>JAIFGZ020000007.1:1800000-2370688 GCA_019925245.2 Oryza australiensis | reverse complement strand
GTGACACTAGCATCGCTTTGAACAACGAAAATCGGGCAGCACAACATAGCACATTCAGATTTCCAACTGCTACTTTCTCCTGAATCTATCGAACATAAGTTCCCTTCCCTCTCCTTAGTTCCCGCGTGTAGAGCGCACGATTGAGTAAACTTATACGAGTGTATCTTTCTACAGCGAAGACTAAACCAAACTAACTCACATTGTTGATCCATGCATCTAATAGGTGTGAATGAACTCTTCGAAAAATTAACTCTACACTGCATCAACACCTATCTTTCTACAGCCAAGGGTAAACTAAACTAGCGTGTAATCTGGATGCTAACATGCTGAAAAGGCCAGATTACGATTTGATCACATCCATATGACTAATTACTCATCTAAAACAATTAAACTATCGGCTATACATCGCGAACATGACACATAGCATCCCAAAATTAGTGCACAAAAATACAAAAACATGAAAACCAAACATTCATACGCACATAACCATTAACCATGCACATATCACATGATCAAAAAGGTTCATTGATTCAGCTATGATTACAATATAGTATATTACATAGGTTCGATTATACTTATATATAGCCAACTATCCAGGTTCCATCCAATGTACTACATATAAACACATTTAACCATGCAGTACAATATAGCCATACTAAGCATTCCTTATATTACAAACATCTATAAGAGATAATCACAAAATCCCTAGCTATAGCTACACCATCCTTCCTTCTGCAAAAGCATTGTGATACCCGCCATCACGAGATCCGGACCCACAATCCTTTAAGTTGGCCAGCGCTTCGAGTTTAGACGTGCATATTCACCAACACGAAACACATCATACAATACTCCAACTTCGCGATTGCTAAGGTCATCGCCATCAGCCCTCCTAGAACACAAGAACAGAGATACCTTCACAGTTTACGTCACGAGAAGTGTGAATCCAAAGCATTCTCTCACCCAAATTTTAGCAACTGTGCTTTCTTTGCAAACATATTTCGATCTTTCCTAGCTCTCATAACAGCTCTCTTCATTTTTGCACTTTTCTGCACGATAATGATTCATTTCCAACCAATTTGTGTCAATTACCTCGACACAACATGCTTTCTTAATACCAGGATTAGGGCATGCGCATTCTCCTCTGCATCATATTGCTTGATAGTTGGAAGTCTTTCTAAGGAAACAATAGATATGTCTCCATTTCTCGGTCAGTGTACATACGCCTTGGCACATCCAACAAATCCACCGGTACAATGCGACAACTATATTGAGCATCATTTGCATCTATCCCCTTCGAAATTTCACGGACCAACACTTTCGAGCTTATACGCACAACATACATTTGGTGCAGCAAACATAGGAAAAAAGTGCCCTATCAATAAAGCTATTAATCAATTGATCTCACGAGAATAACCCATTTTTCTACTTTCCCCAACACAGATCCTATCGACACATGTAAACATACAACTAAACAACACGGTTCAAACATTATGCAAGTAAAACAGCTGATAGAGAAATCCACACCTCATACGAAGCTATGTTTTTCCCATGCCCCTCTCCCCACATATTTAACAATCTATATACAATGATAGATAAGAGGTACATACATTTTGGCAATTCCATAGCATCTACTATTAGGTGTTCTCATTCATCGATTAAAAGATCTAAGATGGAAAGACACAAACACCTACATTATTTATACGTCATCATAACTACATCAATTTAGGCGGCCACACATTACAAAACATATATGTTTAATATGCTCAGAGAGAAACAGCTACAAAACAAAGAGAAAAAGAGGGAAAAAAGGAAAAGCATACTTCAAGCTAAACATGCTCCTTTTGCTCAAACAATGTTACCTAAAACACAATGCAAACTTGACAAACATAGCCTTTATTGCTTATCCCTAGGCTCAGGACACATGAATTTACACTAATCCATCCAACAATCCAGCTAGAAAACAACACTAAAAACACTTGCTTCAAAGATAAGCATACTGCTATCACTAACCACATTGAATACAACCGTGCATATAAAACTTTATTACACACAGAACTCTCAAACAATACCATATATGAAAAAAATTAGTGATATAGTTTGAGGAATAAAACAACGGTGGATTCACCGGCGCCAAACGGGGCGGTTATACGGGCTCGCCTCCGCAATCCATTAAAGCTACTGATTTTGTTGTGCAAAAAAACATCAATCTACTATTTTTCAACAAAGTTACTAGGACAAACTCTTAATTACAAGCCTTGAACAAACATGCTTCGTTATGGCTGGTGTCATTGACTCGGTACTAGCCATATGAATCATCCATTTTTATTATGAACTATCTCATTTTTCAAGCAATAAACTTCTACATCCATGTTAAACTATGCTTTTATTACAAAGGATGTTATGTGTTCAATTTGGTACTAAAATGGACATATGAACATTTGATAACTTATTAGTCATTTCATACGGTTTTGTTGCGTTGCCCAAGGCTTCATAAAATTTTTAGCTACCCTTGCCCTAACCTAACTAAAGTAAGCAAACCCAATCTCTTTTCCAAGTTTTCTACCTCATCTCGCACAACATAGAACATCTCGAGCTTTATTTCATGTTATCAGCACATTGTGCATGACAAGTATAGTCAACACTAAAAAAAAGGAGGAAGGAAAAAATCCCTCCAAACCATCTTTATGAACACGACGAAGACAACAACGCAAAACAAAACTAAACCTATGCATAAATGAAGACTGTCTCATCTTGATAATCCAGCCAATAACACCTCTATTTAGACGTACCTCGCGAAGCTTCATCCATAGTTGCCGATCTATCCACCTCCCGACCAAGAACACACCCTCCACTTTAGCGCCGCCAGGACAAAGTGCCAACTTCTATTGCTTCGTTTCTTTCGCATATACTCCGATCGGATGCCACGTTGCCCTACAATACGCACGGGTAATAATGAATGGGCCTCCATCATCATGGAACACGGCCATCATCCGGCCATGGCACAGCCTGGACCCACATGCCAATCCAATAGCAGCGGGGTTCGTCGATCCGGGACAGCAAAAAAGCCCATGCAACAACGAACATCTAGCCCCAACCGCCATGCGGTATCGGCCCACAACAAGAGCCCAACCATCTACATGGCCAACAACACCTATCATTCGGCCCACGGGCTCCCATTCAACACCGAACGTGCCTCCTCAATGACCATCCTATCGGCCCAAAAAAGGGCCAATCATGTAAATGCCCAATGATGTTATTTGACCCACGGCTTGCACGTGGGAGCAACGTTTTGGATATGCAAAATTACTTTCTTGCCCAACTATGCCTCTTCACATTCTACCGCACATATAGGGCAAACCGTCATTGCTGCACGCCCGGAGGAGAACTCCGTTCCCCTTCCACCAACTTCTTCCTCCCTCCGTCCATCAGCAGCCGCACCACGAACAATGAAGCTCGCGGCGGCTTAGTACCACACCTCAGGCCATGGCCTCGGCCACCATATCGCGTAAATGGAAGGCGAAGCAAAAGCTTCTTCCACGCTCCAAACAACGAGAGCTCGACTCCTCAATCAAAATGTGCGTCAAGCCAAAGGTGGAGGTCGTCGTCGATGTCGATCCGGTGCCTACCTCGAAAGCGTCACGCCACAAGCGCTCCGATAGCACCGCCGGTATTCGCACCCCAGGTACACGAATCTTCCGGTTGCTACACATGAAATGGACCATCCACCCGCTCACCGGCACGACCATCGTCTCCACCCATCTTCAGCAGTTCCACTGGATTTGCCCCAAGATCCAACGCAATCGGGTTAGTATCATGCATAGCCTTGTCCATTGCATTCTCTTTACGGTACATTTTCGGACTTACACAATGTCTCATAATGTGCCCCTAGAACACCCACCTACAGTGCCTACCATCTTGCAAGACAATACTACAATGAAGACAAATAGGATGTCCATCCCACCTTTACTATGCTCCTTTTGCACATTTTGCTAATGTATACAAAGCTCCAACCATATGTCTATGTATCGTTGTCTAACGTTATCTCGGAAAGGTCTCTTTTGTTTTTGTCAATGATGTGACCAAACCGATATTCCTACCATTATATGTACAAACTTATCGACGATATGTTACTGCTATTAATGGCTGCTAAAATCAAAGTATTTGTTCCAACGAACACGAATACGTTTGTACGCTTTTTCCCATAATGTATAATTGATTCTGCACACATCGATAAAAAACCATGTTTTGATCGAGCATCTTAGCAACTCATTGCAGACGCTATACGAATTCTACATTTCTCACGGAGTTAAACAACCTTATCTTGCTCTTCTTGTCAACAATAAGAAAAACTCAAATGCAAACACATAACATTGTGCAGCGTAGCACTCTCCCTTTCTAGCCATTGATTAATTGGGAAAATTTTGGTGGCCATTGGTCTGTCACTTTTTCATTAACTAGTTACTTTTAGTGAAAAATAAAAATCACATACGCATAAACTGATTCAAAGGTTTTTTTAAGGGTTCAAGTTAGTGCACTCCACACTCACATCACTACCCACGCACAAATATACGTGCACATCCAGCACACGCTATTATCTAAAAGACATGAAGGATATAAATCCAGCAGCTTAAGTGCACTCCCAAACAGCGTACTCTCTACTTACCCGACACCAACCAAGGTCATTCCATACTTGGCCAAACGAGCCGTGTCAAACCGAACCGATACAAAGAACACTAGCTCAGCCCGACACGGCATGGCACGGCACGACACGTCGATCCGTGAGTCATGCCGACACAACCTTTGCTCGTGCCATGTCGGACGACCGCGCCTCAGCCCATGGACCGACACGATACGACTCGTTTACTGTAGCGGGCCTCACGGCTAGTGTTGTGATGAATCAAAGAGCAACACGTGTGCGGGTCAACACCTCGGCCCATAGGCTATTGACCGGCCTATGTCGGCACGACACGGCACGACCTCTTCTTCTTGAGCTGTGCTTGGGTCGAGAGGACGCTATGGCATGACCTGCTATAGAAGCCGTGCGAGCTGTGCCGTCGGCATGACCATGCCGTGCTGGGCCGGACCATCCATTTGGCCAGGTATAAGTCAGTCCATAGGTCTCTTATTGTTAAAAAAGAGAGAAACTATTAGATGCATGAGCCCGGCCATTCCCTCTCTTGCCAGCCCATCCAAACGGCGGCTCATGGGGCCATCCTCAATCCTGAACTACGCGCGGCGCACGACGGGGAACGCGGGCGGCGGGGAAGGCGACGGTTGCTCCTGCGGTGCAGCCCATCTCCGGCGTCATGGCCTCCTTCCTCAACATCATGGGTCACCGAGGTGTGTACTAAACCCTATCCATCTACCAGCCTCTTCCTGCTGCTCCCGTGTCGCACTGAAGAAATCCCATCAAGCAGAGTATAATGTTTGGATTAGTTGTGGTCGATGCTCTGCTGGAGTGGTGATCGAGGTGCTGCATTTCTGGGTTTTAACTGAGAAAACTACCAAAAAGAGAAGGAGGTGATCGGTCATGCTGCCCACCTGGTGCTAGGCATTTCAGTTCAGAGTATGTGGGATCTTTCGGTACCTAGGCTTGATAATTGGCTTATAATTTGCCCCATCTGGATGGACGAAATGTGGTGAGTTGGTGTGAAACTGTGAATTGCTATTGGAACATACTCATAAGATGCTAGTAGATTTTTATTGAGTAAAGTACCCCCACCGGTTCTTAAAGTTGAGGTGTGGTGTCACTTAGGTCTGCAATCTTCTAAATTTGATATCTAGATCGATCTTGTTTAAGTGAATCATCGCAGGTCCAAAGCCCGTAGGACCGGGTTGACCTGCCAACATGGCTATCAATGTGGCCGTAACTTTGCACTTAGCCCCTCTACACTTGGTCGACTCACTTCTCCCCCAAATATCCCTCTACCCGTGGCCACAGCTCCCACTCTCCGTCGAACACCCCACCTCCACCCTGGCCCGCCGCGTGCACCATTGCGGCCGTGAGCGGAGTCAACTCGGTCATACAGGCTTTGGACTGCGATGATCTACTAAAACAAGATCATGAACCTAGATGTTGAATTTACAAGATTATGGATCTAAGTGACATCACGTCGTAACTTTAAGGATTACTCTGTTTTATTGGTAGCTTTGCCAAGCTGTTTTTAGTCTATGCTATATCCTCCTGTCCTTTTTAGCTGTTCAGGTCAGGCATGTGTTCGCTATTCCCTAGATTATGCTGTGCTTGAGGCCTTTGAGCTTCTTGGCGTGTTGACAAGTTAAGAATATTTGCCTTACTAAACTAGTCTTAAATTTGGAATGCATGCCATTATGCACCATAGCAGTAAATGGATAACAGACCAAAGGAAAACAAATTGACAGTTGGCATACTGCCTTTACTGTTTTCTCCTTTTATTTTGGCTTCTGCATGCGAAAAAGTACAGGAAATATTCTGATATTGCTCAGTGTCCTTAATTTGTTTAACCAACATCTGTTATCTGTTCAGTTATTTTCTGACATTTAAAGTTTCAATATTTTGCAGGGTATATAAAAAAATTCAGTTCATCGGTCCCCATAGAGTTGGAAAAAAATCAATGTAGACCTTCATGGAAGGATTAAAGATTGTAAGGATCTTACCTATACGTAGGATATTAGAGCGACGGAAATAGAACATACATAATTCGGATGCTTCAAACACAGCAGGTATTCTATCTACACATTTTTTTGCCACTTACATACTGTAGTCAGTTGTTGATGAAGATCTGATAAGTTCTTGATTTCAATGCTAGATATTGTATGTACTCTCTTGTTGAAAATAATGGAATATATGCAAATATCAATTGTGTAAATTTTGTTTAGGAGCAACTAAACGTTCGACTAGATCAGTAGCCTAACAATGTCTTAGTATCATGAACACTTATTCCCTGAGAAAACTTTAATAATTGATGTTTCTAATTAGCGTAATTGTATTGTACCTTCTTAGTTGCAATTGTTTTTTCTGAGGCAGCACACTCCTTTAACATGTCAGTGCAAAATATTTTGAGAAGTTGCAGACTTGCAGTAAAATATGGGAAAATGATAAGTAGCACTGTTGATGAAGTGTACCTGTTGCAAACGACCTTTCAGAAAGCAAAACAAATGATAACTAAGAGATCCATGGAGACATGGACCACGGGGCATGGGCTATCCTTTTGGGGTAGTAAGCCACTTTGTCTAATTTGATTTCTTGCGAAAATGGGGTTTTCCCACTTCCATTTATGACATTTTCAGGGAGATTATATTACGCAACTAATTGGTGTTGCCTAGTGTGTATGTAATTGACTTGTCGTTACTCGATTCAGATATACTTTTGCAATGGGCTACTTCCAAATTTAGGTAACAGTTTAATGCTCTACTCCCTCATTTTACATAGAGTGGTATTGCTTACACGGTGCCCTGTTTCTTATGCAGCAGTGCTAATGGGCTATGTCGTGATAACTACTCCAAATGGTGTTCTGGACCATGAGCAAGCAATTAGGCAAAATGTGGCGGGCAAGTCCTTGGTTATTTCCACTGAGAAAGGAAAAATGTTTCCTACCTTGTTATGTCTGGCCTTGCTATCCTATATGCTATCACTGAACTATTTCTGTTTGTACTTTGAGTGTTGTTGCTTCTATTCATAGCAACAAAAAGATTGTTTGTAACTCAAAGAACTAGGAAATGCCAATTACGTAAACAAAAAGACTGTTCTTTTGTTTGGAGTATTCTTTCTGTAGGCTTAATATGAAAAAACTGCAACTAGATATTTGGAGATACATGAGTAATCTTTTCAGAAATTTTGCCTGAACTGAAGGTTAAAACTCTCTCTCTCTCTCTCTCCCCCTCCCTCCCTCCCCTCCCCCGCTCTTCTGAAATCGTGGTGTTCATGTGTGTGAAATTGATGTTTTGAGTGGAACTTCTCTAGCGTTGTCGTCAGATCATGAAACTCCTGTAATTCTGGGGGAGCTGTGAGGGAAATAAAAAACAAAACACGGGTAAATTCATTGGATATTTTACTCTTATGACTTGTGTTCGAGTGCCTGAAGATTTTCGGGATTTGTATTCTGATAGAATATGCTACTGTTGAATTCGTAGGCGGCAGAAATATCTTCTTTTGGTTTGTGGCAGCAGTGGAAGAAGTGCAAGAACCTGTTCACAAATCACAAGTCGTTGTCAAGGCCTCAAGGGACCAAATGAGGCGTTACATCCTTCACAAAAAAATGTCGGACAAAATGAGGGATTTCAAATTTATGATTTCAGGTTGACGCCCAAGTTTCAAACAAGATTATGTACGCAATTCCAAAATGTTTCATAGCATCACGGAGGAGGACCGTGCGATGTTTTAATCTAGACATAGGATTTTCAAACGATTTTGAAGGAAATTTGCTGGTTTATGCGATATTCCCTAATTCAATTTTCTTCTCCCTCTGCAAAAAGTAGGTAAATTCAAACTTTATCCGAAATAATCGGTGGATATTTGTACGCTGCCCCCGAGGAACTAGCTGGTCGTCTCCAGAAGTTCAAGCAGCCGAGCACACGACACGAGGTAGTCGAGGAAGAGAAGAGATGGGCTCCGCTTCGCTGGCGACGCAGCCTTCGCCGGCGGCGTGCCTCCCGTCCCTGCCCGCCGGCGGCCGCCGCCGCCTCCGCCCGGATCCACCCCACGCTCATCCGCACCTCCGCAAGCGCGCCGGTATCTCATTACCCCCTTCCGTCTCCTTTATTTGTCGTGTTTGTTCTGTGATTTTTTAATTATTGTTTCAATTTTGAAATTGCTTGCAATTCCGTCACTTATTACCCTCGAATGCCTAGGATAAATTCTTATGGTGAAAATTTCCATTTTCTTTTGATAAAGTAGCAAACCTTGAAAGTGAAATCATGGTTAGTATTTAAGGGCTCTGAATTTACATGGTCGAACATTGTGTGTCATGAGCATTTCCCTTAAGCATCTGAATAGCAGCAGAGCATTCCTAGGAATTTCTCATCAACAACAGTAGTTTTTCATGGTTTTTAGTCATTTTTAATTTTATTTATACGGTACTCCGAAACCACTGTACTTATACTTGAACACATTCTGAATTTGTACCGTGTGTTTTGTGCTAATAGATGTTGCTCTTATTGCTGTAGGCAAACTCAGGGTTGTTACCATCAGAGCAGCTCATAGTGATGTGAGCAATGTATCAGTAGAAATCCCTCCTGACAATGAAGCATCCGTGACCGGTGCTGCTTACGGCTTCAGAGGAGCAACAACATCGCTTACGAATGAGATCTTAATTTCGTCAAAGAAAATTACTCTTGTGAGGCATGGTTTGAGCTCTTGGAATGCAGAAAGCCGCGTACAGGTTTGTATGTTTACCTTTCAATCAGAGGTTCACTGCAACTTCTGCTCCCATTGCTTTCCGTGATTAATATTTTGGTGAGGTGTACACAGTTTGTAGATGTGGTTTCTTTGTTTAAGTTATGGTGTTCATTGGAATGCCTGAACAACCAATCATTTTAACAATTTGTTTAAGATACCTGTTAGTATGCTAATCAGAGGGTTCAGGACTTCAGGTTTTTATGTTTTTTTGCGGGGAAGGTTTTTATGTTGTTAATATGCCTAATTCTGCTATTTTTTCCAACTTGCAATAAATAGGTTACGCTAACATCTAGTGACTGAAGAAAAGAGTTTGAGCTGCTTATAGGCATTCAGTTTATAGTTATTGTGCAATTTCATAGAGGGACTGCACTATGTTTCAAAAAGAATAAATAATATTGCTGCAACAAGAGTGAACTAATATTTGCAACTTCATTCATGAAATTTCCTCAATAATCAACACGCATTTTTGAATGTGTTAATGAACCAGTTGCTTTTGTCTAGGGAAGCTCAAATCTGTCCGTGTTAACAGAAACTGGTGCTAAGCAGGCGGAGAAATGCCGCGATGCCCTTGCGAATATGAAATTCGACGTTTGTTTCTCTAGTCCTATCTCACGGGCAAAGGTTCTAATTCATTAATCCTAATATGAATCTATCACTTGTTGCCTAAATAAGACATAAATGCTTGACTACGGTGTTCTTTATATGCAGTCAACTGCTGAAATTATATGGAAAGGGAAGGAGGAGCCTCTTGTTTTTCTTGATTCTTTAAAGAGGCTCATCTATTCTTTTTAGAGGGCATGACCAATGGTATGTCGTTGCTCGCACAAACCTTCTATCTCTTCAATCTTGCTGTCCATTTACGCAAAATGACCTTAGTAAATACTTGGAGGCAGCGGATGCTAAGAAGGAATATCCAGAGTTGTACACCGGATGGCGGGAGGATCCTTCAAATTTCCAGGTCAATGGCATATACCCAGTTCGGAAGTTGTGGGGAACAGCAAGAGAAGCTTGGAAGGAAATCTTGCTTACTCCGGTATGAACCTTTCAATCTTTCAAATTCTCTTCTTTTGGGTTATCTTGAACATTCATTCTGTTCTCCACATTTTTCGTGGCAGGGAGAAAATATGTTGGTTGTTACTCATAAATCTATTTTGCGAGCACTCATCTGCACCGCGCTAGGCCTTCCTCCTGAGAGGCAAGTTGGCCTTTCGTATGGCTCAAGTATAAAAATATCATCCTATAAAAAAAGTATATAAAAATCATTGAGAACATTACAAGTTGCTTCTTAGTATTACCCAACTTGCAAGATTGCAAAATTTTCCTTTTTCTTTTTCTGTAATAGCAATTGAATCATGCAGGTTTCGTTCCATTGATGTGAACAATGGTGGCATGTGCGTCTTCACTGTAAACAAGCGAGGAGAGGCTATGCTTCAAGCCCTTAACATGACAGCACACATGTATAGTGACCATACCTATCAGTATTAGTTATCTGTTCTTCTTCTTTTTTGGGGGTGTATGCATTTCTATCATGTATATTAGCACACCCTGATTAGACAAAATTCATTCTTGAATAGCATGGATAGGTCACACAAATCGACCCTCTCAGATCTAGTTGTTGATGTGAATATAAACTTTTTACAAGGATCAACTAGTGATGCACTGAAAAGTGAAAACTGAACTTTTTTCTAAGCAAGCTATAATTATCAACTAATATGGTTGCTCAAGTATAAAATAGAGACTCACAACTACAACTTATGTAGGTACACTTGTAGATTTTCTTCTTTTTTTGAAGGGAGGTACACTTGTAGATTTTCTGGATTTTATCCCATAACCCCTGGTTTGCTAAGAATGAATATGACAACCAACTGCGCCCTTAAGAAAAAGGAAGAAAAATGCAGAATGACCATGAGTTATGACAACCAATTGCACCCTTAATAAAAAGGAAGAAAATTGCTAAATGACCAGCAATCTGGGAGAAACGTCTTCAAAGTGGCTGTCATTTGAATATTTGATCATGTGTCATGATTTGAGCAGTAAGCCTTGTTATTAAACCAAGAGGGCCGGGACAAGAGAGGTTCTTGTCTGTATCCTTTAAGTTTACTCCACAGGAGATTTATTTACTCACAAAATATCTCCATTTTTAACCGACTGAGATTGCGACCTCTTGACACTGTCATGTAATAACTGGTCGAAGTAATTTGGACCTTAATCAAATCGCGGATAACATAAACAACTGATGTGTCAAACGTACTAGGCAGATTTGAATATTCTGAAATTTACAATTTTATTTACATGCCATACTAGATTAAGAAACCATAACACAAACTTACAATTTTTCAGTTTACATAATAGTAGCAGTTGCAATCATATATCACTAGCTAGCTGTATACAAAAACTATGTGCTTTCATACTGAAAAGCCTATACAAGATTTATGTACCAGCAAAAGATATTTTCTTCCATCCATGGTCGGGACCTCCCTACAATATACAGGTACATCTTCTCACCTGCAATTATTATCCCTCGTCGACGACATTTTCGTCCGACGGCTATATATATAATTCTTCAAGGACGACAGAAAACCTCTTAAAAAAACAGCTGCATATCTCACTGACAAGACTCCGTCCTATCCTAAAATAAATCAACTTTCTTCTTATATAGAAAAAAGTTGATTTATTTATGAACAAATGGAATAATACTCACTGACATGACAACTCCACTCTAAAAGGCTAGTAGAGCTGCTCATGGAAACAAAGGGAGTATGTAAATGGAGTACATGAGCATGAGGTAGTAGAGGACGATCGCGACGGAGCCGGCGACGAGAGCCGCCCTGACGCGGTCGCAGAAGACCGGCACCTGGTCGCAGATCGCCATCCAGCCGGCGTGGCTGTTCCCGTTCTTCCCCAGCTCCGATATGGCCCCCGCCGCCGCCACGGCGCCGGTGAGCACCATGCCGAGCACCTGCATACATACATGCAGCTCTCACGCAATGATGATCAGTTTCATCACAACTCAGGCAAATTCAAACGGAACCTGCTAAAAACCGAGCAGAGATTTGCTTTCCAACCCACCACGTCAGCCATGAGCAGCAGCCTCGCGGTGAGTTTGCTCGCCGCCGACGGCACGAGGAGGACGACGAGGGTGCACGCGCTCACGGCGGCGTTGGCCGCGACGAAGAACCTGCATGCAGGGAGATCGATCGATCGGGATTCTTCAGGAACAGAGTCTGCAAATGCAAACGAAATGTGCAGCGCAGTGCTACCAACTTACACGAGCGATGAGTGTAGCGGAACTTGGCCTGCACCTCTATGGCGAAGACGGTGACCGTCTGCGGCTCATGGCCATGAGCACCGCCGCGACGGCCGCGGCTCCGGCGGCGGCCACCCTGAGCACGACGGCGACGATCCACCGAGCCTTGTCCGACAACATTTTTGATGTGGATGTGTGTTAATTAACAAGGTGATTGACACACTGAGAGGGGGAGAAGGCGGCAATATGTGTATTTGAAACTACGAAATGCTCAAGATAATGATACGAGTACAAGCAGATAATCTTAAGAGTACAGGAAGTGGTTTCATTGGATGTGATGGATGAAGTATAGTGAAGAGTTGCATTACATCTTAATATAGACCTGCCAACTAGTATAATTGCACAAAAATTATTAGTTATGCCCATGCTTTTAAAAAATGATGGTTATGGGACCGGTTTAAATTATAGATGTACCCATGCATGCCATGGAAATCGATGTGAATTTAAATAAAATTTTTATCAAATTAAATTGAGAAAGTATTCAATCTCATTAATCGATGGGGTATTGGCGCCATTGTTCCTTGAATCTTTCCTACCTTGTGTTTGCATGCACATGCTTAACGTAACTGAACTTCTATTTAGTATTTACCACGGTTGATGTTTTTAGAACAACTCAATTGTTGCTCCTTCTGAATCCTCAAGGGCTGCCTCTTGTATATATTACAAACAAATTAAAGAAATGCAATTGGCAGAGTTTAGCTTAAGCTTCTTAGGATGAATAATGATCAAACCAATGTAGTTTAAAAGGTGAGATTGTCAAATCAGCTGGGCAGCTTCCTCGAGAAGTTAGGATGATGATGCTGTCTTATTAACTGCTCCGTGTCATCGGCTAATCCACATCCAGAAAAATTAGGGAACTGATTTATTAATCAGAAGCTGGTAGCCTGGTACACAGGTTTTTTCTGTGAGGCCGCAAGTTTTTTACCCTTTGTATTGACTGCAAAATGGAAACTACTTCCTCGTAGATATATCTCCAGCCAGTTAAACTCCATTTCCGTTTTTCTCTTTAAAAAAGGTCCACTCGTTCATGGGTATAATCTCAATCAGGTCTTTCCACCATCTGACGCCTCGTTGCCTCGTTGTTTTTTTTTAAATGGCCCCGTATAGATTGCTTTTTTAAAGAAAAATGACGCGATAATGTATTTTCATTGAATAAAATATGAATACATATAGCTGAGGGCAAAATAAAGTGAGAGAAAACTGTAAAGAAAAAACTAAGAGTCAAAATGGTACGTTTAGCCCTTGCTAGACTCCAAAGGCTAGCCTTCTCTTTAATTTTTTGCAAAAGGAAACTCGTTGACGTCTCTTTGTGGTCGAAGATCCGCGGTTTCTTTCGTTCCAAATTCCCAAACGACCAGTAGGATCATGGATCGAAATCCTTTTTTCAGCATGCCTCTCGTGTTTGCCATTTTCCCCATCATTGTTGGACTAAAAGGGCCTCGTCCCACTGAGCTGGTTAAATCTGTTGATACCCCAACCAATCAGCTACGAGGAACCATATCCTCCTAGTAAATATGCATTCCGCAACAAGGTGCAAAGCCGTCTCTGTGCTCTCGACGACACAAAGGGCAAAGGCCCATTATTCTCCCACCCCGATCGCGAGCCTATCCGAGTTCCATACTCTATTCGGATGATGAGTCATGCATGAAACTTGCATTTTCCCCGGAGCCTGCTTCCAGATCAAGGCATTGAAGGTTGTGTTGGTTGCCTCATAGCATTGCGCCCGATAGAGTGAGGAGGTTGTATAAACCCGATGTGAATTTCCAACTGATCCGATCCGCTTCTTCACTATCTAGTTGGACACCCCCAACAACTTCCCAAAGAGCAACTAGCCGGGTCAATAGGTTAATTGTTATGGGAAAGCTTGATTGGAGGGCCGTATCTTGTATCCATGCATCGCTCTCCTTCCCTTGCCGAAGGGATTTGTTTCTGTTTTTGGAGATTGCGTACACCAAAGGCATGAGGTCCTTCGGCTCTTCGGCCTCCTTCCATCCAAGCGGAGTGCCACAAGCTGCATCAGACATCGTCGCCAACGCTTATTTTTGTTGCCACAAATAAGAGGTTCTTATCTACTTCGTCGCATGGTGTCTCTAGTCCCACCCACGACTTGGTTGGGTTTTTCCACTCATGCCACAGCCAGCGCAGCCGCAAAGCTCTTGTAAATTTTTCCAAGTTCAGGATTCCCAATCCTCCCTGATTGGTAGGTAGGCACGTCTTTGCCCAGTTGACCTTGCACTTTCCCCCAGTGATATCTCATGTGCCCGTCCAAAGGAAATGACGACGTTGCTTGTCAAGTTGCTCTAAGGATCCTTTTGTGACTCTCAAGACGGTCAGGAGGTATATTGGCTGTGCCGTGAGCACCGACTTGACGAGTGTTGCTCTACCCGCCGCCCCCATGTTTTTCCCCTCCAGATTGTTACTTTGCCAGAGATTTTGTCAGAGACAGGTCGAAAATCTGCCTTCTGCATTCTTCCCAGTACTAGAGGGAGGCCTAGGTATTTTATAGGGAAATTTGCCCTCACCGCCGGCACGCCTTCTAGGATCTCCTTCACTGCACTCCTTCGCATATAATGGCCGCCACCTAGGACTTGTGGAGGTTGGTGACGAGTCCCGTGGCCGCACCAAAACGATCTAGGATGCTTGTGAAGGCCGACACATCGCCTCAGGTGGGATTAATGAAAACAATGGCATCATCTGCGTACATCAAGATCTGCAACTGGGTTGTTCTGCCTCTTAGCTTGGAGATTGCACCTAATCAGTTTCTTTGGTTAGAATTCCTTGTAGCGGGTCAATTACAAGAATAAAAAGGAGCGGAGACAGAGGTCCCCCTATCGAAGGCCTCTGTCATGCTTTATTCGCTGTCCTGGGTGACCATTGAGCAGGACTTGGGAGGTGGCGGTGGAGAACAACGTTGTCATCCAGTCTAGCCATCTTGAAGGGAAACCCTTACGCTGCAGCAGAGCCAAAAGGTAGTCCCAACGCACTGAGTCGAAGAACTTTGTAGCTTGAAAAGTAGCATTGCCCACCTTAAACAATGATACCTTCTAGCCATGTTTCTCACAAAGAGGTAGTTGTCATGGATGCTTCTACCTTGTATGAAAGCGCTTTGGTTGATGGAGATCAGAGATGGCATGTGTGGCCTTAGGCGCAGCGCAAGCATCTTGGAGAAGATTTTGGCAATACTGTGAATTAGACTAATTGGCATGTAGTCTGATACCCCTTCGACCCCATCTTTTTTGGGAATCGTGACAATGTGCGTTGAGTTGAGCATGTTTAGATGTGTCGCCTCGTCAGTTATGCAAGGAATCAAAACAGATAGGATGTCTCGATTTGATGATGTCCCGCAGAGACTTGAAAGAAGAGCCCTAGTGAATTCGTTCGGGCCGGTGTGCTTTATCAACTCGGCATCTCCTTTACCGCCCTATGAATTTCCTGCTCAATAAAAGGCTCGCCCAGGCTAGCCAAGTCAAACGGCTAGATGTCCAAGGCCTCCTAGGTGAGGTCATTGTGCCTCGACCCCGGTCGTCCCAACATGCTTACAAAGTGGTCATAGATTATTGATTCCTTCTCCCGATGCGTGACCGCCCAACCATTATCTCTCCGCAACCTTTGGATGGTGTTCTTTCTCCTTCTCCCATTTACTTTGAGATGGAAGAATTTTGTGTTAGCTTGCCCTTCCTGATATGAGTTATTCTAGAGGCTTGTCTTTTCCTCACCCGTTCTATCGAGGCGAGTGCAACAATCTTGAGTTTGAGGGCTGCTCTCTAAAAGTTTTCCTGGGTGGAGAGGTTTCTCTATTCTTGGGCCATCTCTAGACTTTGAATAATGTCCAGTGCCATAAAGAACTGAATTTTGGCTTCCGTGCAAAAGCCTTTTGCCCACTCTCTAAGACTCGCCACCGTGCGCTGAAGCTTGTGATTTAGGCGATGCATCGGTTCAGTGTGCGGGGATGGCTCACTCCAGACAGCCTTCAACCTGTCTTTGAAACCCGGTATCCTCGTCCAAAAGTTCTCAAACTTGAAGTCTCTTGGCCTACATGGGCCACGTAGATTTGAGAGTATGAGGAAGCAATGGTCTGAAGGGCCTGTGGGAAGGGCATGTAGAACATGATGAGGGAAGGTCAAGTCCTACTCTTCGTTGCAGAAGCATCGGTCCAATTTAACTAAAGTGGCACTCTGGTGCTCATTACTCCAAGTGAACTTTCTATTCTGCAGCAGGATCTCCCGCAGTTCACATCGTTCTATGGTGGAACGGAAGCATCTCATACTTGTCAAGTTAATGTTGTTGTTATTCTTATCTCTCGCACGATATATCATGTTGAAGTCGCCTAAAATTAGCCACCCCACTCCTGAGTTGGGTTTTTGGGATTTGATATGTTGGAGGAAAGCTCTTTTAAGTAGGTGTCTTGTGGGCCCATAACCTCCTATCAGTTGGAAAGTCATTCCCATATGCACGACCGTCACTTGCATAGTTGCATGGTGATTGAAAAGCGACCAATTGTAGGCTCTTGAACTTTCAGCACTCCATTGTTCAACAGGAGAAGAATGCCCCCTCTCGTGCCCCTTGCCGGCTTACACACGAATTTATCCAACTTGTACCCCCAAGAAACGGGCAAGGCCGTCATCTACAGATTGTAACTTTGTTTCTTGGAAACAGACCAAATTGCACCTTGTGTCCCGCATTAATTCGTGGATCGCGTTACACCGCACCGGTGAGTTTAGCCCCCCTAACATTCCATGAAATGATGTCTAGGCCCATTGTCATTGTGAGGTTATTGTAATCTCAAACGCCTTGGGCCCAACTGGGAGGTTTGGTATTTGCTTCGCATTGGGCTACGCCGGCTCTCCCGTAGACGACGACTCCTATTCAGCCCAAAGGCGAGATCTTGGGCTTGTCTTGTATTTGCGTTGATGGACCTCATGTTGGGCCGGAAGCCTGAGGTAGGAAACCATTGTGCAAAGATTGGGCCCGCTCTGTCGAGAAGCAATGTGAGTTGATGGCGCAGGCTGCTACTTATGTTGAAAAGTTGGTGCATCAGCATCGTGCCCAAAGGCCTGAGTGGCCTGCCCTCCCAAAGGCTGTCGGCCATCCTTTTTTCTTTAGAGGCCTGGCTTTGTATGTCAAACTGTGCCCAAAAATTCCCTGCACTTATCCATCACACCGGCGGCCCACAGACGACCCAAGACCTTTGCCACGCTTTTAACCGGTCCAAATAACGGACCAAATTGGCCTCCGCACGGTGGCCCACAAAACAACCCAGAGATTTGTTGCGTCTTTACTATACATGACACCGCGCAGTGTTTGACCGAGAGCGAAGCTGGGGAATCCGCCGTCCCCTTTCCGTTGCACCATCAAATCCACCACCACCTCCACGCCGTAACCACCATGGCTTGCTTATCGCACACAATTGTTGGCTTATCGGGGCCGGACATCGCCCGATACACAGAGTTGGGGGCCACCCTTCATCGCCATCTCGGCTCGCATTGCGCCGTCGGCGCAACGGCTTCCGTCGGGGCCCAAACGTATAGAGCGAGGAGCAAAGAGTTGTCTCCCGATGAACATGACGGAGGGAGGCGAACGTAATTAGAGACTTGCCATGGCCCGCACAAAAGCCTAAGAGTTCAAACAATGAAGTTAGGGCGGCGGATGCAGTGCCGCCAAGGCCTCCCCGTTTGGCGATACAAGGAGCGGGCCGCTTCGCCTTCTCTCCGCCGCTATGGATTTGGCTATGATACATTGAGAGGAGTGGCACTCCATCTCTAAACCCGACAAAGTTGGGCATACATCACGCGATGAAGTCCTCTAGTTCATCGTCGCTTCGGCCACACCTTCCCTACCATGGATAGCAGCCACAGAGTCGTGACTGCTATGTCTCGTCATCCGCACCAAAGATGGCCATGAGAGCCACGATAATGTGTGTCGGTAGTAGTCCACTAAACATGGCCATGTACTGAGCGAGGACCTGCTCGAGCGAGGCAAAGTCATCATCCTTGAGCAAACCAAGCCGCTTGAGTAGGACTCACTGGAAACGCTCCATGGTCGGGCCAGGCGATTGCTTGGCTATGAGCTCGTTGCGTCTTATGATGTGCGTGCACTCCTTTAACTGGGCCTTGGCCCTACCTCTCGGCTGTTGTGGTCACACAGTGGCCATTGAGTACGGTTGAATTGGCGGCGAGGGCAGGATTGGCTACGGTGGCGCAGCGAAGAGCGCTGCAACCCCCTCCATCAGCTCTGGCGACGCCGGGTCTTGCTCTTGCCCTTCGTCTTGTGCCTCGCACCGCGGTGAGAGCATTGCCGTATTCTCCTCGCCGACCCTTGCCGCCCGGAGTAGGGGTGCCACGGCGCCAATAGGTCCCCCTACCAGCCTCGGGGCGACGAGTAGAGGGTATGCTGGCATGAAGGCCGCCCAGCGACGCGTGTTGTCTATAGCCTCGGCCGCCACATCAAGGCGTTGCAACGCTTCTTCAATCTCTTAGCATGTGTTAACGCCTAAATTTGGTAACCGAACCCCTAAGTTCTAGCGAGGTTAAAACAGAATCGGATCGGCTGGCGGAGAAGCAGAGGTTGCGTCAGCTATGCTCAAATCGACTGAGTAACGATCGGCTACGGGGTCAATCGGCTGAGGTTGGATCGGATGAGGATAGCCGATAGCCAATACTGAGTCAGAGGAGAAGATAAAACCGTTTCCGATGAAAGTGCTTGGAGATAAAGTGAAGGATTCGGTTATCAGTTTGCACGTTAAAAGATATTGTCATCTATGGATAGACTCATGTAACGGCAATTGTATCTGTAAATTAGGAGTTTGTTTAAACTGTTTCTTGGAATGCGGCGTGGGTCCTTCCCGGGATATTGTCGTATTTTAAATAGTAGTTTAGATAGAGTCCAGGGTCTGTACAGATAATGTTATTCTTGGGTATAAATAGGACCCGAGACCCCCTGTAATTTTAATTCAACATAATCAATCAAATAACTTTCGGCGCATCGCCAAACCTTTTCTTCAGACGAGCAATTGATTTGGCTCCGGGCTGCATCGTTTTGATCCCCTAATCCAGGTAAATGCTTGTCTTTAATGGTATGTTCTGCTGATTCTAATTCTTCCATCGTAATGACACATTAGATTCAGGGGTTTATACTGCGTTATTTACCACATATCGCATATAAACTGAAGCAATGTTTAGATCTATCCTGCCATCGGCTAGTTCTATCAAGAACCCGTAGCCGATAGGGCTAGATCTAAAGGTTGAACTAGTTTATATGCGGTATCCACCGTCTCGAGAGGTATAAATCAGCTACAATAGATCAGGTTGTTCTTTTTATACTTAATGTTGCATCAACGTTGAACTATTAAGTCGTTTTAGAACCTCCAAGTGATCCGTTTAGTTAGATTTATATGTTTAGAGACAAGTTGTCGGGGTTTCAAATCGGCCTTATCTCGCCCGATGTATTTTTAGTATATTTATTACTAGATTTATGTTAGGATCGCTTTCTTATATTAAGATCCCATTCTTGTCGAACATCGTAAGCCGAAATCGGCTCGCTATCAAGAGCCGATGGCCGATTTCCTAGGCTAAGCATATCTGGTTCAAGAATGATATCTTTTCATAAGAATCATCTGAGTACTAGCCGATCCATAGTTAGCTTTTCAAGATCGGCTAGGTTATCAATACATATATTTATTATCCTTTACCGTATTTGGGTTAAGCGGCCGATGCCGTTCTCAGATAGCCGATCCATTCCAATACTTGGATTAAATATGTTTTAGGATAGCATATATATGCTCATGGATTCCCTTAGCCAATCCAGTGGAGATCTAACCTAACATTTAACGCATATATCTTGTTTTTCTTGTTGGTTAACAGATCAAACCAATTGGCACGCCCTATACGCACAAGTAGCCAAGAAGGACCTGCACTGGAGCTAAGCAGATCTCCCAGGCTAGCGCGTGAGAGGAATTTCTCGTCAACATGCTTCTTGGCACGCTCAGTGGGACTTTCTTTGTCAACTCGGCTAGGACGCATCGACGCAGCTGACAAGATGGTCGACTCCAAGAGCCCCAATATTTCTCAGGACAACATCGTGCCTGTGAAGATGGAGCAATTATCGACTGAGCAGCAAGCCGATTACAAGAAGATGATGGAAGAGCTCCAGGCCAACTACTTACAATCATTCACCCAGAGAAGATCCGGGGCTGTACATCAAAAGTACAAGTTCAGCATAGACGAGCTCAAGGCATCCTCCTTCAGTAGATCAAAGGGCAAACAAAAGGTGGAGGAGCCGATTCAGGAACAAGATGATTCGGCCCTGCACACTTTGCAAGACCGGATCGATTCGGCCGTCCATCACACGCTGGTCAACCAGAGTAGCATCCTTGTCAACACTCTCAACAACATGATTGCTACTGTGGTCGACGCCAAGATAGCCGACCAGCTGCAACGGGGGCCGACGTACTTCACAGACGGCCAGTTTCCTGGTTACAGGACGTTGGTCACCCAGAATCGGCCGATTCCACCGCCAACACAACCAGGACCGCCAGGAGGGGTCCTTGACCAACCAAATCCAACCGAATCGGCCGCGAAACCGGTGATCACTATGCTGAACCGACAACAACCGTTGCCCCGTGACCGTATCGCTAACATGTTCAACAACAATCGGCGCTAGAGCCGGTTACCCAGATCGGCCTGGACAGACAGTACAATGTCGGTGGCCGACAGCTATTCCTGGGTCCACCAACGCCACCACCGGCGCATCGGCTGCCTCCCGCTGATCATCTACTCCACTACCAGTATCAAGGAGGCCGCCAAAGATCATCACTACAGGCCTCAGACGCCACCACCGCTGTATTGGCAAGCACCCGCGCCATATGACCCATATGAGCCGATACAGCAGGACAACTAGACTTGGGCCGATCTGATTGCAGACATCATGCACGATCAATTCGGCCTCAAGCCAAAGGACTCAGGGAACATGTATCGGTATCCTTATTCGGAGTATTTTGAGCGGATTCCGTTGCCCAACCGATACAAGATCCCAGATTTTTCGAAGTTCTCAGGGCAAGACAACGTTTCGACCTACGAGCATGTCAGTCGATTCTTGGCGCAATGCGGTGAAGCATCGGCTATGGACGTTTTGAGAGTTCGTTTGTTCCCCCTGTCCCTTTCGGGATCGGCTTTTACTTGGTTCTCTTCATTGCCTTACAACTCAATTCAGAGTTGGGCCAATCTCGAAAAACAATTTTATAGCTATTTTTACTCGGCAACCATGAAATGAAGTTGTCGGACCTCACCAAAGACGTGTGAAGCACAACGAGTCTGGCTTCAAGACTATATTCAGCATTTTCGAAAAATGAGGAACCGATGCTACAGCCTGGTGCTATCGGACGCCCAGTTGGCCGATTTGGCCTTTCACAGCTTGATCGTGTCGATCCGAGAGCAATTTTCTGCGCAGGACTTCGACAGCCTAGCCCACTTGGTGCAGAAGGTGACGGCCCACGAGCAGCGATGCCAAGACACCAGAAAGGCCATCAAGAACATAACTCAAGTCATCGTTGAGTCAGACTACAATTCCAATGACGATGACGCAGAGGTGGCGGCAGTCGAATGGGCCAAGAACAAAAAAGCCATCATCTGCCAATGGCTGCTGAAGACGGCCAAAGAAGAAAGATATGACTTCGACATCACTAAGGCCGATAGGATTTTCGACTTGCTGCTCAAGGAGAAACAGATCCAGCTCCTTGAAAACCATGTGATCCCATCGGTCGAAGAACTAAAGAAGAAGAAATATTGCAAGTGGCACAACTCCACATCCCATACCACTAACGATTGCAAAGTCTTCAGGCAGCAAATCCAGTCAGCAATTAAGGCCCAAAAATTGAAGTTTGCCGATTCAAGTCGACCGATGAAGGTAGACGGCAACCCTTTCCCGGTCAACACAGTTCAAGCCGGCCCCAGGCGAGCCGATCGATAGAATAAAATGGCGCACGGCTTAGTCGACGCATCAATCAGAGCCAGAGCAGGAGGCGAGCCGACTGGACATCACGCCGCTCCAATCAACATGGTGTGCCCTGTTATCAGATCGGCTGACCGATGGCCAGTCCATGACAATAGCCGACGTCGTCCTCAGCACCGGTCTCGGCGGGAAGAAGCTCGCAATGAAGCACCTCGTCAGCGCGAGCCGGAAACCCAAAGCCGTCGGTACGAGGCAAGCCACAGTAGTGTCGATCCGCATTGGCATTGTGATTTTTCAGTGCTCGCCGGAATCCGGCATGAGGCTGCCGACACGGACGCATTGCCCGGCGTGCAACGATCGCTCTCTCGCGACGACGAGCACAGGAGCTCATCGGCTGTAAGCCCAACCCGGTTCGTCCCTAGAGCTGTTCGGCTAAATCAGAGGCGGCGGTCCGTCCATGATCGGCTCGGCCCGATCCATCAAGACTTCTTCGTCGATGAACATGACAACGACAACAACCGCGACGACGAAGAGGCCGACGACGAGGAATTGGCCAATCCCCAATGGTTTTCGTCCGATCTCTTTAGAAAGACGCAGAAAAGAAGAATTCAATGACTCAAGCGTGAAGGGAGAGAAGATGAAGTTTGGCAAATGATCCAAGAACAGCGCCGTCAGCTGGGTAAGATCAAAAGGCGATGGGTACCCAAAGAGAAAACCGCCACAGCCGACGAGGAGCAAGCCAAGGAGAATCCAGCCGATCAAGCCAGGAGGGCAGCCAAAGGGAAAGGCAAAGTTTCTGCATCGGTCAACATGGTGTTCATATTGCCAGCCGAATTCAGTGCTCCTGAAGCCGATGCAGACACCATCGAGGACGACTTGGTGAAACTAGAAATCTCACCGGACCAAGCTATTTTCGACAAACCCGAGGGGACCGAAAATCGGCACCTGAAGCCGTTGTACGTTAAAGGATTCGTCAACGGCAAGCCGATGTCCAATATGCTAGTTGATGGGGGAGCCGTAGTCAACCTAATGCCCTACGCAACATTCAGAAAACTAGGCAAAGGGGTCGAAGACTGATAAAGACCAATATGGTGCTCAAAGACTTTGGCGGCAACCCATCGGAAACCAAGGGCGTCCTTAACGTCGAACCGACCATCGGCAATAAGAGCGTGCCCACAACATTCTTTGTCATTGACAGGAAGGGGTCTTACAGCCTGCTGCTCGGAAGGGACTGGATACACGCCAATTGTTACGTTCCTTCTACAATGCATCAGAGCCTGATCCAATGGGACGGCGACAAGATTGAGATCGTACTGCACCGACATGTGCCGCTTAGCGTGCCGTTGCCGATTTGTCGCTTTGGGAAATCGAAGGCATTGATTGTTTGTCCTGGGAAAATCTAGCAAGTGCGCATTTTCTAAATGTGTCCAATTCCACAATACAGCCGATTGGAGATGACGAGCCGCAGCTGTTGCTTTGAACAAGACATGTTGGAGGGCTCAAGCGTCTTCGGCATGGACACCGCATACGAAGACGATGGCAAGCTCGGGCAAGGTTTTACGTCGGCCGACGAGTTAGAAGAAATTGACATCGGCTCTGGTGACAAGCCGAGGCCGACGTATATTAGCAAAAATCTATCTCCTCATTGTAGATCCCAGCTCATCAATTTATTAAAAGAATATAAAGATTGTTTTGCTTGGGAGTACTTCGAGATGTCCGGTCTTAGCCGATCAATAGTGGTCCATCAACTGCCGATTAAGGCAGGTTATCGGCCGTTCAAACAACTGTTGACGACGAGAAAAATCAACACGCCGGCCTGGGAGATCTGCTTAGCTCCAGTGCAGGTCCTAGAATAGATGAAGCGTGGGCGTACCAGTCAGTTTGATCCTGCCACTGACAAGTTATACAAAATAGCAAAACATAAATCATATCGGCTAATAAACCGATACCCAAAAATTAACTGGTCGGCTGATAAGCCGATAGTGCAATTCCAGCCGATGCCGACGCCAGCCGATGGTGTTAGGGTTTGAATCCATTGGCTATGCACTGAGCAAATATTAATATAAAGGCGATCGGCCGATGATAACATGATGATATAGCAATGTAATATGACACAAAGCAATCATATGATATAATAAATACCGATTTAAGGATTAAAACATACATCGGCCGGAAGTCCGATGTCATAAAATCGAAATGATTAAATATTCAACGAGGCCTCGCCGCAATCTAAGTTAAATCCAACTTGTGTATATTCCTTGCAAGATGCAATACCTGCATAATTCACCGGCTGAAACCCCGATGAAACCCTTAGCGGCAAATAAAAAGTGCTAGGGATTACGATTCTAATCACAACTTAGTAGATTCAAACCGATGCAAAGACTAAGTATGAAAAGAAAAGCAATATCTAGACAATCAAGCCCTTGGCTGATTTTCAGTAGGTAGATGCCTAAACCAATCTAATCTAGTAAATGCTTAGCCGATAGCGACGTAAACCCTAAAACGACGTACAACCGATGTGGGCTAAACCGAAATACCAAGATTAGATTAATATAGGCATATGATAAATATTCGTGCAAAGATATCAACCGAACCGAAGCAATCCAAGAGGTCGAATGTACCGATGCAGCCTTGACAACGTCAACGTAGCCAATACGATTGCTCGAGCCTGGCGGGACCTTGACTTACCCCTTCGCCGAGATCAAAGCCGATGCAGCCCTGCCACAAAAGCAAGTTTCGTCGGATGATAAGGTAGAAAGAAAGGTGGCGATGCGCCGAATTGTATTGATCGAGAGATGATATTACATGAACCCCTGGCTTACATATTTATACCCGTGGGATGACAAGGATCTTAACAGATTACAAAACAAACTTTCCTAAAGATAAACTAGGAAACTAACAATCTCTTCCTAATTAATAGATACAAGCCGTATCCTCCCTGGACTCGGTTTCTTCTGGATAAGATCTTCTCAAACCGAATCTAACAAGAACCCAACTGCTGGAGATAGTGATCCTCCATCGGCTGATGCAAAACTCTCAGCCGATTTTGCTTTGAGCCGATATGAACACTTAGCCGATGGAGACTGGGCTTACCAAATTTTGGCGTTAACACATGCCCCCAGCTTTGGAGTATGAGAAGTCATGCTTCAAAATTGTCCTTGTCTTGATCGCCACAAATCTGATTTTTTCTTCTTCTTGACACCGGCCCTCATAAGCCGATACCCTCTGTAATAGCTGAGCCAGGCTGTCGAACTCATTGATGAAAAACCTGCTTCGGTTTAGCTGTCGACAACCCTTGGAATGCAAGATCTGCTATCTGCTCATCAGTTAGGCTCAAGCTATAACATCGGCTGTGGATATTACGAAACCTTTGAATGTATTCCTTAGCCGATTCCCCCTCTTGCTGTTTAACTGATATCAAATCTGCAAGCCTCAACTCGCCAACCCCAGCAAAGAAGTACATGTGAAACTGCTTTTCAAGATCGGCCCAACTTCTGATGGAATTCGGTGGCAATGATGAAAACCATGTAAAAGCCGATCCAGTCAAAGACAATGGAAAAAGCCTAACCTTCAGAGCTTCTTCAACCGATGCTTCCCCACATTGAGCTAGGAATCGGCGATATGTTCCATTGTGGATATACCATCTTGCCCCGAAAACATGGAGAAATCTGAACCTTGTATCGGCTTGGAAGTGGAACCCCATCAAACCACTCAGATATGGCGGCCGATACACGTAAATTTGATTTTTGTGTTTAATTCCAAACAAGCTCCTCCATTACCTTTGCAATTATATCGGCCCAATCCTCTTTGAACGTATATCTTTGAATTTCCTCTGGCCGATATTGCTGATGTGGCTCTGCATATTGATATCGATCAACTTGCCCCCCGAGCCAATTTTGTTGTTGCGATAGTGTTGAGATTGCTCACCAATTTGCCCCCGATGCTGACTTCTTAAAGCAATTACCCTAGGAACTGTTTCCTCGATCAGACCATACAATGTATTCATCAAAACTCCAGATTGATCGAACACAGCATGATGAATGACACTATCAACCATCTCTTGAAGTGTCTCATCATCCATCGGCCCAGTCGGTTGTTCCCCATCTTTATTCATCAGCTTGAGAGATTGTTCTTCCTCGGCCTTGACTTTTTTACCAGACATTGTGGCAATTATGGGTCCGCCGAGCCGTGTAAAAACATCTGCTATCCAAAACACGGTCCCACCGGGCGTGCCAAAAATGTGTTGACGACGAGAAAAATCAACACGCCGGCCTGGGAGATCTGCTTAGCTCCAGTGCAGGTCCTAGAATAGATGAAGCGCGGGAGTACCAGTCAGTTTGATCCTGCCACTGACAAGTTATACAAAATAGCAGAACATAAATCATATCGGCTGATAAACCGATACCCAAAAACTAACTGATCGGCTGATAAGCCGATAGTGCAATTCCAGCCGATGCCGACGCCAGCCGATGGTGTTAGGGTTTGAATCCATTGGCTATGCGCTGAGCAAATATTTATATAAAGGCGATCGGCCGATGATAACATGATGATATAGCAATGTAATATGACACAAAGCAATCATATGATATAATAAATACCGATTTAAGGATTAAAACATACATCGGCTCGAAGTCCGATGTCATTAAATCGAAATGATTAAATATTCAACGAGGCCTCTGCTGCAATCGGTTAAATCCAACTTGTGTATATTCCTTGCAAGATGCAATACACAGATAATTCACCGGCTGAAACCCCGATGAAACCCTTAGCGGCGCCAACAAAGTGCTAGGGATTACGATTCTAATCACGACTTAGTAGATTCAAACCGATGCAAAGCACTAAGTATGAAAAGAAAAGCAATATCTAGACAATCAAGCCCTTGGCTGATTTTCGTGGTGGTAGATGCCTAAACCAATCTAATCTAGTAAACATGCTTAGCCGATAGCTGACGTAAACCCTAAAACGACGTACAACCGATATGGCTAAACTGAAATACCAAGATTAGATTAATATAGGCATATGATAAATATTCAGGCAAAGATATCAACCGAACCGAAGCAATCCAAGAGGTCGAATGTACGATGCAGCCTTGGACAACGCCAACGTAGCCAATACGATTGCCTCGAGCCGCGGGACCTTGACTTACCCTTCGCCGGAGATCAAAGCCGATGCAGCCCGCGTCGGGTGCCAAGTTCCGCCGGATGATAAGGTAGAAAGAAAGGTGGCGATGCGCCGAATTGTATTGATTGAGAGATGATATTACATGAACCCCGGCTTACATATTTATACCCATGGGATGACAAGGATCCTAACAGATTACAAAACAAACTTTTCTAAAGATAAACTAGGAAACTAACAATCTCTTCCTAATTAATAGATACAAGCCGTATCCTCCCCGGACTCGGCTTTCTTCCGGATAAGATCTTCTCAAACCGAATCTAACAAGAACCCGACTGGAGATAGTGATCCTCCATCGGCTGATGCAAAACTCACCCGATTTTGCTTCGAGCCGATATGAACACTTAGCCGATGGAGACTCGGGGCTTACCAAATTTTGGCGTTAACAACAACCTCCCAGGAGGTTCAAAGCCGATATGTACGACGCGATTAAAGCCGAAATAACTCGGCTATACGATCTTGGATTCATTCGGCCTTGCCGATATGCCGAGTGGGTCTCAAACATTGTCCCGGTGTTGAAGAAAAAAGTAAACTTAGGGTATGCATCGATTTCAGAGATCTGAACAAGGCCACCCCTAAGAACGAATACCCAATGTCAATAGCTAATTTGCTCGTCGATGCTGCTTCAGGCCACAAGATTATTAGTTTCATGGATGGCAATGCAGGTTATAATCAGATATTTATGGCCGACGAAGACATCCACAAGACTGCTTTTTGGTGTCCTGGCGCAATCGGCTTGTACGAATGGATGGTAATGACATTCAGCTTGAAGAATACTGGGGCAACATATCAACGGGCCATGAACTACATTTTTCATGACATGATCGGCTCACTAGTGGAAATCTACATTGATGATGTAGTTGTCAAGTCCAGAGAGATGGAGAACCACATAGCCGATCTGAGACAAGTGTTAGAGCGAACGAGAAAATATGGCCTGAAGATGATTCCACTTAAGTGCGCGTTCGGCGTATCGGCTGGGCAGTTCCTGGGATTTCTTGTTCATGAAAGAGGAATTGAAGTTACACCAAGAAGCATAAATGCTATCAAAACAATTCAGCCTCCGAAGGACAAGAAACAACTCCAATCTTTGATCGGCAAAATCAACTTTATCAGGCGATTCATAGCCAATCTCTCAGAAAAGATGGAGTCGTTCACACCACTGCTTCGGCTGAAAGCCGATCAAGCATTCACATGGGGGGCAGAGCAACAAAAGGCTTTGGACAACATTAAGGATTATCTAAGTTCCCCTCCAGTTCTAATGCCTCCATAAGGGATACCGTTTAAGCTGTACCTATCAGCCGATGACAAGTCAATTGGCTCAGTTTTAATCCAAGAAGTTGAGGGCAAAGAAAAAGCCATCTTCTATCTCAGCCGACGGCTACTAGACGCAGAAAAAAGGTATTTACCTGTGGAGAAGCTATGCTTATGCCTCTATTTTTCATGTACAAAGTTAAGGCATTATTTGCTATCCAACGAGTGCACAATAATCTGTAAAGCCGATGTAGTTAAGTACATGCTATCGGCCCCAGTGTTGAAGGGAAGAATTGGGAAGTGGATTTTTGCGCTAACAGAGTTTGATTTGAGGTAGCAGGCACCCAGGGCAGTCAAAGGACAAGCTATAGCCGATTTTATTGTGGAGCACAGAAATGACTCAATCGTCTCCATGGAAATTATGCCTTGGACATTGACATTTGACGGCTCGGTTTGCACCAACGGCTGTGGTATCGGCTTAGTCATTATTTCACCCAGGGGGGCAAGTTTCGAATTCGCTTTCGCTATCAACCCCCATGCTACAAACAACCAAGCCGAGTACGAAGCCGTCCTTAAAGGACTACATCTACTCAAGGAAGTTGAAGCCGACGCCATTGAAATAATGGGAGATTCACTCTTAGTCATCAGCCAATTATCAAGAGAATATGAGTGCAAAAACGATGCGCTGATGGTCTACTATCAACAATGCCGAGAATTGATGGATGGTTTTCGGCTAGTTACTTTGAATCATATCCCCAGGGAACAGAATACATAAGCCAACGATTTAGCTCAAGGGGGATCGGGCTATCGGCCGATGGTAAAAGAGATTGAAACAGAAATTGCTGCCATTACAGCCAACGGTTGTAAGTTTGAAGTCTACAGCTATCTCAAAAACCCTCTCAATCGGCTACAAGGAAACTACGATACAAGGCGCTAAGATATGTTTTGCTCGATGAAGATCTGTACTATCGGACGATTGATGGCGTGCTACTCAAGTGTTTGGGAGCCGATCAGGCTAAAGTGGCTATCGGAGAAGTACATGAAGGGATTTGTGGCACGCATCAATCGGCCCACAAAATGAAGTGGCTACTTCGCCGAGCAGGATATTTCTGGCCGACAATGTTGGAGGATTGTTTCAAATATTATAAGGGTTCCCAGGATTATCAGAAATTTGGCGCCATACAACGAGCACCAGCGTCGGCTATGAACCCAATCATCAAGCCTTGGTCGTTCGAGGATGGGGTATTGATATGATCGCCGATCAATCCACCCTCAAGCAAAGGACACAAATTTATTCTAGTGGCAATGTACTATTTCACAAAATGGGTGGAGGTAGTTCCTATGAAGAAAGTGGATTCTAAGGACGCAATCGAGTTTGTTAAAGAGCACATTGTCTACCGATTTGGCGTCCCGCAAACCATTACAACTAACCAGGGATCTATATTCATATCAAATGAGTTTGTTCAGTTTGCCGATGGCATGGGGATCAAGCTACTTAGTTCTTCGCCGTACTACGCACAGGCCAACGGGCAAGCCGAAGCTTCAAATAAAAGTTTGATTAAGTTAATTAAAAGAAAGATCTCTAAATACCCCAAGCAATGGCACAGCCGATTAGCAGAATCACTGTGGGCATATCGGATGGCATGCCATGGATCAATTCAAGTCCCTCCATACAAGCTTGTCTACGGATACGAAGCAGTACTACCATGGGAAAGCATCATCGGCTCAAGGCGCATTCAACTACAGGATCAACTCACAGCCGATGATTATCATCACTTGATGGTGGACGAGTCAGAAGACTTAGTTTTATCCAGGATGAGGGCCTTAGAAAAGGTTACAAGGGATAAAGAACGACTAGCCAGACATTATAATAAAAAAGTGGTACCTAAATCTTTCGAAGAGGGCGAGCTCGTTTGGAAATTAATATTGCCAATCGGATCCAGAGACAACAAATTCGGCAAGTGGTCACTAAATTGGGAAGGGCCTTTCAAGATCCACAAGTGCGTCTCTAAAGGGGCTTATATGCTAGAAGGTTTAGATGGAGAAGTATTTGGGAGGGCTCTCAATGCAAAATACCTGAAAAAATACTACCCAAGCGTATGGATCAACTCATGATTCGGCTCTGTTTGCTTAGCCGATTTGTGACAGCCGATGTCTTATTTCAATAAAGCATTGCCTTTAGCCATTTTTATGCAACATTTTCCCCCTAAGTTTTCTACGGTCGACTAACGATTGGCCGATAGCGACGACAATGAGGTGCAAATGGCTTGGATTCACAGTTCTATTGACACCGAAGCTATCAACAAAATTTGGGGGGTATATACATGCACGAGCCGATTACAAAATTGGGTGTCAAGAAATTTTTTAAGCTTCGTAATCGACAGTCAATATAAAGGCGTTTTAAGTGATTGGGATCGACGGCCATAATTCAAGTGTTAAGATCGACGGTCGTGGTGTGGTTTCGAAATCGGCAAACGTGACGTAACACGGATGGCTAGAGCCGATTTCAGCATAAGCAATATGGAATTAACAGTCTTACTAAGACAATACATAAGGCTGAAGCCAATTTCATTCACAATCACGGTTTCGAAAATCGACAAGTGGTATTGAAGGCTTCGGCAGAGCCAATTATAAAAGTCAGACGAATATTTCACAGAAAGCCGAAGCCGAGTTCATTCATGACCACGGGTTAGAAACGGACGAGCTACGTTTAGACGTTCGAACCTGATTACAAAAGCTGGATGGGTATATTACATAAGACATCAGCCGATTTCAGAATGCTAAAAATATTACAAGTTCATCTCTTCAGGAAATCGGCTATGGCTGACAACGCCATCCGCCTGATTTGGTCCACCTCCTCGATGGCCTTGACATCATCGGCTTCAGACCCAGCCATCGGCTGAATCGCTTTCACCAAGTCCCGGAGTTGCGCCACGGCCGCCTTGATACTTTGACGTTGGGCGTCGATTTTGGCTGGCAGGCTGGTGTCAACCCCCGTTTTTGAGGACGGAAATAATTCATGTTTATAGTATCATATCCCTGGATCGAGTAGTTTGGTACCCATGAATACAGTTCTGAATTACCAAGTGCAAAGTACACGAATAGTCTTACATCGAAATTATTACAATAATAGGCCCGAAGGCAATATCCAATACATATAGGACCTACTGGTCCGGATTCAACCAAAATCAGAGTTTAGATGAGATTAGCAGACGAAAAGCAGCGGCATGTCAATTGCCATAGGCAACGACCGAGGACTAAGACCTAGTAGACGCCTTCTCCTCCATCGCCTAGCTGGCAGTAAGCATAGGGGTCATCCAGTTCTTTATTTCCTTCATCTGAAGTTTGTGTGTATAGCAAGGGTGAGTACCCAACGTACTCAGCAAGCCGACACGGAATGATGCACATGATAGGGTCATTCAAAGGATGGCTAAGGTTCATTTGCACAAATCCAATTTTCACAAATCATTTCACAAACCTATTGTCTAGCCAAGTCAAGTTTTAGTTTCAGATTATATTAAAACGGCGACGGTTCTGTCTACCATCCATCGTGATTTCCAAGGATGGCTTCCCGCCTCCGGTTCGTCATGGTTTTTCTGGGATTTCGAGAAGTTGAGTCCACTAGCACACAAAATCATTATGCAACCCCATTTCCCATCATTTTAAAATTTATGAGTCTAGCCACGGGAGAAACTTGTCACGCTGCTCATTAACCGCGAGCACGGCTATTCGAATAGATTGATTGACTCACACTGCAGTGGATGTACACTTTACCTGTACTCCGCGAATACTCATTGAATGAGCTTTCATTCCTTCATATGGAATGGTCACGACAAAGCCTTTCGATAACTTCGCTTTGGCAGTACCCGCTCCATGAACTTAAATCCTCTTGCACTCTAGCCGTCCTTTCCTAGCAAAGGAGAGGAGTTCTCGCGCTCCTGGGTAAGGGAAAACTTTCACAACATTCTCATTCATTACTCAACACTTAGGCCGCAGCCTTTTCTCGAACTGAACCACCTCTTCACTCAAGAACCACTATGCAGGGATACCGTCTCCGCTCGGCTATCTACTCCGCTAGGTCTATACCCATTCGAGAAGTACTACAGATCGGCTCGTTCCAGTTATAAGTCTCATGGCTCGGTCCTTAATTGACCATGGACGGTACTAGCCTTTATCGGAATCCATCCAAATCCAACCATCCGCCCCAGTCTGAAAACATTGGTTTTGTACTTTCATTTTTCCATCAAAACTATTTCCATCATGATCGAGGCAATGTGGCGCTCATGTCTCTACATGTCGTATTCCAACTATCTTCTCAAAGATAGTTGCCCAAGCACGAAGCTTCTTTGTAAAAATCATGAGTATGCACGAATCTAATATCAGCATGGCTAAGCATTTTACCGAAGATATCCTCCGATTGTATCACATCGAGGGTTACAAAGAATATTTCTAAGGGTAATCAATATCAAGGAAGGGTACATCAAGCATAGGTATCCATTTGTGTATAGCATGCATGTTTTGAAGTTTAAATCAACATCATTTCACAAAATAGGATCAATATATTCAAAGAGGAGTGTTGACTTGCCTTGCTCGTGACCTTGTTGGCTTGAGTCTTCGACGTTCTCGACGGTTCCTCGGACTCTATCATACGCGCGAGAAATCCAATTTGAATTCGATTAGAATTCAAATAAAATCCAATAAGATCCAATAAAAGCCAAATGAATCGCGAAAGCGGCTCCTAATACTAGGCTATGACCCTACGTGAACCTAGGTTCGAGTTTCGGCGAAATCCGAGTTAGAGCGAAAGAGTTATAAGGATTTGAAGTGGTGTATTGAATCTGATTTTGTTAAGTAGGATGTGATATTTATTTTAATATGTTTAATGTTTGAGAAATATTAGGGTTGATGATTCAATTAATAAAAGGAAGTGGTTATCTTTCAGTTTTATCAAATTATTTCTGGTCGAGAAGTCCTAGGGTTTATAATAATTTAAATCAAAATTAATTGGTGTCGCGGTCAACCGAAAATGGGTTGGGAAGGATTTAACATAAAACATATATGTCGAAAAAGGGTTGATCAGAAATTACAAAGATAGTTTATAGTTCCCTGATAAGATTCTCGATTTGTGGATATAACCTAAGGGAATGAATGGGCCTCTCAAAGATATATAAACATTTTGGAAATTTATCGAATTAAAGGTTCGAAGTCTAAGTAAATACAAACTTCATAATTATTTGTAAAGCAATTTAAAAGTAAATAAATGAACTCCTTAAAAAGATGCAAAATCTTTGTGATTAGAGTTTCAGAAGAGTTTAAAAGAATTAAATATTTTCTAGGATTTTTTTATTAGGCTCCTATTACTTTTAAACTCCTCAAAAGAAAAGAAAATTTTCAAAAAAATTGCGCCTACTGGAAATCGAACCCGCGACCTTCGGCTCATGCGGCTTGGCTCCGCCACTGCGCCACCGAGCTGATCTCGTCTATCTCCCCCCTCTCTTTCTTTTCTTTCTTCTTTCCTCTCTTCTTCTTCCCTGCGAGGCCGACGGCGAGGCGAGGGTGAACGGTGACGAGGACGGGCGGAGCTCGGGATCTATTGGGCTCTACTCCATCTACGTGATGTGGGGAGTACGTTTCAAGGCGCGGCCGGGCCGGAGAGGCGGCAGATTGGGCCGGCGACGGTGAGGTGGTCATGGCGGCGGAGGCGCACGGTGCCGGCGTGCTCCGGTTAAGTTTTGGCCGAACTAGCGGGTCTCAGAGCATCTACGGGACACGGGGAAGCTAGCTAGGGGCTTGGATCGGCCGGAAAGGGGCGGTGGTGTTTTGGCGACGTGCGCACGGCGGCGGCCGAAACAGAGGGACTTGGCACCGCTCGTCGCTGACGAGTTCCAGCGACGCATTGGCTCGGGAAACATGGGGGAAACCAAGCTTAGAGCACGTAGGTTGTGGACGTACCTTCAATTTGGGAAAAACTCGACCGAGGGCGACGAATTTTGGATTTTTGCTTCGGGCGGCCGGCGCTAGGGTTCTTCGGTTCTTGCTCAAATTGGAGCTGCTCAAAGGCGCAATAGGTGGGGGAAGTTTAGGGAAATGGAGAGGAGAGATTCACGAAGAGATTTTGTATAGGGAACTTGATCTGCCTTGGCCTTTTATAGGCGTTCCGTGCCGGTTTTAGCTTCTGGGCGAGGCCGGCGCCATGCGCGCACGCGCGTGGGAGGGCATGGTGACGTGCGCGAGCGCCGGGAGAGGGGCCTGGGGTGAGGAGCGACGCGTGGCGGCGGTCGGGAGGGGCCGGGAGCGCGGCGAGTGGCGCGTGGGCGCGAGGGCGGCGGGGTTCGGGCGAGAGCACGACGCGTGGTGGCACTCGGGCGGGGTCCAGGGCGCGGCGCGGCACGGCGCGGGCGTGGCAGGCGCACGGCGTGACGGGAAATGTGGTGAGCGACGTGAACGGCGCGGTACGGCGCGGCATGGGCACGGCACGACGGCGTGGGGCACGGCGCTACGAGCGCGATGCGCGGCACGCGGTGGCGAGGCGGTCCGGGTCCGGGTACGACGTCGAACACTTGGCGCGCAATGAATAGTAACCTTTCGTATTTTCCCGAATTAAATTTCCTAATTTCCCAATTCTATTTCCTTTCACCCTAAAATTCAAAATAAAATATAACACACCCAAAAATAAGTTGTAGAATATATTTTCAACCTTTTCACCCACTTTTTATTATTCAAAATATATTTTTCCTTTCTAATTTATTTTCTTTTCTTTTAAATTCCGTAAAAGTAAGACCTTTGGTTAAAATCAATTTTCTAACTTCATATTTTCTTTTCAAAAATATTTTTATTACCCATATTTAAATAATATTTACTTTTCCATCATTAAATTAGAGTTTAAACCAAGAGTATATACTTTTCAAAGTGACTTTTATAAATCCCCAAATCTTAATTATTTATTCCCTCCTATCTATATTTTGAACCTTTTCTCCCATCCGGGATTTCAAAACACTTGGTCTTTCTCCAACCTCAAATTAAATCATTTCCAAAATAAATTTTATGCAACCAAGTTGGCAAATAAGAAGCAATAAACACGATTAAGAAGCAACAAGCAAATAGTTTTTATAAGTTTTGATTTTTTTAATTCCCGGTTTTAAATTCTCCGATTTTCGTGGTGTTACAAACCTACCCCCTAACAATAAATCTCGTCCCCGAGATTTGGGTTGGGTAGTGATTGGGATTCGGTCGGTATAATCATATAGGATGAATCCATTAGGACTTCTTCTTAATAGAACGACGAATAGGTCGGCTGCTCCGGGTGACGCAGGAACCTATCAGTGAGTTTCTAAGGGTGGTACACTTCGATTCTTTGTTTCTGATAACATGATGTTGTCAGCTCTTAATCCTTGGGGCATCCTTCAAGCATGCAGGATTCAGTAGGTTTCTAATTTTCTTAAGTTGTATAATAGACTCTGCTGTTCTAAACTGTTGGAACCTTTAGATGTAGACTGGTGGTGATCCTGGCAGGATTGCAGTCGTGTGATTTTGGTGGGCGACAAGAGGTCATCTAGGGAAGGCTTGGTTTTACCCGGCTTCATTATAATGTCCAATCTGAGAGTCCAGGGTCATGTCACTCTACCCCCCTAACAATAAGTTCAAGCTTGGCTTTTTAGGGTAAGGGCTATATTGGTGTCGGTATGGGGTACAACTATATCTCTCCTGGGTGAATGTACTATTATGGGTCTCTTAAGGTCTACCAAACGCAGGTTATGTTCTGTGCTTGTTTTTGAGGTTATGGAAGAATGCGGATTTCCAAAACCAAACCAAACTTTGATTAGTGCAGAATGGATAGAGAACATACCCATCAGCATGATCTGGTCCTCCTGAGCTTCTCCTGTACGCACGTGGTTCACTTGGCCACGGCGGAATCCGGTGGTAGCCCCCTTCGGTTGGGGCGTTCTGAACAAGCTTCGTCCGGGCGCCGGGGTAGGGGTTCCTCTCACAACCGTGGCGTTGGCTCCAGTACGGTTGGGTGTGTTGTGCGGTTTGGGACATTGATTGGCATAATGCCCGAATTCTCCACAGTTGAAGCAATTAACATTCCGTTTTCCCGATGCTGCCATAGTAGGGGCCGGGGTGCGGAAAGGTGTTGTCGGTGGCCTGCTAGTGTTGTTGGGTGCAGAGGGACGATTGGCCGCTATGGTGGCTGGTTTCCATCCTGTTGGTGTCGCTCCTTTGGGTCGCTGAGATGTTCCTTGAATTGGACGGGCTAGAGCAAGCCTTCTCTTTCGGTTGTTTTCAACCATCCTTTGGTCATGCTCAAGCCTCACGACCTTGTTGATGAGGCTTTGGAAACTGGCTTAGTCTTGACCGATCATCGGTCCTCTCAGCTTGTCATTCAGTCCTTCGATAAATTTATCCATCTTTTCTTCTTCGTCCGCCAGTTCACTTGTGACGTAACGGGCAAGCTGCGTGAACTTGTTAAGGTACTCTTGTACCGAGGTGTTGCCTTGGTTCTTCTTCATCCTCATGACCGCGGCGGGTACAAAATTTTCACGGAAGGCGGCCATGAATTCCTCCTAGGTTGTCTCTCCGGCATCTTCAGCCCGAGTCTCTTTGTAGGTGTCCCACCAGTCACTTGCGGGACCTTCCTGATTGGTGGCGAAGATGACTCTGTCAGCTTCCCGTACTCGGATGAGAGTCAACTTCTTCTCTATCACCCTCAACCAATCTTCAGCATCCATGGGTTCTTCCGTCGTGGAGAAGGTAGGCGGCTTGGCTCTCATAAACTCTCCTAAACTAGAACTTCCGCGATTCCCCTGGTTGTTGGCAATGGCTTGAAGCAGTTGGGTCTGTAAAGCCATGACTTCTGCTAGGGTGGAGGGGTTAGGCTCCGACAGGTTCTCAGTAGCTGCTGAGGCTCTGCGACGGTGCACCATCTGAGGAATATAGATGAGGTAAGAGATTGGATCGACTAAGGTCACGGTTCTAATCGATTTTTCAGTGATCTTCAAGTTGTTTTTAAGTGATCTTTTGCACACAACAAGCATGGTGGAATAAACTCATTTAAGACATAACATGAAACTTCATATCAGTTCATAGATGTTACATCATGGGGATACATTGGACATGTGTAGTCCCATACATCACGATACAACATCACTAATATCAATCTAAGGTTTTCATACATAAGGGTAGGGGCACGGTCATTGCTTTCTTAATTCCTTTCAAAGAAAGACCTAGGTTGCTGCAGATTTCTCGTCTAGTTATCCGGGTTATTGCCCGATCTAGGGTTGCCACCTATGGTTGTTGCATTGGCACCTGTAAGAGGAGGGATGTTGTGTGGCTTGGGGCATTGGTTGGCATAGTGTCCAAATTCTTCACAGTTGAAGCAATTCACATTCTTTTTCCTTGGGGCTGCCAGGATAAGTGTTGGAGTACAAAACGGTGCGGCGGCTTGTCCTAGGGCAGCCATTGACATAGTGCCCTAACTTTCCACGCTTGAAGCAAGGCACATTCCTCCATAGACGTCGGGAATCTCCTCCGCATCTTCGGGGTACACACGTGGCGGTGACGATCATCTTGCCAGTGCCACCTGTATTCCACTGGGTGACTTCCTCTTCTTGGGGTTAGATGGTGGCGAACTAAAATCTTGGACGGTTGTTTGATTGGATTCTTTATCCTTTCTTCCAATCGGGGTCCTGGTGTACTTGTCCCATGTACTGTTCTTTACTCCATGTCCTTGTTCCATGAAACCGTAGTGGGGGTCAAGTGTTTCCTTTCATCCGAATGGCGGGTTTGGTGTTACCGCTCTCGTGGGCTTGACCGTATACTTGCGGAGTCATCGGGGTTTGTGACGGAACGTACTGACGTTGCTCTGGGTACCAACCCTGAGTTTGCATCTGTTGCTGTTGGAACAGTAGTTGCATCTGTTGCATCATCATGACCATTAACTGTGTCTGGTTAGCCACTACGGGCTAAGGTTGGGTTCACAGGGAAAGGAGGTGGAGTGTCCACAGGTCGCCTCCGGTTAATCCATGAGACTGCTGGGATCTTGATTTATCGCTCTTAGCTTTTCCCATCTATTGTCGAGGGAAAGAGAAAAGTAGAGGTTAAGCTATGGATGGGGCCTTATTCTCGTGTACTCTCATTGTTTCAGGGGGCTAAACAATCTCCCAAGTTCCGACATGGTCATAGTTCGACATCTATTTTTGAAGATAGATTAGAGAAAGGTAGTGGTAAAACCAAATGTTTGTAGAGAAATGAGGGTCAAGGGTGTAAGGAAAAACATATTTGTTTTGTAAAAATAGTCTGTATTTTCAAAATAATCCTATGTAGGGATATTTCCCTTTAACCAGCTATTAAGGGGTACGGCGCCAGTTGGTCTTATCCTACAGTCGCACTGCTCTGATACCAGCTCTGTAGACCCCCATTTTTGAGGACGGGAATCATTCATGTTCATAGTACCATATCCCTGGATCGAGTAGTTTGGTACCCACGAATACAGTTCTGAATTACCAGGTGCAAAGTGCACGAATAGTCTTACATCGAAATTATTACAATAATAGGCCCGAAGGCAATATCCAATACATATAGGACCTATTGGTCCGGATTCAACCAAAATCAGAGTTTAGATGAGATTAGCAGACGGAAAGCAGCGGCATGTCGATTGCCATAGGCAACGACCGAGGACTAAGACCTAGTAGACGCCTTCTCCTCCATCGCCCAGCTGGCAGTAAGCATAGGGGTCATCCAGTTCTTCATTTCCTTCATCTGAAGTTTGTGCGTATAGCAAGGGTGAGTACCCAACGTACTCAGCAAGCCGACACGAAATGATGCACATGATAGGGTCATTCAAAGGATGGCTAAGGTTCATTTGTACAAATCCAATTTTCACAAATCAATTTCACAAACCTATTGTCTAGCCAAGTCAAGTTTTAGTTTCAGATTATATTAAAATGGCGACGGTTCTGTCTACCATCCATCGTGATTTCCAAGGATGCCTTCCCGCCTCCGGCTCGTCATGGTTTTTCTGGGGAGTCCACCCCTTCTCGCATTTTGAGAAGTTGAGTCCACCTGCACACAAAATCATTATGCAACCCCATTTCCCATCATTTTAAAATTTATGAGTCTAGCCACAGGAGAAACTTGTCACGCTGCTCATTAACCGTGAGCACGGCTATTCGAATAGATTGATTGACTCACACTGCAGTGGATGTACACTTTACCCGTACTCCGCGAATACTCATTGAATGAGCTTTCATTCCTTCATATGGAATGGTCACGGCAAAGCCTTTCGATAACTTTGCTTTGGTAGTACCCGCTCCATGAACTTAAATCCTCTTGCACTCTAGCCGTCCTTTCCTAGCAGTGAGAGGAGTTCTGGTGCTCCCAGGGTAAGGGAAAAACTTTCACAACATTCTCATTCATTACTCAACATTTAGCCCGCAACCTTTTCTCAATAACTAGAACCACCTCTTCACTCAAGAACCACTATGCAGGAATACTGCCTCCGCTCGGCTATCTACTCCGCTAGGTCTATACCCATTCGAGAAGTACGGCTGTACTGGCTCGTTCCAGGTTATAAGTCTCATGGCTCGGTCCTTAATTGACCAGGGATGGTACTAGCCTTTACCGGAATCCATCCAAATCCAACAATCCGCCCCAGTCTGAAAACATTGGTTTGTACTTTCATTTTTCCATCAAAACTATTTCCATCATGATCGAGGCAATGTGGCGCTCATGTCTCCACATGCCGTATTCCAACTATCTTCCCAAAGATAGTTTCCCAAGCACGAAACTTCTTTGTAAAAATCATGAGTATGCACGAATCTAATATCAGCATGGCTAAGCATTTTATGGAAGATATCCTCTGGTTGTATCACATCGAGGGTTACAAAGAATATTTCTAAGGGTAATCAATATCAAGGAAGGGTACATCAAGAATAGGCATCCATTTGTGTATAGCATGCATGTTTTGAAGTTTAAATCGACATCATTTCGCAAAATAGGATCAATATGTTCAAAGGGGAGTGTTGACTTGCCTTGCTCGTGACCTTATTGGCTTGAGTCTTCGACGTTCTCGACGGTTCCCTCGGACTCTATCATACACGCGAGAAATCCAATTTGAATTCGATTAGAATTCAAATAAAATCCAATAAGATCCAATAAAAGCCAAATGAATCGCGAAAGCGGCTCCTAATACTAGGCTATGACCCTACGCGAACCTAGGTTCGAGTTTCGGCGAAATCCAAGTTAGAGCGAAAGAGTTATAAGGATTTGAAGTGGTGTATTGAATCCGGTTTTGTTAAGTAGGATGTGATATTTATTTTAATATGTTTAACGTTTGAGAAATATTAGGGTTGATGATTCAATAAATAAAAGGAAGTGGTTATCTTTCACTTTTATCAAATTATTTCTCAGGTCGAGAAGTCCTAGGGTTTATAATAATTTAAATCAAAATTAATTGGTATCGCGGTCAACCGAAAATGGGTTGGGAAGGATTTAACATAAAACATATATGTCGAAAAAGGGTTGATCGGAAATTACAAAGATAGGTTATAGTTCTTTGAAAAGATTCTCGATTTGTGGATATAACCTAAGGGAATGAATGGGCCTCTCAGAGATATATAAACATTTTGGAAATTTATTGGATGAAAGGTTCGAAGTCTAAGTAAATACAAACTTCATAATTATTTGTAAAGCAATTTAAAAGTAAATAAATGAACTCCTTAAAAAGAAGCAAAATCTTTGTGATTAGAGTTTCAAAAGAGTTTAAAAGAATTAAATATTTTCTAGGATTTTTTATTAGGCTCATATTACTTTAAAACTCCTCAAAAGAAAAAGAAAATTTTCAAAAAATTGCGCCGGTGGGAATCGAACCCGCGACCTTCGGCTCATGCGGCTCGGCTCCAGCCCGCCGTGCCACCGAGCCGATCTCGTCTATCTCCTCCCTCTGTTTCTTTTCTTTCTTCTTTCCTCTCTTCTTCTTCCTCGTGAGGCCGACGGCGAGGCGAGGGTGAACGGCGACGAGGACGGGCGGAGCTCGGCATATATCGGGCTCTACTCCATCTACGTGATGTGGGGAGTATGTTTCAAGGCGCGGCCGGACCGGAGAGGCGGCAGATTGGGCAGGCGACGGTGAGGTGGTCACAGCGGCGGAGGTGCACGGAGCTGGCGTGCTCCGGTTAAGTTTCGGCCGAACTAGCGGGTCTTAGAGCATCTACGGGACACGGGGAAGCTAGCTAGGGGCTTGCATCGGCCGGAAAGGGGTGGTGGTGTTCTAGCGACGTGCGCACGGCGGCGGCCGAAACAGAGGGACTTGGCGCCGCTCGTTGCCGACGAGTTCCGGCGGCGCATTGGCTCGGGAAACATGGGGGAAATGAAGCTTAGAGCACGTAGGTTGTGGACGTACCTTCAATTTGGGAAGAACTCGACCGAGGGCGACGAATTTTGGATTTTTGCTTCGGGCGGCCGGCGCTAGGGTTCTTCGGTTCTTGCTCAAATTGGAGCTGCTCAGTGCGCAATAGGTGGGGGAAGTTTAGGGGAAATGGAGAGGAGCGATTCATGAAGATATTTTGGATAGGGAACTTGATCTGCCTCAGCCTTTTTATAGGCATTCTGTGCCGGTTTTAGCTCGGGCGAGGCCGGCGGCCATGGCGCGCGCGCCTGGGGGGGCATGGCGACGTGCGACGAGCGCCGGGGAGGGGGCCTGGGATGAGGAGCGACGCGTGGCGGCACTCGGGAGGGGGCCGGGCGCGGCGAGTGGCGCGTGGGCGCGAGGACGGCGGGGTCCGGGTGAGAGCGCGGCGTGTGGTGGCGCTCGGGACGGGGTCCGAGCACGGGCGCGGGCGTGGCTGACGCATGGCGCGACGTGGAACAGTGTGAGCAACGTAACGGCGCGGTACGGTGGCGTGGGGCGCGGCGCTGTGAGCGTGACGCGCGGCGCACGGTGGCGAGTCGATCCGGGGTCCGGGGTACAACGTCGAACACATGGCGCGAAATGAATAGTGACCTTTCGCATTTTCCCAAATTAAATTTCCTAATTTCCCAATTCTATTTCCTTTCACCCCTAAAATTCAAAATAAAATATAACACACCCAAAAATAAGTTGTAAAATATATTTTCAACCTTTTCACCCACTTTTTATTATTCAAAATATATTTTCCTTTCTAATTTATTTTCTTTTCTTTTAAATTCTAGAAAGTAAGACCTTTGGTTAAAATCAATTTTCTAACTTCATATTTTCTTTTCAAAAATATTTTTATCACCCATATTTAAATAATATTTACTTTTCCATCATTAAATTAGAGTTTAAACCAAGAGTATATACTTTTCAAAGTGACTTTTATAAATCCCCAAATCTTAATTATTTATTCCCTCCAATCTATATTTTGAACCTTTTCTCCCATCCGGGATTTCAAAACACTTGGTCTTTCTCCAACCTAAAATTAAATCATTTCCAAAATGAATTTTATGCAACCAAGTTGGCAAATAAGAAGCAATAAACACGATCAAGAAGCAACAAGCAAAGAGTTTTTGTAAGTTCTAATTTTTTAATTTCCGGTTTTAAATTCTCCGATTTTCGTGGTGTTACCTGGCCATATACTCCTTGTGGACGTCGATCTCGTTCGTGACTTGAACGAGATCGGCCATCAGCTGGTCCTGGCGTGAAAGGAGCTGCTCGAGCTTGGTCGCCGGTTCTGTTTTTAGGCGGTCGAAGGCGGCTTTCTGACTCTTGATGGCCTCTTTGGTCGACTTGAGGGTTGCCGACCGCGTTTGGTTTTCATGACGGTTGGCTATCCGCTGCTGGGCCTACTCGTACTTGAGTTGGTGCGCCTCCAAGAAGGTTGCCGGCACAATGGCGTTGGCTATCACCTCCGGCAGCTTGCCTTGGATCTCCCAGAAGCGCGCGTGAATCGAGCTGCTGTCGGCCACCAGCACATCCAGCGAGGCCTCCAACCGATTGCCGATGTCGGCTAGACTGGCCCTCAGGTCCTCGTCCGGCGTCACCAGCGCCTCCTCGCCGATCTCGCCAGACTCCTCAAACTTCGGCGATCGAAGCCGAGGAGGTTGGCTATGTTCGTAAAGGAAATATGACGATTAGAAGAGTTGTCAAATCGACAAAGCCGATTATGAAACTCGGTCGGCTTACCTTGGGCGTCGGGGCCGGAGCGGCCTGCTCGGCTGGTTCGTCGCCTGTGGCCGACGGGACCCCACCATCAGCGCCATCGCCGCCGCCCGTGGCGATCATGGTGTGCTCACTCGATGCCTAGGGGGCAGCCAACGGAGATCTCTAAGGCTACAAAAGAAAGGGTGTTAGCAGTCAAATCGACTAAGTTTTATAAATCAAATTGCAAGGGACGGTTACCGATGGTGCGCGACGCGTAGTGCGGCCAGCCAATTTCTTGACCTGAAAAGGATGTGTTCGGTCAGATGCAAGTGATATTATCATAAGGCCGAATTTGATGAGGCGAGAGTTTACCGGCCGATTTTTAGCGGGAGGACTCGGAACTGGCGGGACGTCGGCTGGAGCGTTGACAGGTTCATGGCTCGAGCTCTCAGATTCAGCCACCGCCCCAACAGCCGCCGGTATCTTCTCGCTAGCAACGGCTTCATCAAGAAACTACTCGACGCTCGGGTCCAAGGGGGGAAGGCTGTCGGCCGACGCGATCGGCTTCTTCTCCTTCAGCTTCTTGGGGACAGGCGCGGTCGATGGCTGTACGAGAGGTGTAGCTCTTTTCTTGTGAGCTATCGGCTCGCGCACCTGCCCGCGCAGCAAGGACGCCAGTTTCGGCGCGTCCCAGCCAATCACCGACGGAGAAAGGCCACCCCCATCCAGAACACATAGCCGATACTCAATGGGGATCCCAGAGTCGCTCACAGTCGGCCGTTCCGTCTTGGTCTCCTACAAACCAAAGAGGACAAATGGTAGTCGGCTACATCGGCCGATGGTAAGAAAAGAGAAATCATTTGGAGTTTAAAACTTACCGAGGTGATTTCTTCAGGCAGCAGCAAGTCGACATAATAAGATGACCGCTGATGGAAGATGTGTCGCTTGATTTCGGCCCACTATTGGTCGTAGGCTGCGCTTTTCTTGAGCGCCAGAACCATCTCGCTGATGCTGCCGAGGGGAGGGCCGGCTATGTTCAGTAGCCGATACATTATCAGTTCTTGGCTCACGACTCCCCTCGTTTCGATCTTGTCGGCATAGTAGCAGCCGACGGGCAGTTGCCCAAGACCGAACTGCCTTGCGGCCGATACCAGGTAGTAAAATTCATAGCTTTTGGCCACTGATCAGCCCTGGTGGATCCCGGTCGGCAGGATGCAGGGGGTCAGAGCGGCGATGAACAGCTCCCTGCATTTTGGGTTGTCGGGTGAATTGATGTCTTCCCAGTTGAAGTCGGCTGGCAGCTCGAACAGTGCCTGATCCCGGTAAAAGTACCAGTTGTGGTTCTCGCACGATAGCCCGTCGTACATGGCGATGAACCACTCGTCCAGCAGGTTGGCCGATTGCTTTGAGCCCACATGCACAGCCGCCGCCTCTCCGTAGCTCATGCACCTGGTGGTGGTGATCTCGTTGCCGTCATCATCTTCGATTGGCTCCAATCTTGGGAACGCAGCCTCAGTCAGGGGCAGCATGTCGGCTATTTTCTGCGTCATCAGTACCAGCCAGATTTGGAGGAACCACCAGGGGCCGCCGGTGTTGACAGTGGCATTGGAGGCTATCTTCGCGATGGCTTGGTGCAGCATTTGATATAGATAGTCGAGGAGGTACTTCCCTAGCACGAGCTTATTCCCGTCGGCTAGGGATTCGGCTACGACCTGCCAGTTGGCGGTCGGCCCGCAGCTCGATCCACAGAACATGAACTTTTCTAGCCACATCATAAGAAACGCGGCGTTTTCCCTGTGGCCGACCGATCCATCCTTCATGTTTTGAGCGATGTAGCCGCTCCACCCGTCGATGGCTTTGGTCTTGAATTGATGTTGCCCCTTTCGGCTCAGGTTTCCAGGGCGACGCCAGGATATCCAATCTGGTCGTCATATATATGTCGGCTAGAGTGACTGTCATTGGCCCCTGCTGGAACATGAAGGCGTTGAAGCTATCATTCCAAAAGTACGCTGCAGCCGACATCAGCGACTCATCCTTCTCCATGTTGGCGGACAAGGCCAAGCACTGGGCTATCCCGGTTTTCTCCCACTGAGCGTACTTGGCCGATTGCACCCTCTTGTACCACTCAATCCAAGAGGCGTTTGTGGTCGGCCACGACTTGAAAGTTCCATTCTAGTGGGCTAGGGATGGTTTTCTAGTGTTGTAAGGGATTCTGTTGGTTTCGGCTATGATGATATCAGCTAGGTCGTTGTTGCCGATAGGGCCAAGAAAGTACCTATTTTCCTGAGTCAAACTTGGGATGACTACTTGATGTGACAGGTGCTACAGTTTGGAAAAGAAAAAATTGCTAATCAAGAGCAGCTGAAGGCCTGATGAATGCAACGACACTAGGAGGCATGGCCGGAAAGGATATCTCAAGAGGAAGAGTTTTTGAACCGACGGGCATACCTCGGGAACTCGGCGGTGGCGGCGGCCGTGCGGCGGCGGGCGGTGCGCGGCGGCAACCGGTGCGGCGGCGGCGGCCGGTGCGGCGACAGCGGCCGAGTGCGGCAGCAGCGGCAGTGGCGGCAGCGGCGGCGTGCGGCGCGCGTGTTAGGAAGCCATTGGGGTCGTTGGAGATGGATCTGGGTCCTGGTTCGCAAGGATTGTCGGGATGTGATGAAGAGCGCTGGTGAATCGCCGGAGAGGAGAGAGGAAAAGAAGGCTTATTTGCGAAGTGTTTGAGTGTGTTTTGAAGGCGTGATCGTTTCGGTTGAGGTAAAGGACTATTTAAAGGGCATTTGGGGCAGCCGAAATGGTTTAGGTCAAAAAAGAGCGAGAATTTGAACAGGCAACAAATCCACAACACTTCGTATCACGGACTTGGGGGCATGTGTTAACGCCTAAATTTGGTAACCGAACCCCTAAGTTCTAGCGAGGTTAAAACAGAATTGGATCGGCTAGCGGAGAAGCAGAGGCTGCATCGGCTATGCTCAAATCGGCTGAGTAACGATCGGCTACGGGGTCAATCGGCTGAGGTTGGATCAGATGAGGATAGCCGATAGCTAATGCTGAGTCAAAGGAGAAGATAAAACCGTTTCCGATGAAAGTGCTTGGAGATAAAGTGAAGGATTCGGTTATCAGTTTGCACGTTAAAAGATATTGCCATCTATGGATAGAGTCCTGTAATGGCAATTGTATCTCGTAAATTAGGACTTTGTTTAAACCTTTATTGTAATGCGGCATGGGTCCTTTCCAGATATCGTCGTATTTTAAATAGTAGTTTAGATAGAGTTCATGGTCTGTACAGATAATGTTATTCTTGGGTATAAGTAGGACCCGAGACCCCCTGTAATTATTAATTCAACATAATCAATCAAATAACTTTCGGCGCATCGCCAAACCTTTTCTTCAGACGAGCAATTGATTTGGCTCCGGGCTGCATCGTTTCGATCCCCAAATCCAGGTAAATGCTTGTCGTTAGTGGTATGTTCTGCTAATTCTAATGCTTTCATCGTAATGACACATTAGATTTAGGGGTTTATACTGCGCTATTTACCACATATCGCATATAAACTGAAGCAATGTTTAGATCTATCCTGTCATCGGCCAGTTCTATCAAGAACCCGCAGCCGATAGGGCTAGATCTAAAGGTTGAACTAGTTTATATGCAGTATCCACCGTCTCGAGAGGTATAAATCAGCTACAATAGATCAGATTGTTCTTTTTATACTTAATGTTGCATCAACGTTGAACTATTAAGTCGTTTTTAGAACCTCCAGTGATCTGTTTAGTTAGATTTATATGTTTAGAGACAGTGTCGGGGTTTCAGCCGACCTTATCTGCCCTGATGTATTTTTAGTATATTTATTACTAGATTTATGTTAGGACTGCCTCTTATATTAAGATCCCATTCTTGTCGGACATCGTAATCCAAAATCAGCCTGCTATCACCAGCTGATGGCCGATTTCCTAGGCTAAGCATATCTGGTTCAAAAATGATATCTTTTCATAAGAATCATCGGAGTACTAGCCGATCCATAGTTAGCTTTTCAGTATCGGCTAGGTTATCAATACATATATTTATTATCGTTTACTGTATTTGGGTTAAGCGACTGATGTTGTCTCGGTATAGCCGATCCATTCCAGTCACTTGGCTTAAATATATTTTAGAATAGCATATATATGCTCATGGATTCCCTCAGTCGATCCAGTGGGGATCTAATCTAACACTTAACGCATATATCTTGTTTTTTTTGTTGGTTAACAGATCAAACCAACTGGCACGCCCTGTACGCATAGGCAGCCAAGAAGGACCTGCACTGGAGCTAAGCAGATCTCCCAGGCCAGCGCGTGAGAGGAATTTCTCGTCAACAGCATGTTATCGCCGGGGCCGAGGACGGGGAGCGCAATGTCGATGTGATGCATTCGAGACACGCTTGGGGGTATTGGCTCCCAAGCCATCTTTGCAAACTGCTTGACAAGGCTTCATTCCCTCGCCAATCGGGAGGCGGGCCGGCATCCCCGAGAAGGCTTTGTCGAGGATGGATGAGAGACGTTGCAGTTGGTCTTCCAATGGCGACTGCGTCTGTGTCACAAGAGGGGAGGTTTGCAGCCCATGAAGCAAACAAAATTGACATACCTTGGCATGGTCGGCCTCGTTACGCAGCAAGGACGCACTGACAACGGACTTCAGCTTGGTCGATTCGTCAATGGGGTGTCGTCTTCCACCACTGCTGCGGCCTCGGCCTCCTCTGTCCCGCCAGTGTGACGAGTGCGTACGTTCGCCGGTAGTCGTTGCCGCTTGCCCAGCGTTGCTCGCGACCGCGGCCAAAATCATGCCCCCTGTCATCTTCGTCATTTTCGTGGTCTCCGCGTCGCCCGCCTTGGCTAGGTCTAGGGTAATCGTTTCCACCCCCCCCCTTTGTGAGTGTCGACCGCCTCGGCCACGACCAACGCGCTCGCCTTGGCCATCTCCGTCTTCCTCTCTGTCCGCGTCGGAGTCGTGGTCATTTTCATACCGGGAGTGCGCATGGCATGCCGCTCACCCGTGGCGAGGCTCGTCCTCATCGCGCCGTAGCGACGGCCACGGTCTTCATCGCGCCCATGGATGGACCAATGGGGTGGTCCGAGTGGGCCGTGGCCCACTGTCACACCCTGGGTTTTGTTAGTGATATGCCCTAGAGGCAACATGGAGATGTTGGATATCACGTCAATGTTTATGTATAAATGAATAAAGTGTTATTCAGTTCCATGAAATAGACATCTTGTATTGATCAATAAGTACGTGACTTATTTATGAGACTCGATATGTATGAATCTATTTCTAAACGATCCCTGATCATATGTCATATTGTTGGAACAAATATGATTCTAAGATCGGCATGTTTATTGATTGATGATCATGTCTCATAGATCATGGGTATGGTGATACCAAATCAATAAACATGGACATATGTGTTGGAGAACACATTGTTGGATAGACCCACCATGAGACACTACAGAATTAATGTGCCATTAGTTGGTCTCGGTAGTGTTGGTACAAAGTCCCTAGACCCGAGATCACCATGGATTCCAACATGTGTAGTAGCCTACTTTGGGACTACCAAACGCTATTCCGTAAATCGGGTAGTTATAAAGGTAGTTTTCGGGTTTGCTATGAAACATGGAGTGGGATGTGAGTGATCAAGATGGAATTTGCCCCTCCTTTGGAGAGATATCTCCGGGCCCCTCGAGGTAATGGATTATGGAAATGCATGGCCATGCTAAGTTGATTGAGGAGTCAATCAATAGACAGATAATCCAATACGGTTCGAGTGAATGGTTAAGTTATTGAAGGGATGGCACACATCTTGCCTATAGCTTAACCGGTATCGTGAGGCAAAGGGATTTGTGTACACATTACAGGTTCGAGCCGATATTATATTCTTGTATACTATGGTGTCAATATGTGCCGCTAGGCGCCGCGTTGACAGTCGGCTGAGTTGGACTCGAGCCGACGATCGGCTAAGTTAGACTATAGCCGAAACCGAGTATACCTGAACCTGCTGTGGTCGCACGCTTAAGGGGATAAGAACAGTGCATTCGAGTTGGACTCGGATACGGCTCGATCGGATAGGGATCCGATCGGATAGAGTCCTATGGGCTTACGACGTGTGGGCGGCCAACTCTATATGAGATACGGATGAGATCCAATTCAAAATAGAGTCCTATGGGCTTACGACGTGTGAGCGGCCAAACTCTATATGAGATACTGATGAGATCCAATTCAAAATAGAGTCCTATGGGCTTACGACGTGTGAGCGGCCAAACTCTATATGAGATACGGATGAGATCCAATTCAAAATAGAGTCCCGAGCGGCTACTAATCCCGCCGGCCAACTCTATATAAAGGAGGGAGGGGTGGAGAGCTGCCATATATCAATTGCATCGCGTGCAACGTAAGTCGCCGAGATCAATCTCCACGGAAACCCTCCCTACTTTCGAGCCAAACCCTAGCCTTGCATCGCGTGCTAGCACACGGTGTAGGGCGTTCGTCCCGACGTGTGGATACCGGTAGAGGCGCTGCTACGTTGCGCGCTATTGATCGGCTGTTGTCTCCGGAATCGGCTACACTGTTCCAGCATCGGATTGCCCCGATTGGCTATTCCGCTGCACTCTACTCCAATCGGTAACGATCTATCGGCCCTTACTTGCAAGTGTTCCTGGTTTGCGCGGTAGAAAATTTTTGTTTTCGGCTAGCGTAGCTTCCGCGTAACCCTTCAAGGGTATCGAGCTACTCTTGCTTAGTTCGGGTTTTAGATTGATCCGGAACAAGTTTTGCGCACGGGCTGATTAGATCAATCGGTTTTACGGGATTTGTTGAGGAGAGTTCATGGTAATTGCGTTCCTTGATAGTGTATCGGAACGGCGTAATGTGATTACGTCGAAGCAATATCCATAGAACTCGGTTTGAGTCGGCTTCGAGATAGCGTTCCTTGATAGTGTATCGGAACGGTATAATGTGATTATGCCGAAGCTATCTCGTAGTCCGATCTTGTTTGTTGCCTCGCGCCGCGCAAACCATCTCCCTTGATAGTGTATCGGGACGGCATAATGTGATTATGCCGATATGGTTTCCGTAAGCAATTTCATAGATTGGATCTATGAATTTCGTCCTTGGCTTCCCTCGACCCCCGCCCGCTAACCGGCTAGCGGGACCGCCGTGTGCGTACCCTCCTTATAGGTCGTCTCGATGCCGTAGCTCGCGATAAGTAGAAAACGTTTCTACGCCTAACTTGTTTTTGCAGAGAATGCTTTGAGATGGTATGGCCCTATTGTATGTATGAGATGTATGAGATGCATGTGATGCATGTAATATTCTTTCATATGTGCAATCCCTGTAATATTCTTTCATACGTGCAATGCTTGTAATATTCTTTCACGACCTGCGAGTCGATGTAATCTTCAATTAGAGCTTCTATAGTAGTAGCTTAGTTTGAAGAAATCAAGCATTCGACACTTGGAAGATGGTGCCGAAGATGGAGATCTCGCGCCGACATGGAGATGGAGATCACCATGTGAAGGGGGCCATACTATTTCATTATATGCTATTCTTCTTGCTTTCATATGTGATATGTTTGTTTGATAGGATAGCATCCCTCTCAAAATTAAGTAGTAATGATGCCCTTCCAAATGTTGCACCCGTCACCGTTATGCTCGTCAATGGTGGGTCTGCCAAAGCAGAGTGTCATTCTCTATCATAACACGAGGGGGTATATGTCGACATATACATGCAGAGCATTTGGTTTACTTAACAAGGCTATCAAAACAGTTTTGGGCCTTGGGGCATAGGTTGGCGCCGGGGCATGGAGATGCCACACCAACAACAAGAGTCACATAGAGATGTGATTAGCAAGGAGTTGCTTACCGATGTTATTAATTTTCTAGCAAAGGATGCCAAAGCTCACTAGAAAATTAATTAACATGTGGATCTTGACCCAATACGTAACCTAGAGGGAAGGTGAAAATACGTAATGGGAGTCTTATGTTAAATTGTTTAACAAAAGACATAGCATAAACATTGTGCTAAACTTTGCTTTTTCTCGTTGTGGAATAAATGGCGGCTAATACTACACCCAAACCTTTAATTTGCGATCTATTCTCGAAAAGGAAAAATTAAATGGAACAAACTTTATGGATTGGTATCGCAACTTGAGAATTGTTCTCAAGCAAGAGCGTAAGGAGTACGTTCTTGAAGTACCCTATCCCGAGGATTTGCCTAATAACGCCACTGCAACCGCACGGAGGGCTTATGAGAAGCACACTAATGATGCCCTAGATATAAGCGTCTTATGCTTGCTACAATGTCCCCCGAGCTTCGAAGCAATATGAGAGCACGATGCTCACACTATTATTCAGGGGACTGCGTGGCATGTTTGAGAACCAAGCTCGGGCCGAGAGGTTCAACACCTCGAAGTCCTTGTTTGCGTGCAGCTTGTTGAGGGAATCCCGTCATCCGCATGTGATAAAAATGATTGGCTACATTGAGAGTCCGGAAAAACTAGGTTTTCCCCTTAGCCAAGAGTTGGCTACCGATGTGATTCTCCGCCGCTCCCTCCGAGCTTCGAGCCATTCATATTGAATTATCACATGAACAATATGGATAGGACCTTGGCTGAATTGCATGGGATGCTAAAGACAATGAGGAGAGTATCCAAAAACGGTCATCATGTGATGATGATGCGAAGGCAAAGCGCAAACCACTGTCAAGAAACTTTGCACCAAGAGGAAGTTAACTCCCGATGAGATCGCGAGTGCCTCCAATGCAAAGAAGGGCAAGAAGGGGTCGGCGGCATCGATGTCGTTTGCTTCTATTGCAAGGAGACAGAGCCACTTTGGAAGAGGAACCGCAAGAAGTACATGGAGGATCTCAAAAAGAAGCAAAGTACGACTTCGCTTCGGGTATTAATGTTATAGACATTAATCTTGCTACTTCACCTACGACTCTTGGGTATTTGATACCGGATCGTAGCTCATATTTGCAAATCGTTGCGGGGAATGAGAAGAAGTAGAGGATTGAGAAGGGGCGAGGTGAACCTGCGCGTCGGCAATGGAGCAAGCGTTGCTACGCTTGCTCGGCACGTACTACTTCATCTACCTTCGGATTAGTTTTGGAATTAAATAATTGTTATTGTGTTCCAACACTATGTCAAAACGTTATTTCCGCTTCATGTTTGCAAGCGGAAGGATATGATTTTAGATCAATGAACAATGGTTGTTCAATATATCTCGAGAGATATGTTCTATTTTCATGCTCCATTGGTGAATGGATTATACGTTTTGAATCTTGAAGCGTCTCCCATCTATAACATTAATACGAAAGGCAACTCTCTAATGATATAAACCCCACGTTTATCGGCATTGTCGCTTAGGCCATATAAATAAGAAACGCATGGAGAAGCTCCATAAGGATGGATTGCTTCACTCTTTTGATTTTGAATCATTTGAGACATGTGAGTCTTGTTTACTTGGTAAGATGACAAAGGCACCTTTCACGGGACATAGTGAGAGAGCAAGTGACTTGTTGGCACTCGTACATACCGATGTATGTGGACCAATGAGCTCAACGGCTAGAGGTGGTTATCGTACTTCATTACCTTTACCGATGACTTTAGTAGATATGGTTATATCTACTTAATGAGGCATAAGTCCGAATCCTTTGAAAAGTTCAAAGAATTCCAGAATGAAGTACTGAATCATTTAGGGAAAACAATCAAGTTTCTACGATCGATCGTGGAGGGGAATACTTGAGCCAAGAGTTTGGTAATCATCTCGAAAGATTGTGGAATTGTTCCACGCTTGACTCCGCCAGAACTCCACAATGGAATGGGGTGTCCGAACGGAGAAATCGCACCTTGTTGGACATGGTTCGGTCGATGATGAGCCAAAGTGATCTTCCGTTATCCTTCGGGGATATGCTCTTGAAACAAATGCGCTCACACTAAATAGAGTTCCATCTAAGTCGGTTGAAAAGACACCATATGAGATATGGACAGGGCAACCCCTAGTTTGTCTTTTCTCAAAATATGGGGATGCGAAGCTTATGTAAAACGTTTAGATCCGACAAGCTCACACCCAAATCGACAAGTGCTTCTTTGTGGGATATCCTAAGGAAACCAAGGGATATTACTTTTATAATCGGGAACAAGGCAAAGTGTTTGTCGCCCGACACGGTGTCTTCTTGGAGAAAGAGTTTCTTTCAAGAAGGGTTAGTGGGAGAGGGTGCATCTTGAAGAAGTTCAAGAAACACCGAAAATGTTTCAGCGACCACGTAACCACAACAGGAGGAGCAAAGAGTTGCGCCACCGTTGTAGATACACCAGCCCCACGGAGGTCGAAAGATCACGTCGTGCACCGACAGTACGTGCGGAACAACGTGATATATTGTTGTTGGACAACGATGAACCTAAGACCTATGAGGAAGCGATGGTGGGACCCGATTCCAACAAGTGGCTTGGAGCCATGAAATCCGAAATAGAATCCATGTACGACAATCAAGTTTGGAACTTGGTTGATCCACTGATGGTGTCAAAACCATTGAGTGTAAATGGGTTTTTAAGAAAAGGCCGATATGGATGGAAATGTTCACATCTATAAGGCACGATTGGTGGCGAAAGGTTTTAAACAGATTCAAGGAGTTGATTATGATGAAACCTTCTCGCCCGTCGCAATGCTTAAATCTATTCGGATTATCCTAGCGATTGCTGCATATTTCGATTATGAGATATGGCGAGATGGATGTCAAAACGGCTTTCCTAAATGGAAACCTAAGCGAGGATGTATACATGATACAACCTCGGGGTTTTGTCGATCCAGAATCGCTGGAAAGATATGCAAGCTACGAAATCCATTTATGGATTGAAGCAAGCATCTCGGAGTTGGAATATTCGTTTTGATGAAGTAATCAAAGGGTTTGGTTTCATCAAAACGAAGAAGAGGCCTGTGTTTACAAAAAGGTCAGTGGGAGTGCAATTGTATTTCTAATCTTATATGTGGATGACATATTACGATTGGAAATGATATCCCTATGCTAGAATCCGTCAAGTCTTCATTGAAAAATAGTTTTTCTATGAAAGACTTAGGGAGGCAGCATACATATTAGCATTCGGATCTATAGAGATAGATCCAAGAGGCTAATTGGATTAAGCCAAAGTACATACATTGACAAGGTGTTGAAAAGGTTTAACATGCATGATTCCAAGAAAGGTTTCTTGCCCATGTCACATGGCATTAATCTTAGCAAGAATCGGTGTCCTCGGACACATGATGAGCGGAATAAGATGGGTATGGTTCCATATGCTTCGGCAATTGGATCCACCATGTATGCCATGCTTTGTACACGCCCGCATGTCTCGTACGCTTTGAGTGCTACGAGCAGATACCGCGATCCGAGTGAAGGTCACTGGATCGCCGTAAAGAATATCCTTAAGTACTTGAGAAGAACTAAGGATATGTTCCTAGTCTATGGAGGTGAAGAAGAGCTCGTTGTAAGTGGTTACACCGATGCTAGCTTCCAAACAGACAAGGATGATTATAGATCGCAAGCGGGTTCGTGTTCGCGAACGGAGGCGCGCCACTGGAAGAGTTCCAAGCGGGATACCGTTGCTGATTCTACAACGGAAGCCGAGTACATTGCGCTAAGCACATACTTCGGCGATATCATCTCATCCGCGAGATTGTGGACAGAGGTGATGTCAAGATATGCAAAGTGCACACGGATCTCAACATAGCCGATCCGCCGACAAAACCTCTCCCTCGCCAAGCATGAGGCGCACACAAGAGCAATGGGTATTAGATACTTACATGATTGACTCTAGTGCAAGTGGGAGATTGTTAGTGATATGCCCTAGAGGCAACATGGAGATGTTGGATATCACGTCAATGTTTATGTATAAATGAATAAAGTGTTATTCAGTTCCATGAAATAGACATCTTGTATTGATCAATAAGTACGTGACTTATTTATGAGACTCGATATGTATGAATCTATTTCTAAACGATCCCGATCATATGTCATATTGTTGGAACAAATATGATTCTAAGATCGGCATGTTTATTGATTGATGATCATGTCTCATAGATCATGGGTATGGTGATACCAAATCAATAAACATGGACATATGTGTTGGAGAACACATTGTTGGATAGACCCACCATGAGACACTACAGAATTAATGTGCCATTAGTTGGTCTCGGGTAGTGTTGGTACAAAGTCCCTAGACCCGAGATCACCATGGATTCCAACATGTGTAGTAGCCTACTTTGGGACTACCAAACGCTATTCCGTAATCGGGGTAGTTATAAAGGTAGTTTTCGGGTTTGCTATGAAACATGGAGTGGGATGTGAGTGATCAAGATGGAATTTGCCCCTCCTTTGGAGATATCTCTGGGCCCTCGAGGTAATGGATTATGGAAATGCATGGCCATGCTAAGTTGATTGAGGAGTCAATCAATAGACGATAATCCAATACGGTTCGAGTGAATGGTTAAGTTATTGAAGGGATGGCACACATCTTGCCTATAGCTTAACCGGTATCGTGAGGCAAAGGGATTTGTGTACACATTACAGTTCGAGCCGATATTATATTCTTGTATACTATGGTGTCAATATGTGCTGCTAGGCGCCGCTTGACAGTGCGGCTGAGTTGGACTCGAGCCGACGATCGGCTAAGTTAGACTATAGCCGAAACCGAGTATACCTGAACCTACGGGTCGCACGCTTAAGGGGATAAGAACGGGCATTCGAGTTGGACTCGGATACGGCTCGATCGGATAGGGATCCGATCGGATAGAGTCCTATGGGCTTACGACGTGTGGGCGGCCAACTCTATATGAGATACGGATGAGATCCAATTCAAAATAGAGTCCTATGGGCTTACGACGTGTGAGCGGCCAAACTCTATATGAGATACGGATGAGATCCAATTCAAAATAGAGTCCTATGGGCTTACGACGTGTGAGCGGCCAAACTCTATATGAGATACGGATGAGATCCAATTCAAAATAGAGTCCCGAGCGGCTACTAATCCCGTCGGCCAACTCTATATAAAGGAGGGAGGGGTGGAGAGCTGCCATATATCAATTGCATCGCGTGCAACGAAGTCGCCGAGATCAATCTCCACGGAAACCCTCCCTACTTTCGAGCCAAACCCTAGCCTTGCATCGCGTGCTAGCACACGGGTGTAGGGCGTTCGTCCCCGGACGTGTGGATACCGGTAGAGGCGCTCGCTACGTTGCGCGCTATTGATCGGCGTTGTCTCCGGAATCGGCTACACTGTTCCGATCGGATTGCCCGATTGGCTATTCCGCCGCACTCTACTCCAATCGGTAACGATCTATCGGCCCTTACTTGCAAGTGTTCTGGTTTGCGCGGTAGAAAATTTTTGTTTTCGGCTAGCGTAGCTTCCGCGTAACCCTTCAGTTTTTCCCTAATTCATTTAAATAATTTACCCCGAAATAATCGGAATTTCGAATTTAACTGAGTCAACCAATAATTTTAAAATGAAATTAATAAATGGAAACGACATGGTAGGATTTTTCTTGAATTCTCGCATGTCAAAATACGCTAACAGATTTTTACTAAAATTTTTAGAGCACTCTAAGTATTTTTAATCAATTAAATAAGAAATCGGAATTAATTAAGCCCCCAAAATCCTTTTTCCCTTTTTCTTTTCTTTTCCGTACGGGCTACATAGTACTCCCGCCCTTTTCCTTTGGGCCGTCGGCCGGTCCCTTCCCGGCGAAGCCGCCCGCGCGCGCCCGGTCGTGGGCCGAGGCCTAACGCCGCCGCAGCCGCGCAAGTCCGCGGGGCGTCCCTCGCCAGCGAGTCACGGCGGGTGGGCCCCGCTGTCAGGTTCCCCCCGCGCCCGGCCGGTCCGCCGCCGCCCGCCATGCGCGCCGCCGCTCCGCTCCTTTCCGTTTGAATCCGAGCCACGCTCGCCCGGCCGGGCCCAAGCTCGCGACGCCGTTTCCATCCCCGCAACCCCCGCGCCCGATGGAAACCCTATCCACGCGGAATCCATCGCCGATTGTTTCCCCCTCTCTCTCCGATTCCGTGAACAACGGTGAAGAATCCACGCCGTTTCCGTGTTTGTTTCGGCCCCGTTGTACCTCTATAAAACTCCCCATTCGCCGCCACGCGTTCCCCTTTGTTTCCCCCGTGCGCTAGCCCCAAATCCGCCGTCGCCATCGTCGTCGTCTCCATCGCCGGTGAGTGCGCCGCCGCCCTCTTCCTCTTCGGTTTCTCGGGCCTCCTCCCGAACCGCTCCCGCGCGCATCGTCCGCCCTCCGACGTGTTTTTCCGCACCCGCGGCACCCTCCGCCGCCATCGCCGGTGTCGCCGGAGGCCGGCCGGCCGCCGCGCGGCTATGGCCGGCGGGCGAGCTCGAGCCGCCGCCCCAAACCCTAACCCTAGCGCCGCTCCCTCTGCGCCGTCCGATCTTTCGGATCGGGCGGATCCGCGCCGTCCGATCGCGATCGATCCGTCGCCGTTCGATCCGGTCACCGCACGCCCGATGGTTGCCGCGTGTCCGTCCTCGGCCGCCGCCCGAACCCTAACCCTAGCCGCGATCCGCACCGTCCGATCCTTCGGATCGGGCGGATCAGCACCGTCCCTCGCGCGCAAGGCCGCGCCGTCCGATCGCCGCCACCCTCCCCGATGCGCGCCACGTGCCCCGCTCTCTCGCCGCCGCCGTGGACTTGGTCCACCGTGGACCGCGCCCGCCGCTTGCGCGCCGCTTGCGCCACCTGGCGTCGCCCTACCGCTTGCGCCATGCTTGCGTCACCCGGGGCTTAATTGCGCAATAAATCGTTTTAATCTTTTCTGTTTAGTTAAAAATCGCATTTAAACTTCTAAAATCCATATCTTTTGAATCCGAGCTCCGTTTTCACCCATTCAAATTTCATTAAATCCAGAAAAATGTCAAGAATCCATTAAAAATATTTTCAGTGCTGTTTCAGTAGACTTTTAGGGTGTTTGTTGAGTGCTTTGTTTGTCGTGTAGATCCCGAGTTTTCCGGCGAGCCCGTTCTCTTGAAGTAGTCGCCGAGGTTCCTCGGTCTCCGAGCAAGGCAAGTCATACCTTACATTGACCATATTGTACCTATTTTATGTAAATATCTCTTTTTCTTTTAAATACTGCATATGTTTTAGAATGTCATTTCATGGGATGTTTATACCTATTGTACTCAACCATAGGATTGTTCACCTTATACCATTGATAACTTAGGGTTCAATATGACTAGATGTTAGCTTAAGGTTTGCTTAGTTATGCTTAGCGCAACTAGCTCACTTAAGGGAATCACCCTAATCAAGTTTCATTACTGGAAGTTAACTCTCAAATGATGTTAAGTTGTGAGCATGTCTCTAATAATATTGATTTATGAAAAAGGTGGGTCGTGAGCACATGGTTGGACTTTGGTTAGCGTGCTCATGACGATTAAGGACCGGTTCTCGGAAACCCTGGAAGAAATGCCGTGCATACCACAAGCCGCATGGGTAATGGTGGGTCCGTAGCGTAGCTGTCTTTAGTTAACGTATCCCAGAGAGGGTGGGCGTGATGGAGTTGGGTCGGCCCCGGTTTTAAGGGTTGATCAACTTCCGGATTCACCGCGGCACTAGAGGGGGCTGCCCATTGCCCAATGGGAATGGGAGCGAAACCTTGGTGTGGTACGATTGACTAGAGGGGGTTATGTGAAGGGTCCTGTCACAGTTCCTTTCCGGGGCACCATGGTGGTGTACCGGCGCACGGTAACGTGTTGTGGGATTGTGTCTTGTGGGTACAGTTGTACACCTCTGATCAGAGTAAAAACTATTCGAATAGCCGTGCCCACGGTTACGGGCGATCGACCAGATTCACCTTGATTAGTCTCATTTTTTTTATTTGAATGAAATGTAGAAGCATGACTAGTGCAGGTGGACGGATGGCCTGTTGCAACGTGGTTTGAGCGTTGGACAGTGTTTTTGTAATACTGCTTAAATATTACTACTGTTTTACTGTCTTCAAATGTTGTTATTATATTCTGCAAATGCTGTTTATGCAAATTGAACCTCTTGACCTTTCCTTGTTATTTATCTTGCATCATGTCCCTTTTTTCCTGTGTGACTTGTTGAGTACGGTGGTTGTACTCAGCCTTGCTTCTTTTTCCCCCTTCGGTGCGAGATTGAGATCGAGGTCTCCGAGGAGGTGTAGGCTTGTTCTCGTCAAGGTTTAGCCGTGGAGTTGGTGTTCCGCTTCGCTCGTGTCAAGTTTAGCTTAAGTCAGTTTTATTTTCCTTTCCGCTGCATTTGTGTAACTTTTTTTTTATTTGTTTCTAAGACGAGGATTCTGTATTATCAATAACGTCGATTTGTGTACCTCGGCGATGCTTGGACGAGGATGTAATGCACAAATTAGCTGCGAAATTCGGTGTGAATTTCGGGCGTGACAAGTTGGTATCGAGCCTTCCCGTGACGTAGGACAAGCCAACTGGAAACCTTAAGAGCCCTCTAATTCTTTTCATGTGCATATTTTGAAAAAAAAAGGGTGTTTTGAAAAGTGGAGTCAGTCTAGGGTTTAGGAATTGCGAAAATGGGATGTTGGTCGTGGGTTTTGAGCATGTTTTGATTTTCCCACTCCTTTGTTTCTATAGATGGCAGGTTCCCACGACGCACCGTGGAAAAGGGATGACGGGCTTCGTTGCGAGCCGGCGCGTATGGCCCTTGCGCTTGGATATCCGAAGCACCGGAGTATACAACGCTTGCGCCTCTCGGTGGCGAGTTGCCCTACCGTGTTCGGTTGGAGGTTCACGGGTTCGTGGGAACGTGTCTTCCCAACATGGAGGTCACGGCTTCCGGAGGCACGTCGATCACGCTTGTCAAGAAGCCGCCTACCGTTGTTAGCCCGGATGAGGAGCCGCATGATGCCGACCTTCGCACCTCCTCCTACCGCTACCATACCCGTCGAGGTAGTTCCTCGAGGTCGGTGCATTCAAGTCTACGGCAGGAGAATGACTCTACCTTCGGCCACATGTGCACCGTGCTCAAAGGACTGGATCGATGCACTCGACCTACACAAGGCAACCAAAGAGCCGAACGACAAGAAGATGCCGAGGATCGCGCGACTGCAGGGACGAAGTAGTTCGTCCGAAGAAGGAGGTAGCCGAGTTGAAGGGACTCCCGCCACCGGTTGGGGTCGGCTCCGCACTACGCCTCGGAAGACCACCACCGCGCCGTCCGTATCCAGGGCACCTCGGATTCCACCGCCTTCTCCAGCTCCACCCGCTCCGTTCCGCGTCGGTTCCAGTTCCTCCCGCCGCAGCTCGCTCTCACCTTTGCTCCGCCGGCGAATCAAGGCGGAGGTGACGAATGGTTGGATCTCCGTCTCCGGTAACTCGAGCTCGAGAATTCGGTGAAGACATGGACTCCGAAGAGACTCGCGATTCCTCGGAGGGAAGAGGCAGCCGGTTGGGCTACGACAACCGATTCAGAAGAGTCCAAGTCTGAGGTGACGCCAGAGGACTCTAGGAGCCGTTCGGAAGAATGGGGATCTTCTGAAGGAAGCAGTTTTGACTCCTCGTCTCGTGGATCGTTTTAGTTGCCCTCCTTAGTTTTGCCGTTTAACTTAGTTTGTCTTCTTGGTAGTTGCTGTGTGTTAGGCCGTGTGTGGGATAGCTGGCAGTCGATATCAAGTGTGATATGACTGACCAATTAAGGATGTTTGGTGTGTTTCCTTGTTTTTAGTCAAGATCAGAACAATGCATTTGAATTCAAATAATAAAGATTAGCTCTAAGTCTGTCTGTTTTTCTTCTTTTCTCTCTCTTTGGTCGGTCGTCTCCTTCGGATGGTGAACACCGGGACCGCGGGCAAACGCAACAATGGGCTCAGTGCCAACAACCACGAGGCTCACGACGCCAATGGCACTGCTCCTCCACCGCCACCCGAGAACCCCACCATTGCTCAAGTGCTCGCTTCACGACACGATGATGGCTGCAATGATGCAGAGATGCAACAACAACACCATCGATGCAACGGCGAGCTTGCCAACAAATACAAGCACAGCAGCAGAACAATCGGTTGTCGCCCCACTACCCACCAAGTTGCCGAGTTCCTTCGTGTCCGACCGCCGACCTTCTCCAAGCACCACTAATCCCATGGAGGCTAATGATTGGCTTCATGCCATAGAGAAGAAGTTAGACCTGCTGCGGCATGGATCGAGAAAGTCTCGTTTGCCACTCATCGATTCTGGTCCCGCTTCGCTTGGTGGGACAACTACTTGGTTACTCGCCGGCGGGAGCAGAGCCACGGAAGAGTTTCGTCGCAGTTTCGACCGCACACATTCCTGCAGGAATAGTTGCACGTAAAAGCGTGAGTTCCGTTCTCTTGAGCAGGGGTAACGATCGATTCGAGTATCCGCACGAGTTCAATCGTCTTGCCCGTTATGCCCCGAAGATGTGCGCACCGATGCGAAAGGCGGAAAAGTTTTTGGCGGTTTGGATGATGAACTCACGGACAAGCTTATCTCCGAAGAATATGCTAACTTTGAGAAGCTGGTTGACAAGGCCATTCGACAGAAGATCAGCGCAACAAGATGATCAAGAAGAGAAAAGTATTCCAGTCCGACCTCCTCAACAGGGAAATCAGCAGAGGCCGCGTTTCATGCCCGGGCACAGAGGACCTACCACCATGATTGTTCGTCGCATCGACCTTATCACCCGGGAATTTCCAAACGGCGGTAGTGGCGTGGTCAACAACAGCGTACTCCGCCCGCGCCTCCAACGGCGCCATCCCAAGAATCCAAACCACCACCTCCAAGGAAGGACTCGGAGGAAAGCCGGGTCCGCTTCAACGTGGTGATCCCGGGCATTTTGCGATAAGTGTCCAAAGCCAAGACGCTGGGCCAAGGTTCATCCAGGCTCGGGTCAACCATGCGTCCGCCGAGGAAGCACGGCCGCTCCCGAAGTTATACTGGGTATGTTTCCGTAAACTATACTCCCGCCACGATATTATTTGATTCTGGCGCTACACATTCATTTATCTCAAAGCAATTTGTTGGGGCACATGGGTTGTCAGTAGTGGGACTTAAGATACCTATGCGGGTTCAAACCCCTGGAAACCACTTGGAGACCACTCAGCTTTGTCCCTCAGTGACCATAGAAATCCAAGGATCTATGTTTCTAGCCAACCTCATCCTCCTTCAGTCCAAAGGCATAGATGTCATCCTTGGGATGGATTGGTTGTCCAGACATAAGGGAGTAATTGACTGCGCTAGTCGCACCATTACTCTAATCAATACGAAAGGAGAAAGAATTGTTTTTCGCTCTCCCATGCAAGTCAAGCCCGTAGCAAGTTTGAATCATGTTTCCACCGAGGAATCGTCCGAGATGGCGGCAAAGACCCCTGTGAAGTTTGAGGATATCCCCATCGTCAGAGAATACCCTGAAGTTTTCCCCGAGGACCTAACTCAGATGCCGCCAGAAAGGGAAATTGAATTCCGGATTGATCTAGTACCCGGGACCGCCCCAATACACAAAAGGCCGTATAGGATGGGAGCCAACGAGTTGGCCGAAGTAAAGAAGCAAGTGGATGAACAGTTGCAAAAAGGGTACATTCGCCCGAGCACGTCGCCTTGGGGTGCTCCGGTGATTTTCGTGGAAAAGAAAGACAAGACCAAGAGAATGTGTGTCGATTATCGCGCACTCAATGAAGTTACTATCAAGAACAAGTATCCCTTACCACGGATTGATGATTTATTCGATCAACTCAAAGGGGCCAAGGTATTTTCCAAGATAGACCTGCGATCGGGCTATCACCAGTTGAGGATTCAGGAAGAGGACATTCCCAAGACTGCCTTCACCACCAGGTATGGCCTGTACGAGTGTACGGTCATGTCGTTTGGGTTAACCAACGCACCGGCTTTCTTTATGAATCTGATGAACAAGGTGTTTATGGAGTTCTTGGATAAATTTGTGGTGGTGTTCATTGACGACATTTTGGTCTACTCTAAGTCGGAGGAAGATCATGAGCAACATCTTCGGATAGTACTCGAGAAGTTGAGAGACCATCAACTCTACACCAAGTTTAGCAAGTGTGCTTTCGGTTAAAGGAGGTACAGCCTCTCGGCCACATTGTGAATGCCCAAGGAGTAGCCGTGGATCCAGCAAATGTGGAATCCGTTACCAAGTGGACCCTGCCTAGAACGGTTACGCAGATCCGAAGTTTCCTTGGACTTGCAGGTTACTACCGCCGCTTCATTGAGAACTTCTCTAAAATCGCCAAGCCGATGACTCAACCGTTGAAGAAAGATGAGAAGTTTAAGTGGTCGCGAATGCAACAAGAGTTTTGAAGAGCTTAAGAGGAAGTTGGTGTCTGCACCAGTGTTGATACTGCCAGACCCGGCAAAGGACTTCCAAGTTTTTTGCGATGCATCTCGCCAAGGGTTGGGATGTGTGTTGATGCAAGAAGGCAAAGTGGTCGCTTATGCATCTCGTCGGTTGCACCCACACGAAAACAACTACCCCACTCATGATCCGGAGTTATCCGCAAGTGGTTCATGCACTAAAGATCCGCGACACTACCTAATTGGTAACCGTTGTGAAGTATATACGGATCATAAAAGTCTTAAGTACATTTTCACCCAACCGGATTTAAACCTCCGACAGAGAAGATGGTTGGAACTGATCAAATATTATGATTTAGGGATACATTATCATCCCGGCAAAGCTAATGTGGTTGCGGATGCACTAAGCCGAAAGAGTTTCTGCACCACCCTCAGTGTCGAAGGAATGTGTGACCAGTTGCAGCAGGAATTCGAGAATCTAAATCTACGAGTGGTGAATTTTGGTTTTGTGGCTGCTTTATAAGCCCAACCCACTCTCATTGATCAAATTCGGGCTGCTCAAGCATCGGATCCCGAGATGGCCGAACTCAAGAAGAACATGAGAGTCGGAAAAGCTCGTGGTTTTACGGAAGACGAACACGGCACAACTGGATGGGAAAGAGATTGTGTGTGCCGAAGACAAGGATTTGAAAAGATGATCCTTACGGAAGCTCACCAAACCCAATACTCAATTCACCCTGGGCAAGACAAAGATGTATCAAGATCTTAGAGAAAAGTTTTGGTGGGTCAAGATGAGGAGGGAGATAGCTGAGTTTGTTGCACTTTGTGATGTTTGTCAGCGGGTGAAGGCAGAACATCAACGGCCCGCTGGACTGTTGCAACCACTTCAGATTCCAGAATGGAAATGGGAAGAAATCGGAATGGATTTCATCACGGGTTTACCCCGCACAACGTCGGATATGACTCAATTTGGGTCGTGGTGGACCGACTCACCAAGGTGGCCCACTTCATACCGTGCATACTACCTACTCAGAAAGAAGCTAGCGAGCTTTATCTCGCAAGGATCATGTGTTTGCATGGCGTGCCTAAGAAGATCGTGTCCGATAGGGGAAGTCAGTTTACTTCCAAGTTCTGGAAGAAGTTGCAAGAAGAGCTCGGAACCCGGTTGAATTTTAGCACGGCCTATCATCCGCAAACGGATGGTCAAACCGAGAGAGTGAATCAGATTTTGGAAGACATGCCGAGAGCATGCGCGCTCGATTTTGGAAAAGCGTGGGACAAAAGCTTGCCCTATGCAGAATTCTCTTACAACAACAGCTATCAGGCTAGCATTCAAATGGCACCGTATGAAGCACTGTATGGACGGAAATGCCGCACACCCCTATTCTGGGATCAGACGGGTGAGCACCAGTTGTTTGGCACAGAAGTAATAAGTGAAGCAGAAGAAAAGGTCCGAGCGATTCGGGAAAGGTTGAAGATTGCGCAGTCCCGACGTAAGAGCTACGCGAGATAATCGTCGAAGAGATCTCGCTTTTGAAGCGGGGATTTTGTGTATCTTCGCGTTACACCACTCCGGGGAGTACATCGTTTCCAAACCAAAGGTAAGTTGGCACCATGTTTTGTGGGACCATACAGGATTCGGGAACGTCGAGGAGAAGTGGCCTATCAGCTGGAGCTTCCCTCCAACATGACTGATATTCACGACGTATTTCATGTATCCCAGTTAAAGAAGTGTTTGAGGGTACCGAAGAACAAAGCGAGTCCGACCGATCGAAATCCAAGAGGACTTAACCTATGTAGAGAGACCAAGACGTATCCTTGAGGTCGGTGAGAGAAGGACTCGGAACAAGGTTATCGTTTTGCAAGGTTCAATGGACTCATCACTCCGAGGAAGAAGCTACTTGGGAACGAGAAGATGAGCTAAAGGCCGCGCACCCGCACCTTTTCGCCAGTACCTCCGAATCTCGGGGTCGAGATTCCGTTTAAGGGGGGTAGGTTGTCACACCCTGGGTTTTTCCCTAATTCATTTAAATAATTTACCCGAAATAATCGGAATTTCGAATTTAACCTCGGAGTCAACCAATAATTTTAAAATGCAATTAATAAATGGAAACGACATGGTAGGATTTTTCTTGAATTCTCGCATGTCAAAATACGCTAACAGATTTTTACAAATTTTTAGAGCACTCTAAGTATTTTTAATCAATTAAATAAGAAATCAGGAATTAATTAAGCCCCCAAAAATCCTTTTTTCCCTTTTTCTTTTCTTTTCCGTACGGGCTGCACAGACTCCCGCCCTTTCCTTTGGGCCGTCGGCCCCCCCTCCGGCCCAGCCCCGCCGCGCCCGGTCGTGGCCGAGGCCCGCAACGCCGCCGCAGCCGCGCAAGTCCGCGGGGCGTCCTCGCCGCGAGTCACGGCGGGTGGGCCCCGCCTCGTCGTTTCCGCCCCGCGCCCGGCCGGTCCGCCGCCGCCCGCCATGCGCGCCGCCGCTTGCTCCTTTCCGTTTGAATCCGAGCCACGTCTCGCCCGGCCGGGCCCAAGCTCGCGACGCCGTTTCCATCCCGCAACCCCGCGCCCGATGGAAACCCTATCCGCGCAGAATCCGTCGCCGATTGTTTCCCCCTCTCTCTCCGATTCCGTGAACAATGGCGAAGAATCCACGCCGTTTCCGTGTTTGTTTCGGCCCCGTTGTACCTCTATAAAACTCCCCCTTCGCCGCCGCGCGTTCCCTTTGTTTCCCGTGCGCTAGCCCCAAATCCGCCGTCGCCATCGTCGTCCGTCTCCATCGCCGGTGAGTGCGCCGCCGCCCTCTTCCTCTTCGGTTTCTCGGGCCTCCTCCCGAACCGCTCCCGCGCGCATCGTCCGCCTCCGACGTGTTTTTCCGCACCCGCGCACCTCCGCCGCCGTCGCCGGTGTCGCCGGAGGCCGGCCGGCCACCGCGCGGCTATGGCCGGCGGGCGAGCTCGAGCCGCCGCCCCAAACCCTAACCCTAGCGCCGCTCCCTCTGCGCCGTCCGATCTTTCGGATCGGCGGATCCGCGCCGTCCGATCGCGATCGATCCGTCGCCGTTCGATCCGGTCACCGCACGCCCGATGGTTGCCGCGTGTCCGTCCTCGGCCGCCGCCCGAACCCTAACCCTAGCCGCGATCCGCACCGTCCGATTCTTCGGATCGGGCGGATCCGGACCGTCCCCTCGCGCGCAAGGCCGTCGCCGTCCGATCGCCGCCACCCCTCCCCGATGCGCGCCACGTGCCCCGCTCTCCGCCGCCGCCGTGGACTTGGTCCACCGTGGACCGCGCCGCCGCTTGCGCGCCCGCTTGCGCCACGACATCGCCCTACCGCTTGCGCCATGCTTGCGTCACCCGGGGGCTTAATTGCGCAATAAATCGTTTTAATCTTTTCTGTTTAGTTAAAAATCATATTTAAACTTCTAAAATTCATATCTTTTGAATCCGAGCTCCGTTTTCACCCATTCAAATTTCATTAAATCCAGAAAAATGTCAAGAATCCATTAAAAATACTTTTCAGTGCTGTTTCAGTAGACTTTTAGGGTGTTTGTTGAGTGCTTTGTTTGTCGTGTAGATCCCGAGTTTTCCGGCGAGCCCGTTCTCTTCGAAGTAGTCGCCGAGGTTCCTCAGTCTCCAGAGCAAGGCAAGTCATACCTTACATTGACCATATTGTACCTATTTTATGTAAATATTTCTTTTTCTTTTAAATACTGCATATGTTTTAGAATGTCATTTCATGGGATGTTTATACCTATTGTACTCAACCATAGGATTGTTCACCTTATACCATTGATAACTTAGGGTTCAATATGACTAGATGTTAGCTTAAGGTTTGCTTAGTTATGCTTAGCGCAACTAGCTCACTTAAGGGAATCACCCTAATCAAGTTTCATTACTGGAAGTTAACTCTCAAATGATGTTAAGTTGTGAGCATGTCTCTAATAATATTGATTTATGAAAAGGTGGGTCGTGAGCACATGGTTGGACTTTGGTTAGCGTGCTCATGACGATTAAGGACCGGTTCTCGGAAACCCCGGAAGAAATGCCGTGCATACCACAAGCCGCATGGGTAATGGTCGGTCTCGTAGCGTAGCCGTCTTTAGTTAACGTATCCCGCAGAGGGTGGGCGTGATGGAGTTGGGTCGGCCCCGGTTTTAAGGGTTGATCAACTTCCGGATTCACCGCGGCACTAGAGGGGGCTGCCCATTGCCCAATGGGAATGGGAGCGAAACCTTGGTGTGGTACGATTGACTAGAGGGGGTTATGTGAAGGGTCCTGTCACAGTTCCTTTCCGGGGCACCATGGTGGTGTACCGGCGCACGGTAACGTGTTGTGGGATTGTGTCTTGTGGGTACAGTTGTACACCTCTGATCAGAGTAAAAACTATTCGAATAGCCGTGCCCACGGTTACGGGCGATCGACCAGATTCACCTTGATTAGTCTCATTTTTTTTATTTGAATGAAATGTAGAAGCATGACTAGTGCAGGTGGACGGATGGGCCTGTTGCAACGTGGTTTGAGCGTTGGACAGTGTTTTTGTAATACTGCTTAAATATTACTACTGTTTTACTGTCTTCAAATGTTGTTATTATATTCTGCAAATGCTGTTTATGCAAATTGAACCTCTTGACCTTTCCTTGTTATTTATCTTGCATCATGTCCCTTTTTTCCTGTGTGACTTGTTGAGTACGGTGGTTGTATTCAGCCTTGCTTCTTTTTCCCCCTTCAGTGCCAGAGGTTGAGATCGAGGTCTCCGAGGAGGTGTAGGCTTGTTCTCGTCAAGGTTTAGCCGTGGAGTTGGTGTTCCGCTTCGCTCGTGTCAAGTGTAGCTTAAGTCGGTTTATTTTCCTTTCCGCCGCATTTGTGTAACTTTTTTATTTGTTTCTAAGACGAGGATTCTCGTATTATCAATAACGTCGATTTGTGTACCTCGGCTAATGCCTGGACGAGGATGTAATGCACAAATTAGCTGCAGAAATTCTGGTGTGAATTTCTGGGCGTGACACCCACCCAAAAGGAGGCTCACCTGGACCCTTCCCTCTGCAATTTCCATCTGCAGACGGCCCGACGCACGACGTGATCTCCCCGGATGGTTCGTCTCCTGCTTGTGCCATGACCGCACGACGGGATCCGATCGCGCGATCGGATCCCGTCAATCCCTGTCTGTAGTGCCTGTCGATGCGCGATCCCGTCGGTCGTCCCTGGAATGCTTGCTTGTCTGTCGAGTGCCGACGATTGTTGCCTGCCTGCTGACGTGCCATCTCCCTGCCTGCTGACATTTGCTGCTGCTATTGTTGTCGGGTTCGCGGCCGGCTGCTGCTGTTGCATGCTCCTGTGATCTACCGTGACGCCAAGACACCGGTGTAAACTGGGTGTTGACAAAGTAATGAGTTATTTAAACAGAAGCCCTTGTTCTATATATGTGATTGTCATTTGGAGCTTTGATGATTTCCATTGATATATAAATCCATACACGGGAATTTGTATATAAACATGCAATTGTTAGTTGTAAACTTTTTTACCTTTGCCACCATTGCCTATTTAGACAGAAGTCATTTATATAAGCCTATTTCGACTAGAAAAATATATTACCCTGCAATGAAACGCATGTGCCATGTGGTCCCAGATTAATTTAAATAGTTCTTGAGCTTGCAACTCCACTAAAATATAGGAATTGTCTTTTTTTCGTTATGCAAAATATGGTTTTGCTTTCTTTTCTTGATCCATCATACAAAGACTGTTGATCATACTACTGATCTATATATGTGATATGCTAATTTTTTCCGACTCGAATCACCTTCGTTGACCCTCGTCTCGACATCATCGTCCTCAGTCCATCCAAACCTAAAATTCTAGATCCGTCACTGATTACATTGGTCTTCATCACGCCCATGGCCACCCAAGCACCCAAGGCGTCGTGGTCAGGTTCACGGTCATCCCGCTGCCCGTCCTCATGCTCTTTGCCACCAAGACGATCATGGACCAAGCGTGACGGTGACGGGTGGTGTGGGAACTCCTCAAACATCCTCCCGGTAACTTGTTCGCCGTCGAGTACCTCCAAGTGCCATGACGGCAGCCGGCGCTTGGCAGGCTGGAAGCGATTTTGTCGCAGCCCCCCTAATAGATTGTTGATAGAAGCAACCTGGCATTCACATCAAAAAGTGAAAAATTCCAGTCTTGATTATTTGGAAGGTGTTTCCTTAAAAAAAATGAAAGGGAGACATGGAGATGCACTCTTCATAATTGCAGGAACCGAGTTAATCTCTATTTAATTTGACGTATACTAAAGTGTGAGTACTTTAAGAAACCGTTTTCTTGTCGTTTAACTGGGACAGCAATGCCATTCATTTAAAAATAGGAGAGAAAACCAAGTTTATTTTTTATTTAATAGAGAGGAAAACGTGATTGATCGGATAAGGAGAACGAAACATATATTTAGCCTCATATAAACCAACATGACACATGATAGCGATGTGACTATGCGGTGCAGAGAGACATTAAAAACAGTGTTCGTTACAAAAATTTGGTGTCGTGTTGTACGCAGCATATGCAACGTCACTCCCGGTAAACATCAAGTGAGAACAAGGTTTAGAATGTCGGCACGTATGTCGATTGCCGGCAAATATATATTTAAATTTAAGATGTAAAATTTAAATTTGAAATGTCAACTCTACTCTCTTCCAAGGATCATCTTCCTTTCACATTTTTAAAAAATAAAAAACATAAAGTAATTCACTTTAACCAATTCACGCCGCCCATGCTTTCTCACTTTCTAAAGAAAATTAAGTAGCTCAGCTGGTAAAATTTTTATATGAGATCTATCTTAAATTTATATGTGTGTTTGAATTTATGGCTGATACATCCATCGATCGTGAGACATCGATGATGATTTTATCAATTTTAAAATATATCGGTCTAGTTTTTATAACATGTTTCGCAGAAAAAATATGAATGTGTTGATCTATTTGCCATATATTTGTGATTTATTCATGTTGATTCAAATATATGAAAAATCATGCTTTAGTCGTGCCAAATTTGACAAGGCGATAACAGCTCGTAACTGATATTTTAATTTAAACTTTAGATTCCAACATGTCCAGTAAAGAAGAGGAGAAAAGAGGAATCACTATTCATAACAGTAATTTGATTTCGTATCATTGTACAAGGACTGAAAAACACTTCTCCCTTTTAACCAAGGGCACCACTGCCATTAGTTTCACGGATAGGCAAAAACTTGTCCTGTAGTCCTTTTCTCACGAGGCATACATTTAATGTATTTCATAGAAAGAGAAGAAAAACACGTATGTTTGGATCGTATAGTAAAAAAAACAAATCATATATTGAGCTTCGTAGCCAAGACGTACATCAAGTACATGATGTGATTATACGAAGCTTAGAAGCAACCAAAATACAGTGGTCGCTGTTAAAAAACAAAGGCGATGGCCAGGGTGAAATTAAAAACGGCGGACACGCCGCCCAACACGCGTAGTAAGCCCTTGTAGGCTGTAGCTGCTGTGTGCCGTGACGATGGCTGTTACTTTTAAGCTGAAGAGAAAAATAAACCGTGTCGCCACCGTTTTGCTAGAAAACCACACTGTCTTTTTTTGTGTGTATGTGAAATTAAAGCGAAATGGGCTCGTGCTCTTGTGCATACATCCAACCGAGGGGAAGCAAGTTTCTGCCATGGACAGAGGATAGTGACACTGATACATTGGACGGCCATGCGAGTTCAGAGAAAGTTGTGAGTTGTGACCGTGCATTTCTGAAGGCCTAGCTAGCCAGCACCATATGGGCTTTGATCTTCTATTTCTAATGTAAAATTTTATGAGGTTAATTAGTATGTCATATATGAGATATGACATAAAATTAAAAAGAGAGAAAGTCAGTTTCATCTAAATAAAATCATGTATATATGAATACAAATTTTTCATGAGTCATAAAATTAAATATGATTTTGATCTTATAAAACCATATATAAAATTATACATTAGAAATGTTAGTTTTAAATATCATTTTATTTTTATTCATGCTTATATGGTAAATTCATGTACAAAGTATTATTGGGTGTACAGACCCTACCTGACAACAAGCTAATATGAAAATGAAATTACGCTCAAGATTAAACTTTTTATGTGGTACTTATATAAAAAGGTATAATCTTAACTAAGGATATTCTAGTTAGGTGTCAATGACAGGGCAATAGGAGATGTTATTTTTTTCCACCCATAAATTTATACAATATTTATTTTTTTATTGTTATTACGCCAAATTCATTTGGAGAATTGTTCATATTGCTCTAAACTTAAACCTCCAACTAGTATACACAGTATGTTTACATGCTGGCTACTACAGGGGTTAAATAGAAAAATAAAGTCGTAAATCTTTGTTGTGGCAAGTGCTATATGTTGGGCTATTTGGCTAGCAAGAAATGATATTGCATTTAACAAGAAGAAAATACCATTTTATTTTCAGGTCATCTTTATATGAACATATTGGACAAGACATTGGACTTTATTTCAGAAGAATGAGGATCGCCTATTCATGAGGACGGGTTGTAAGGCAATTAAAACGACTGTGATGAAGGTGTTTGCAAGTTATGGATGATGTTTTAGCAATCGAATTAAGTTTCACCTCTTCTTTGTTTAAACTTTTGTTGTCTTTAGTGGAACCTTTTCATTTTGTTTGAGACTATAATAGCCACATACATTAATCGATGTTTAAAATTATAATAATGAATAGCCACATATATTAATTGATACAGAAGCTAAGATATTAATATATTCCCCTTTTAAAAAAATATGATTATCTTGGGAACATCAATATAAAACTTTTCATTGGAATTAGCCTAATAAACAATTAAATATATTTGCGCACATGTTTTGTTTTCTAGTAACATACTAAACGATACAATATTTAAAAGTCTTTATATTATAATTTTCTAAAATTTAGTTTTCAGTTTTATAATAGTTAGTTTTATTCGTTTGTATCCTTACTAATTAATTCAAATCACCCAGCCATTTAACCGTTATGGGAAAAAATAAACAGGATAAGAAAAAAAATAAAAACGACATAGGACACCTGTATTATAAATTTGAAAATGTATTAGATAATAATATTTTATGAGGGAGGCAGTTGTAGAAATGTACGGCAGAACTGAAGAGAGCAGGTAAAGCAAAGCTCACCGTTCACTCCACCACCACCGAACGGAGGTTCCTCCTCCTCCTCTACCAATGGCGGCGATCACCGCGCCTCCGCCGCAGTCTCACCCACCCGCGTCCACCCACCACTGCCGCGCCCGTCTCCCCGCGCGCCTCTCCTCCGCCTCGCCGCCGCCGCCTCCTCCTCCTCCTCCTCCTCCTCCCGCTTCCGCCGCCGCTACTACTCCTCCTCCTCGTCGTCGTCGTCGTCTTCCTCCCCTTCCTCCTCCTCGTCCTATGGGGAAGCAGCGGGGAGGCGGGGAGAGATCCACTACGTATCGCCGCCGCCCCCCGGCGGCGCCGACCGGGGCGCCCGTGTACGTGACGCTCCCCGCCGACGCCGTGGGGCCGGGGGAGGGTGGCGCGGCGGCGCGCCATGGCGGCGTCGCTCGCGGCGCTGGCGGGGGCCGGGGTGGCGGGTGTGGCGGTCGAGCTGTGGTGGGGCATCGTGGAGCGCCAGGGGCCCGGGGTGTACGACTGGGCGGGGTACCTCGAGCTCGCCGCCATGGCGCGCCGCTACGGCCTCCGCGTGCGCGCCATCCTCGCCTTCCACCAATGCGGCGCCGGCCCGCGACCCTCCATGGTGCGTGTGCGTCTTGCCTTCTCCCTATGTCTCCCTTCCGTTCCATTTGTTGCTCTGATGTTAGGTTTAGGTTTGTGTGAAGTAATTTCTGCTGTAATACATGCATGCTTTCTGGAATGAACATTGCGCTGCAAAATGTGAAACTCATGATACCACAAGCCTCTTAAATTAGGAGTAGATGTTTGTATGTGCCAAGAGAATGGTTGTTTGATTTCTCTCGGCACAATTGTACAAAAAATGCTGCAGTTTTGCGCCATAGGTTAGCTTTCTGAACAGCGATGAATGTAGATAGGTTATCAAGTATGAAGTACAGCACAATGCAGGACCATAAGATTGGCATCATATCCAAATTTCCAACATTGCCACTAGATTGGGAACTTCTTTTATGGACTGTGAAGGGTTTGTGTGGTGGATGTACTAGTAGAGCTTTCCAGATTGAAACGTGGCATTTTGAATCTATTTGGAAAAGGAGGAAAATTATATGTTCACAGGACCAAAACTTGTGTCATGGAGGCTGTGATCCATAACATGTTCAGATGTAAATGTTGGGTAGGGGTGTTTATTAAGATTCAGTGATCCATAATATTCACAAATTACCATTTTTGCTTTGATTTATGGATACTCCTATTGTAAGGAGGTATTCTACCATGTTTGTTCCATGTGAGATCATGCTCCTGCTGTTTCAAACCATGTTCTGTGGGAGTACTCAGCAATGTTCTAGAGCTGAAAGTTGACTAGGAAACATGACACGCAATTACAAGTTTACAACATGCTGAAAGGATCCAGCAGTGTCGATCACTAGCACATAACATTAATGCAATTGTTAATGGAATTATACATTCCCCCTCTCCATTCTTCTGTGTGTATGCTCTAGACATGTCATTGTATTCTGTTCACTGAGGGTATATATTGTACTTGATCAATGAACTTGCTTAATATTTAACACCAACGTCCAAACAACAGTATGCGGTAATCAGAACCTAGCACTTGACTTGAGCCTTATGCAGATGCTTATATTACATGGCATCACATGCATTTATGAATATTGGTTATTTAAGTAGGTAGAACAGAATTACTCAAATTTTTGTAAGTTGCATCTTGACATTGTGCAGATTTTGTTCACGTAACAATAAAATGATTTAATTGAACATAAAAATAAAAGGTTCCTATGGTGAGCTCATTTCTTGATAAGGTGATGCAGGAGAAATGGAACTAATAGGCTGAAAGACTTCCTTTTTCCCTCATGTCATCTTTCTTCAGAATGATTTATGATGGAGGTGGCAATGGAGACAATGATTATGTGAGAGACACTGAGATTGTACCAGCAAAAATTACTGGACTCAGTCCTGGCTCTACTCTCTTGCCTCTTTGGAGTAAGATAATAGTAAATTGTAAGTTCAAGTGGAAACATGGAAAGTATTTTTGTTTCTGTACACCTTGGAGCCGCTCAGATATGCACATATCTGAGTAGCAGTGGCATATACATTTGTGACTAGATCGAAAAAAGGAACAGTTGAAAAGAAAAGAGATCTTAGACAATGCCTTGCAGACTTAATAAGCAAACATCTGGACTTATATATTATTATAATATATCTACCAGTGACCATTGTTGTAATGTGAGAACCCTAAGCTCAGCATAGATAAGAAAGGATGAAGCAGTAGCTGTCGATGGCACATGAGAGTGCCGTAGAAGTAGTAGTAGGACTGGTAAAGAACTTAGCAGAAAAGTAAGCAACTTAGATGATAAAGTCATGCAACAGGATAAGACGAAAAATAGGAAAGAGTAGAGATGCATGTTCTTGGATGTCTCCTAGTTTGAGTATGCTGGCCACATAACTTTTCAGGATCAAGCAATAAATAACAATTTCCTTCCCAAATGACTTTTTACCCCTCAAGTTTCTCTCGTTGCTGTTCTGTTAGTCTATTCGTATCACCACTAGTCATCCTGCCACCATGGCACCAACTTGCCAGTGATGATGTTGCCCTTAAGTAAACGATAACTACAATCTGCACATCAAGGCCTGGCTACAAGACAACCAAACAAGTAATCTAGAAAATTCTTGTATTTTTGTTGTAATCATTTAATCAAGTTCAAATCCATGAGCATGGTCAAGGCAGAATGCCAGATATTGTCACAGTGGTACATGCGTCCAGACGCATCGGTTCATGTTGACATTCATGTTGGGTTATTGATGTCACTGCTTTAGACTTTAGTTTCTTTGACCTTTTGTCAGTCAATCTAAGTACTTTTACTGTCTTGTGCAAGCCATTGTGAGTCGATCTGTATTATGCCTGATTTTCTTGACCTATGAATACATGACTGCAGTATATCTTGCCAGTTGCCTAATTGATGTACTTGTGAAAACAAAAGTTAGCTACGTGGCATTTTGCCAAGAATTTTGATCAACAGTTGGTTTTGGATGCTAAATGTGGCGTATATGCATTCTGCCAAAAGTCCACACATTTGGTAGTAATATTGAACTGGGAACTAGTATTCTCTATTGTCTACTAAAACAAAAGTTATCACATATAGACTATGAAGCCACTGTGATCATTTCAGAATTTTGTTACATATTTGCTTCATAATTGTTTTCAAATCTTGCTTTCCAAGTTAGCCTTTTGCGCTTGCTATATACAGCCAAGCTACTCATCATTCCTTGTTGCCAGATAGTTATATACAAGTGAGGGTTTGAGGGCTATTGTATTCATGCAAAAGATCTTTCTGTTGCTCATTGTTGAAATTTCACTTCACCTGCTTTCAGGATCCCTCTACCTCAATGGGTGCTTGAGGAGATGGATAAGTTGCCAGACTTGTCATATACGGATAGATACCAACGAAGAAATAAAGAATACATCTCACTTGGATGTGATATTCTTCCGATTCTGAAGGGAAGATCACCAATGCAGGCTTATTCAGACTTCATGAGGAGCTTTCGAGATGCTTTTAAAGAGTACCTTGGGGCTATAGTGACAGTTTGTAATCTTTCTTGGTATTTAAGCATAACATGTTAAATTTACAGCACCAGTAGGTTGTAGGCCTCATATAATAATTGTCTTTCAGGAAGTTCAAATTGGAATGGGGCCAGGAGGTGAGCTTAGGTATCCATCATGCCCAACTGAGAAACTAAGTCAGCCAGGCATCTCATCTGAACTCGGGGAGTTTCAATGTTATGACAAGGTACATAACATCAAAGATCTTAGCCTAATATCGCTTATATATATATAATATTTGCATGATTTATTCCTTTTGAGGCATCTAATGATTGACCCCAAGATTTACTAACCATGGTGTATGCCATAGGTTTCACGTTCACCTGTTTAAACCAACTAGATTATGTCGTGAGTCAGCTTGTATGTAACTTTCAACTTAAAATCAAGTCACCTGGCTCCTGTTCCAGCTTATATCAAACTTCTGTGTGTAAAGATATTCTTTACCTTTATTGAACAAGGGAATGGAATAAACAGGCATTTTTGCGCTTGTTTCAGCTTCTAAGCCCTTGATCTGAAGCCAAGGTGGTTTCAACTGTTAAGCCTGCCATATACCCTTTCCTTTTGAGGAAGCAATACTGAATTATGTAGAGAAAAGGCCTCAATAAATAAAGTGCTTTCTGCTGTAAATACCAATTTCCTTAGTGCTATTGTATGCTTTTCTGAAGGGCTCTTTAGTTTGCCATCTACTTCATTTGTTTCATATTATAAGTTGGTTTGACTTTTTTCTAAGTCAAATTTTGTTAAATTTGACTAAATTTATAGAAAAATTTAACAACATCTAAAACACCATATTAGTTCCATTGAATATATTTTGATAATATGTTTGTTTTGTATTAAAAATACTTCAGTTTTTTTAAAAAAAGTTTGACTAGAAAAAAGTCAAAACGACATCAAAAGATAGACTTGTAATCACCATACTTTGTTTTATGTGGACAGTTCATGCAAGCATCACTGAGTGCTCGTGCACAACTTATTGGCATGCAAGATTGGGGAAACGGTGGTCCAGCAGGCACAGATGGCTCACGACAGAACCCTGAAGAAACTAGTTTTTTCCGTGCTGACGGTGGATGCTGGAATACTCCTTATGGTCGGTTTTTCCTTGAGTGGTATTCAGGAATGCTGCTTCTCCATGGAGAGAGATTATGCATGGTTGCTGATGCTGTCTTCTCTGGTACCGGTGTAACCATCGCCGGAAAGGTTTCTGGCATACACTGGCACTATTATACATGCTCGCACCCATCAGAACTGACCGCTGGTTACTACAACACATTGTTGAGGAACGGTTATCTTCCTATCGCCCAAATGTTTGCTAGATACAAGGCTGCCTTGGGCTGCAGTTGTTTTGACCTGAGGGACGAGGAGAGAAATAACTCCAAGAGCAGCCCAGAAGGTACTCTCCGTCAACTTATAGTCACCGCCATGATGTGTAATCTACCTCTGAACGGCGAAAACTCCGTGACAAGGCTCGATGATACGTCGCTGAATCAAGTCATCAGAAGCTCAAGGCTCTACTCAGGTGGCACCTCAGGGACATCTTTCTCCTTCAACTATGTCAGGATGAACAAAAGCCTGTTTGAGTTTCACAACTGGAACAGATTCACCAAGTTTGTCAGGCAGATGTCGGATGCCAGGACATTTCTAGCCAGGCTTGAGTTCAGGAGAGGGCAGCATTACCTCTCCTCGATGTCGGTTGGCTGGGTCGTCAGCCGGGCCTGTGCATATACATGAATCAGAATTGGCAAAGTGACTGCTAGAAATGTAGTGTCGTTGATGTATCTGTAACTTGAATCATGAATGTGATTCGACAAAATTGGAAGATAACTTTGTGCTCACCCACACCGTGATGATCTGGTTTCTGCCATGTGTGCTTGTGATCTGTTAGCTTAAGGAATAAGTTTACTCTAGGTCCATCTTGCCGTCAAGTTTGAAACCACAATATCAGATATAACATATTTCTTAATTTGTAAAACTGGTGTACCTAGGGTCCTAGGGTAGTATAGATCCCGGTTTCAATTGACATGGTGGTTGAGTCACTCATATGTTAGGGTAAATTCAGTCTAAATAAAAAGATAAAAATTGGTTCAGGGACTAATTTCAAAACTTAAGATGAGAGACATAAAATAAACTTGTTCCTTAGCTTAAGTTCTGTTCAAAGCCGAGCAGCTGGGCTGGGCTGAGGCCTGATGAGGCGTCCCTACCTGGCAGGGCCAATGTAAAATCCATCCATCCACATGGCCACAGGTGGGATGGCCCAGCATAACACCAGACGCAAAGCCCAGATGGAAAGGATAATTTGTGGCATGTGGCCCATTCAAATTGGGCTGGGAGAGGGTTCCAGCCTACGTGCGGCCCACGATACGTGCGTACGGCCCGTATAGGTTGGTCCGGAACTGAATTCTGGCCTACGTGATTGGGCCGCAACGGGATTGCGGGATTAGTTGGGCGGCCGGCCCGCGACCCGCTCTGGTGCGTCTCGTTTTTGCCCTGTTCTTTGCCCGCGACCCGCGACCCGTTTGATTTGTTATCGTATCCCCTATTGTCAGGTTTGAAGTTTAAAAATGGCCGTGCGTTATCGCGGAAAACTAAAGTTACCGTTGGATAATAACTTAAATATATTATTAGTTTTAAGAACTAGTTTAATATGTGTCTATGTATATGAGTCATCATTGTATATATAACCCTAAATATAACGTCATATTTGATTTTGGTTTTTTCTTTAAACAATAAAAAGATTTTTTTTCACATAAAAATTTATATTTTTTATCTATTTTTTAATAAAGTGGTATCAGGGTAAAGAGATTCGGTCCGCACTTTGGCCACCGACGCGTTCATCGTCTCGTCGATCGATCTGTTAACGAGAACGGCTTTGTCACCGGCGCCGTTCGTCCTTCGTGCCGCATCCGCGCTTCACATCACGTTGAGCGGCGTTGTCTCGACGAAGCCCTAGGTGGAGACGTGGAGTCCACGTCCACATCGACACTAAGCAGCGCACGAATCCATCTACTCCAGTCTTGGACCATTCTCGAAGAGGATTAGAACCCGTCAAAGCCTGCCGTCCTGTCTCCTGTCCAAGGTGACTTTCCCAGTGAAAACTGGTAGGCGCACCCAAGTTAGCGTAACAGAAGTCTGCGTAGCATATCTTCTGTTTGTCCACGTGAATACACGTTGGATTTTTGCTACGTGCACACAACCTTCGTATCACGGAACTTTACTTTCTTTTGGAATCTGCTATATGTTTTTTGATCTAGAATTTTTCTCCAACATGTCATCTACTAAATTTGACATTGAGAAGTTCGATGGCAAGATCAGTTTTTTGCATATGGCAGGTTTAGATGAAAGTTATTCTTACATAAGTTGGTGTTCAAAAGGCATTGGGTGCTAAGCCAGCGGTATGAAAGATGATAAATGGGAGGATTTGGATCAAAAGGCATTATATGTCATACAACTCAGTTTGTGTACAAATGTTCTGCACGAAGTTCTTAATGAGAAATCTACGTCCTCATTGTGGAAGAAATTGGAGACGCTATACATGAAAAAAAAGTCTCGCCAACAAATTGCGCCTCAAGGAACGCCTGTACATAATTTGCATGGCAGAAGGTAAATCTATTCGGTCTCATCTTAATGAGTTTAATTCACTCATTACTGATTTTAAGAAGTAAGATGTGAAAATTGATGATGAGGATAAGGCTATTTTACTGGTCGTCTCTTTGTCTGCTACCTTTAAACACTTTTAAAAAATATGTTTTATGAGTATCATGATATCCTTAGTTTCGAGGATGTTAAATCAAACTTATTGTCTAAGGAAAATTTTGATATTGCTTCTTGTTCTGAAGTTAAACCTGAGGGGTTAATTGTTAGAGGTAGATCTTTTCAAAAGGGTGATTCTTTTAATCAAAGTTCAGATCTAAATCAAAAGACAATAAATCTAAACTTTTTTGTTGTTATTGTAAGAAAGATAATCATGATATTTCTCAATGTTATAAGTTGAAATGGAAGGAAGAAAGATCTAAAACTCAAAATAAAAAAACCTGCTGAGGCTAGTTTTGTTGCTAATGATTCTGATGGAAAGGTTTTAGTCAACACTACTACTATAGAGAATCGAACTACTTGGATTATTGATTCGGCTTGCATTTTTCATATATGTCAATATAAAGAGTGGTTCTCTATTTATGATTCTGTTGATACTGGTAAAGTTGTGATTGGTGATGGGTCTCCACTTGAAATTTCTGGAATTGGTACTGCTCAAATGAAAACACATGATGACACTGTTAGGACCCTTACAAATGTTCGCTATGTTCCTAGAATGAAAAGAAATCATATTTTTTAGGCACTCTTGAATCCTTGGGATATAAATATGTTGGTGACAATCGTGTTCTCTCATATGGTAGTGATAATTCACCCATAATTGAATTTGAAACTGATAAAGCTGTTGCAAGAAATGCATAATTTGATGTAGTTTTGCCTATTGTTGACGATGGTTCTACAATTACTCCTACTACACAACAAGTTTCTTATTCGTCATCTTCTGATAATAATATAAGAAATAATATTTAATTGCCTCCTAGATCTGGTGACACACATGATATGACTTGTTATGCTCTTCTTGCTGCACAAGATGTTAATGAAAATTCTTTTAAGTGGTTGACTTCTATGAATGAAGAAACTAAGAGCCTTCATAAAATTCATACATGGGATTTGGCAAAGCTTCCAATAGGTAAAAAATCATTAAAGTGCAAATGAATTTATAAGAAGAATGAAGGTATTCCTAGAGTTGAACCTGCAAGATGGAAAACCCGTTTAGTGGTGAAAGGTTTTGACCAAAGGAAGATATTGACAAGGAAGATATTGACTTCAGTGAAGTTTTTTCTCCTGTTATACGTCACTCTTCCATTCAGGTGATGCTTGCTTTTTTTTGTTTTATTTGACTTGGAATTAGAGCAACTTGATGTTAAAACTTCTTTCTTACATGGAGATTTAAAAGAGGAGATTTTGTCATTTGAAGAAATCTCTTTATGATCTTAAATAAGCTCCTAGGCAGTGGTATAAAATGTTTGATTCTTTTATGATTGCACAACAATATTCACGTTTATGATAATTGTGTTTATTTCGAGAAGTTTCCTAATGGATCTTTCATTTATTTATTGCTTTATATTGATGATATGCTCATTGCTTCTCATGACAAGTTAGCGATTGATCAGTTGAAAGCTCAACTTAGTCACGAATGTGAGATGAAAGATCTTGGTCCTGCAAAGAAAATCCTTGGCATGGAAATTCAGCGTGATTACAAGGCTGGTAAATTATTTCTATTTTAGAAAAGTTACATTGAGAAGATAATTGACAAATTTAATGTTGGTAACTGCAAACCTGATTCTACACCTTTTACTTCACACTTTAAATTATCTTCAAGTCAGTGTCCTGTTAATGAAGATGACAAAGATTACAAAAAGGTTTGCCTAGTGCCAGGCATTAGGTAAACCTTACTACTTTGCCAAGTGCCAGACATTAGGAAAAGCTATAAATGTTTGCCTAGTGTCAGGCGCTCGGCAAACAAAAAATGTTTGCCTAGTGCCAGGCACTAGGCAAAATATGATAGCACTCTGTCACATTCCACCCTTCCCCAGGCTGAGCCCGCCTACATCTGAAAGCTCTCTAGGATTGTCTTTTCTACGCACTTTGTCCTCACTGATGCGCAACCAGAAAGAACTTCTCGGTTAGTCACGCATCCTCAAATTGCTCTAGGCCAAGCATGCTTAACCTCAAAGTTTTTTTGAGATGAGCTTCCAGAAATAAAGTTACAACTTGTTGAATGAGTATTCTATTAATCCTATTAAGCCCTAGGCCAGGATGTTACATCCACACTCCCTTAGAAGATCGACGTCCTTGTCGGTTAACCCCAGACCAGGAACCTCCCCTCTTGGCCACGTCCGTCGTCCAGTGCTCGCGCATGTGCCATGCCGTGTCCCCTCAGGATCCACGCGCCATGCGCACCATGCTCGCGCAACTGACCCGCCACGCACCCGTGAAACCGAGAGGGTTGGCTCTGATACCACTTTGTCACGTCGCACCGTTCCCGGGGAAGCCGGCCATGGGCAGTGGGCCGAGGGGGCGCCAGCCGGGTGGGCGGCGGCGGCAGGCGCGCGCGTGTGTACAGTGTGTGTTAGTGTGTGAGCTAGCTAGCCGGGCGGGTGAAATTTTTTTTGACTGTGTCAAGTTTTGGATATTTTTGCATCAATTTAAAATTATTTAATTATTTTTTTATTTAGTAGGGAATTATTTTGCCTAGTGCCACACTCGGCAAAGGGTTTGCCTAGTGCCGCACTCGGCAAAGGGTTTGCCTAGTGCCACCACTCGGCAAAGGGTTTCTTTGCCTAGTGTCGCACTCGGCAAACTTTTTGCCGAGTCTTGCACTAGGCAAAGTAATTCTCTACTAAATGCAAAAAATAATTAAAAAATTATAAATTGATGAAAAATCTCAAAACTTGGAATGGTGTCATGTATGTTATATATTACATCCAAAAAAGTTTTGAAGCCAAATTATAAATTCAACCATCATTATGGCTCTAAATTTGTGATATCAGTATAAACTCTAATATTCGTATTCGGAGATAGTTCAGTTTATTAGCGTCGTATGAGACAAAATATTCGAAACCTTTTCAACTTTTTACCACGGCCTCAATGTTTGATTTCATGATACTCGACAAATCTCATGATTTTCGGACTTTATTTGTTTTTTTAATAATTTAAAAACCGACCTGACTTTATTTGACTCACGGTCTTCCTGAATAAGATCTTTGAAATTACTTTCCATTTCCTAGATATGACCTCAAAATGGACTCAATAACATGAATATCATTTTTAACATATTTTATTCAATTATTCGAATCACTTATAGTTCAAATGTAGCACTAGTAAAAAAATTCCTATAAATACAAAAATATTTAAATATAGCAAACAATTAAAAAATACACCAAATTTTAACATGTAGTAATTCATGTTGTATATGAGAGGAGAAAAAAGTTTGTAGGATGTTATGGAACAAAATCGCTGAGTGTCTCGGCGAAGCACTAGGCAAACCCTAACCTTTGCCGAGTGTTTTTGCCGACTGTTTTGCGGAGGCACTCGGCAAACTTTAATTTTTGCCGAGTGCCTAGATTTGCCTAGGGCAGCACTAGGCAAAAATAAAAATTTGCCTAGTGCCAAACTTTGCCGAGTGGCACTCGGTTTGCCTAGTGCCCGAGGTTATGCACTCGATAAACTCCTCGACACTAGGCAAACAATAAGTTTTCGGTAGTGCGCTATCCATACACCACCACCTTGCTCTAAGATGATATTGTGCACCCTGTGTATCTAGAGATGCAAGGAAACGAATCAATCCATAAACCCACTTATAAATAAAATTAATAAGTAATTCATAGATAGATTCATAAATTATCTATTAATTTGACCTATAAATAAATTTATGGGTCGATCCACTTACATTTCTGTATGTGCTCGATCACTAGCGCCTGGGGTGCCTCAACGGCGGCCCGACTCTCGTAGTCCTCCTCCACGGCGGTGATGACCAGGTTCATCCTGCATGGTGATGTCTGAGTATACGAACAACACGGAGCTGAGCCACCTCGCGAGCACAACCGACGCCGACCATGGCCATGACATTCTGCACAGGTACGCAACTAATGTGTCCTATTCTATCATGTGCAAGCAGCTCGGCGCAAAATTGAGCAAATAGCGACCTCTGGGGCCTTCATCCAGCTGCCTCAGCGGCCTCATCACGGCTTTCGGCGAGTGGCGTGTTCAAAATTTTATATTTGAATGATCCAACTTACATATGTTTAAAATCACAAATATAACAAAAACATTATACAATAGAAATACAAAATAGATCAAAGATGCATTATGATATATATATTAAGAATAAAGTTTTTTTATTTTTCTCTTCTCAATAGTTTTTCTTTTATCAAATACATGAGGCTTTGACTATTTTTTGGATGGTTTTAGGATCATCCTCTAGATCCGCCTACAAGAAGAGTCTGACCGCCTGAGCCCGCGCGACATGACAGCGCTCTCCGGCGCGCACACCATCGGTTACGTGCACTGCCAGTTCTTCCGGGGCCACATCAACGACAACACCGACATCAACCTTGCGCATGGGAAACGACCAGTCCCAAACGAAGTTATGCATGGGAGGCTGGGATCAGCTGGTACATTTGTCCCCCCTGCAACATCCGATGCCAACTAAAAAGTAGTAACAGGTAAGTAAACAAACCTGGAGGATTTGTGCTCGTCATCGTGCAGCGGAAACGGGATGCTCACGGCGGTCATTGAGTGCTCCTACTGGATGATCTTGGTATCTGGGTTACAATAGTATAGATTGCCAGTGATGCCGTCCTAATTTTTTTATGTGCGACTACTCGTTTTTTATTGTGGAGGAATTTTTTCAAAGGTTTGCTCGAACTCCGTATGCGAGCCGATGACGGACACAGGAAGTCAAAACGTACACGCGCGAGCGTGATTTGGCGGCCGATGGACTAAAAGCACGGGAACTAATCTCCTCATGCGAAAAAGAAGGTGCACAGAACTACACGAGCGATGGATGGATACGACAGAGATGAAAAACATCTCGAAAGCCTTACGTAGTAGGTATATAGAGATTTATGTTTCTAAAGTTGTTCTCATTTATGTCTATTTAGCAGTGAGACAAACAACTCTCAGTAGTTATTCTCAGTTGTCGTTCTTGATCTCAAGGCACAAAATGAAGGATATACTAAAACTTCTTGATAAGTTCAAAGGTCTGGCCTCTGTCATAATATCTGATGATTCATCTTGTCTTTTGTGGAAAGATTATTGGTCTGGCCAACCCCTAAAGCTAGCATTTCCTGAACTGCATTCTTTTGCTAAAAAGCCAAATATTTCTCTTACTTTAGCAGTCAATACAGTTTCAGCTTTCAACCTCTTTAACCTCCCTTTGTCTGTTGAAGCCTTTCAACAGTTCTAGTAGTTCCAGATTACGCTGCAATCAGTACAACAGAATGATAACAACAAGGTATTATATTTGGGGAAGCCCAATATTCTTATCTAAGAAAGCTTACAGGCATTTGAAAGGAAGTAGTGGGGCTCATCCAATTTTCAAATGGCTCTGGAACTCTTCTTGCCAACATAAACATAAAACCTTCTTCTGGTTGCTTATACAATATACTCAGTACCCACAATACTTTGAAAAGGAAGAACTTCCACTTTCCTTCCTTTAATTGTGCCCTTTGCATTGGTCATGAAGAAACAAGGGAGCATCTCTTTCCTTTGGTGTGATTTTGCAAAGTCCTGCTGGAGCAGGCTTGGAGCAACTATTGATGAATCCATTGATCCCATTGAGGCGTTTGAGAGTCTCAAATCTCAGCTTAACATGCCTTTTTTCATGGAAATCATTGTCATTATGAGCTGGTGTATCTGGTCAATTAGGAATGATGCCATCTTCAGAGGCATTAGAGAAAGCAGCCACCGATGCTTGAAAATGTTCAGATCAGTCTTCGGCCTACTCTTATAGAATACTTTCCTCTAATTGAGTTATGGCTACAGCAGCTTGTATAATTTTGCTTATTTTCTTTGTTTCTTTCTTTGTCTCCTGAGGAGACTCTTTTGCTCTGCTTTTTGTCAGCTCCATAGTTTTCCTTTCCTGCATTGTCTCGTTTCCCCTTGACTGTTTTCTTGTTTTTTTAATAAAATCTCAGTAGGGGTCTTGGCCCCTCCTGTTCCCTCAAAAAAACTCAGTTGTCCTGCGAAATGTGAAACTCCCTGATGAAACAGTGGAGCTGCCACTCCTGAATCTAAACGAACAGAAATGTTTTCATTTGCTAAGTGATTGCTTGTCTAACTGTATCGAAAATTCTGTATTTGCATTACTGCACAGCATATGTGAACTCCCTGAGCTGATACATGTAGTTGATCGGTTACGCAAGTATATGGTTGAGTGCTAGAACATTTCCACCAGATCACAAACCATTTTTTTTAAAAAAAAATGGTCCAAGGCTCCAAGCGTTTACGGGGTGTATATAAGAGTAGATCATTCATTCCGGATTTGAGATGTGGCATTAGCATTGGGTCACTGATGCCACTGCTAGATATCTTTGGTTTCTCATGGTACAAACTATTGTCTGGCCGAAGCAATTGTTGGTCGATGAATATGGTGAATATTGATGCTCATCGATAGTACATATACCGGTAATCTACTCTTCAATATTTTTTTTCTTACCAGACACATGAGGGTGACTTGCATTTATGCAAAGGATCTGTCGGTTTTGCACACTGTTGAAATTTCACCTCCTTACAGGATCTCAATACCATGATGGTTATTTGAGACAGTTCAAATGCCAGGCTTGTCGTCGACAGATACCAATGAAGAAACAAGAGAGATACATCTCACTGGCGTTTTATCAGTAACATGGCTGGACATCTCCCAAAAAAAAACGATTCTACTGGAAAGGTCATTCATCTCTAGTCTGTATCCCTGAATGTGGCTAAATATTTTACTGGATAATGTACAACTGTAATTAAATTTTGGACGGCGACTACTCTCTGACAATAGTTAAAAAATTGGGAAAAGTTCATATAATGCCCTTAGTTTTTTCCTAGAGAAAATGCAGCCGCGAATAGAATGAATAGCCGAACTGAGCCTCCAAAATCTTAAAAACTTCAGGGCAACTGAAACTGAAAAAATAAGAATGTGGCTCCAAAACTATTCAACTTCTGGACAGAGAAGATATTAGCATTACACCAATTACCCTTTGTAACTTGAACATCAGAATTTTTCAGCACCAGGGGCTTAATATGTACAGTATTGACTACAAGTGCCGTTTTGCACAAGTACATGTATTTGAACCAAAAATTGATACAATAATCAAACACAATGAAGGAGCTACTTCTATCTAGCAAGAGAACTAGATTAACAACAGGTGAGACTGACCTCGCGGAACACGTGCGCACCCATGGAACAAAGGAAAAGAAAATGCTGACCTGAATTATCAACCAGAGCTTCCACAAGAACTACCAAGGTGGGCCGCAACATCGCTAACCAATAGCCTGATGACATGGCTACCAGAATGCCGCGAGATCTCCATGCATTCTTCCAAGTCCGCGTTGCACGCCAACTTCACCCACTCATGATCATCGTCGAGATACTTGATATCAAACATGCCAACTTCCATCCTTAGCCTTTTGGCTATTTCATCTTTCAATGCAGTAACGCTACCGGAACATGGGAAACGGAACCTGACAATGTCTTCCTTAAAGCTCGCCTTTATTGTCACTGTCCCTGAATTTTGCATCAGTGCCAAATTGCTTGAACGTGCTAAAAATGGTTGGTCAACTGCTGAAGTGAAGAGATTCTTCAAATCTTTGGAACTTCCAGAATCCTCAATGAGCATCCTGGAAAGCGGTAGTGCTGGTTCTTGAAAGGGCTCTTTCGTAAACGCCTCTGGAATTAATTGTGGTTCAGCGAATGTCGATGCAATTGGCTTGCAAACAAATGTCTGGTTTGCAGGACTTCCCTGGCATGAGGCCTCTGATGTACGCGAGTTTATACTGCCTTCTCCAGATGAGCTTCTCGAGTGAGAAGCTTTGTCTGCTTCAAGTTGCAAATTATTGTTTGCATCTATAAACCCTTGATGTGACATCAATATAGCTAGGTTGTCATCATTTTCAATTGGCTTTTGCAAGGATGAATCTCTGTCCCCCTCAACAGCCAGATTTGAAAGTTCTGCAACTTTATTTGGACTTGCTTTCTCTATATTCTGAGAATCTGATGAAGGTCCAACAGGAATAGGGAGAGGACCTGTGATAGATGTGAGATTAAATGCTGCATCTGAGCCTTGAACAGACTCAATTACCTGCTTTAGTTTTGAGAGAGACCGGTTGACCTTGTTGATTTTTCGAGATGGCCAACGAGAGATCCCATGTTGCCTGCAGATGCGTTTCATGGTTGTGGGACACACTGTCAAATAGAAAAATAGAATTAGTTAATGCTAACTGTATCCTATAGTCAAACCACCTAAAATGTTGTCATCATTTGAAAGATTCAATTTTCTACGCATCCTCTATTCGATTTTAAAAAGGACAAGGGAAAGAAAGTTGATCGTGAAAAGGTTCAAGTGCATACAGTGGACCAGTGCACAAAACTACAGCACATAATCATAAACAACTTGTTTTGTTTTTACATATATATAACAACCAAATCCGTCCATGTTCTCTCTTTCATGGAAGTTGCATGGGGGAGGACTGCATGAGAATTGTGTTTCAAGTTTGCAGGTCTCAGTGAACATACAACCACAGTGTCAGCCTTAAAGAAAGAAAAACTACAACAGCGCATCATCTTTCTCTAACCAAGCACCTTTGTTCAACAAAAAAATATCAACTACAAAGAGCGCTGGCATATTGTTCAAAAACAAAAGGAAGAGCACTGGCATCTTTGGAGAATTAACCACGTGAAAGCCTATATATTGTCAAAAACAAAATTTCCTCCACTACAGTGGTATGTTCCAATGTTAAATGGGAGAATCACAATTTCTCACAACTATCCCTTCAAATCTAAATCCACATATCTCTTCACTAAATGTACCATCAGCGGCTCTAGATTTCACCTTGAACAAATATCTCTAATACCTGAGACACACCTAATGATGGCATCAGGTTATTAACAAAATGAAAACGAAACTAATATCCCAAATGTCAACTATATCAAAAAAACATATTTCTAAATAGAGTAAAAAAGCAGATGCATGCAAAATAGAAGCACATATCTGCAAGCTACATTTCAGTCTAAAATGAATAAATACAAGTAGATAGCAAAATAAAATTTCCATTTCCATGTGCATACTTCAGTGGTTCACTAGATACAAGTATACAACCCCACGGAAACCACATAAACAGATTCATCGACCCATGCACATATGCATGACCCAGTACTATTTGCAGCGCGTCATGCAGCGTTCCTACAAAATTTTGAGAAAACAGTGGTGTGCCACAAACCCATTCCTTGACCTAATCAAACTGTGTTCCTAGTAACTATGTTCCTGCACTAGCCAGGACTAAATTGTCATGAATTGGAAGCAAAAATTAATTCATGCGTTTAATGTGACCATAGTGGAGTGGGCAATATGTCAAAAAGACTGGGACATAAAAGGAAGAGAAATATGAGCTCAAATACTAGAGTCATACCACCAAGGCTTTTTGCTGCATTTTTTAGGCTTCCTGAAAAATATTGCTGAAGAACGTCTAAGCTGATTGTTTTTTCAGCTTTTCCCCGTCTCCTTTCAGGGGGTTTGTTACTTTTGTGAAGCGAATCAGAAGCACCACTACCATTTGGCCTGCCAACAGATGCCCCGTTGTTTTGGGAGTTGTTATCAGCTAGCAAATGTCTCTGTGACAGGGTTGAGACTTTGTTGTCACCATTATCAACCTCATGGACTCTTTGGCTTCCATTACTTTCAGGCGATTCACGAAAGCAACCTTCAGAATTCTCAAAGTGCACATTTGTCTTCAAATCTTCATTCTCAATTATTAGCACATTACTTATTTGAAGACAAACTTCGTTGGAGTCTCCATTGCCAACTACCTTTAGGGTACGAAGACACTTCTTCATTCGAGCTAATATGGACTCCAACAAGGCATTTTGATCATCTTCGTTTCTGCAATTTGGTGGCATGAAGAACTCTAATATATAATCATCATCTCCAGTATACATGCTTTGCAAACATATTGCAAAGCAGCCAGCTAGACCAAACATTCGAGCATAGTGTACAAGGGGATACTCCAACTTGCAGAACTGACTGATATCTTTAGAAAAGCAAGGTCGACGATAGATAAAAGCCTTCCCAGAAACTCCTTGTCCCTTCTGTAGGTGATGTTCTATACATGCATCTCTAAATCCCCACATATGAGCATCAATAACATGAAATGCCACATCACTGGTTGACATGCAAACCTCCCCCATGCAACTTCCATCAAAGCTCAAACAACTCTTCTTAACACCACCGCCATGTGCCAGTACACTTCGATACTTGCAAGGAACCCAGGTTTGAGCCAAAGGAAGCTTGTGCTCTTCACATACGACCGTCAAGATCTCCAGTATCTCCACCAGAGCAGATTGGCGGCCTTCATTGCATATCTGATCAAGAAAGAAGATTAAAAAATGAGCATAAGCCATCCCCACAGTGGAAACAGGAAAACTTATTTGTCTAGATTGATTGAACGCACACCTGGACATTCGGATGGTCCAATATCTCTGTGCTTTTGAGATTTACTGCCTGCAGGTAGCACAAGATAGTACCAGAATGTAAGATGTAACTAGATTAGACAAAACTGATGGTACTTATGGTTAATACAGCTGCTAGTTAACGGTATAATGTCCACATATCCAACCAGACAACTAGTACCATCTGCATGTTGTTGTGGTATCCAAGCAAAAAAGTATACAGCAGGCAAAGAAAAGACTAACCTCAAGAGCTTTGCAGACTTTATCAACCTCACCAGCATAGTTGATCTTCTTTGATGTCATTATAAGTTCAACAACCGCAATACAGGATTGAACAGAAGGATCAAAAACAGGCAAGGCTACAGTACCATGAACATTGTAACTGATTGCATGGTTAAGGCGTGGGTATTCAGTACTGCTATAATACTGCACATTTGGTGTCCACTCAGGAACCTTTTGTTTGTACACACGCCCAGGTAGCCCCAGCTCTCCAGCATTTTCTCCATCCACCGAGAACATGTACATCATGGATACAGCCCTGTACTGGAGTAGCCCAATACTCTGTTGGTCAAGTACAAAGGGCTGTCCTGATGTAGTAAGCACATAACGGTCTCCACTCTTAACTGGTGCCCAAACCTGAACCAGCAGATGTTGATCCGTGGACTCCTTGAAGTATCTAAGAGCCTGTGTGAGCCTCTCCTTGAACAAGCAAGAGCTGTCCGTGTTATCATCAAGAGATAGGTGAAACTGCCATTTGCTATTAATCTGATCAACTCTCTTACTAGTCGTGTCGGAATTCCCTAAATAACAGAAAAGCATGCAGTACCGTCAGGAAAAAAAGGCAAAGAGTATATAAAAGAAGAAGGGATACATTGCTAATTGAATGGAAAATAAGTTTCGATATGCCTGACCATTTGTTCCAAACCTAGCGCTATTGCGACAAACAAATCCATGTTTAGTAAGGACACACTAAATTTCTTATCAAGTTTGATAACTGTAATTGCTTCATGTTTTTTCAATGAAATGAAGTAAATCAACAATGCTGCAAATCCCATCACCAATCCAAAACCATTTCTTGAGTCACCAACTAATGAAATGGATTAGTCCTAGTTTATTCAGCACGTAAATAAAGTTCATCAAATTGTCCTGGTATTAAATATTACTATAATATAATGATAAAAGCAAAACGTTATCCAACTGCTTCAACTATACAATCTAGCTAGTACTGTCCATGGCGTCATAATCCACCACTTAATCCACGCTTTAGAGGCACCACACCATTAGGGACACACAGGAAAGCAGTGCCATGCATTGCTATAAAGTAAAATGAGTCAGGCAACAATATCACTTCAAAAGGGTCATCTTTTTTCTATGCAGAGTTAATTTAGTACAGCAAATACTCCCCCTACCTCCTATAGTGGAATCCAATTAACCATCAACCGATCTCGGCAATCATTTGCATTAAAAAAACGCGCATTACCACCACGAATTCAGACAGAAAGAGAACATAAAAATTAGATAGAAAGAAAGCACACAAATTAAACAAAACGAGCATATCATTGCAACAAACACATAGCACTAACTTTACAACATTTTATCCATTCTGTTGCAAGAGCAAGTGCAAAGATTCTGTTTTGTCCATAAATCAACAAGGCAAATCTTATACAGCCAAGAAATATGCCAAAAAGAACGCAAGAAAGTCAAACATAAAGGTTGGAAACTTCATGGATCATGCAGTGGAGGTAAGGTTAGCGTCCCAACGACAGGAATAACAGCAAGATTCTGCTTCAACTTTGGAGCAGCCAGAAAGATTCCAAGGAACAAATCCACAACCGAGCAAAAGATGGAACAAAAACCTCAGTTAGAGTCAATTTTCTCCCCTATTCGCTCCAAATTATACGATCCAGCAACCAAAACACCGAAAAAGGATTCGAATTAATCCGAATAAGGCTCACCGGAGCGGTTCCGATGGACTTCCTCGACCACGACGGCGGCGGCCTCGGACGTGGCGGCCGCGGCCACGGCGGGCGGCGCGGTGGTGGGGACGGCGGGGCCCATGTCGAGCGGGAGCAGCTGGCGCTCGTCGAAGAGCCACAGCGGCGAGGGCGGCGTGAGCCACGACGAGGACGACGCCGGCAGCGGCGGGAGCTGCGGCGAGGACGACACCGACGAGAACAGCAGCGACGTGGTGAGCGAGTCGAACGGCCACAAATCCCCACCTCCGCCGCCGCCCACGCCCCCTCCTTCCACCGTGCCCGCGCCCGGAGCGGCAGAAGACGACGATGGGTCAACCTCCATCCTCAATTCCTTATTCTCCACCCAAGAACCTCACTGACGCCGCGCTGCTGCTGCTGCTGCTGCGGCGGTGGCGGCGGCGGCGGGAGGGGAGGAGGAGGAGGAGGAGGAGGCGACGCGGCGGCTGGTGAGGAGGAGGAGGAGAAGCGGCGGGAGTAGGAGTGGGGGAGCGAGAGGGGAGCTGGGCCATTATGGTGGGGGAGGAGAGAAGGAGAGGGGAGGAGAAGGAGAATGAGGGATCAAATGTGGCTGCTGGTGGTGGTGTGGCGTGTAGTGGACCGGAATAATAATAAGATAATGGCGATGGCGTGACAAGTGGGGGAGATCCGCTCAGGTCGCTGCCCTGTGGGGCCCCTTACCCCCTCGCTGCTCTATGGAAGTCGGAGGAATCACGGTTAGCGGGGAAAACGGTACGAATAATATTGAGATTCTGTCCGAAAAATCAGATATGGATGGTATCAGTTGAATAATTTTTGAATAATTTTGGATTCGGAAATGAAAACGGATAATTTTTCTCGAATACAAATACGAATACGGTAAAGGCATGTTCGGCGGATAGCTGATACAGTCGGATAATATCCGGATACCCATCGGATAAAATCCGGACCCTACGCAGGGGTGAAAATGGTACGAAATAATATCCGAATTCCATCCAAAAAATCGAATACGGATAGTGTCAGCCGGATAATTTTCGGATAATTTCGGATTTGGAAACGGATAATTTTTCTTGGATATGGATATGGTAGAGACATTATCCAGCGGATAGTAGATTCGGTCGGATAATATCCGGATACCTCATCGGATAATATCTAGACCCTAAGTGTAGAGCCTTTGGCCCAACTGGCCCATGACTACAACTCCATAAGCCCAAAAAAACATGCGAGTGATTTATGGTATACACTCATGTGAGTGAATCATTTTTTATTATGGATGTCTAAAATAATTATGCTTGATTTATAATGATATTTGATATAAAAGATAATATGATCGTGAAATTAGTAAAACAATACTGTTATGGATATTTAAAATTTATTATATGTGTTACTTAGCTGAAAAATTATAAATATTGATTAGTTGAGAGGGTTTAATATTCTGATCAATATTCATTACCGTATTTGTTTTGATTCGTATCTATTTCGTATTTGTTTCTGATAGTATTTGTTTCAGTTTTCGTATCTGAGGTTTCTGATTTCGAATCCGATTAAAAAAAATAAAAATAAATACGGTATAGGACTGTATCCAATCCATCCCTAATCACAATGCCACATTGGAGGAGCCTTGTAGGCTGCTGTTGTTGCATTATTTGCATGGCGGCTTTCGGAATCTACATGGATTATGAGGTCACATGAATGTAGCTGTGCTCGCTCGAAAAATTAGTCAAGTTTTTAAAAGAATAAGTCGAACTGAAACTTAAATTTGTACTTAATATTTATCCAAATTTCATTGGTTTTGTAGATAATGATCACGGTTATTGACAAAATTGTTTGGGAGTGATATTCAGTGAGTGTCTAAACGGTTTTTCCTTAAAAGGGCATACCACTTTTTTCCTTATATATTTCAATGTCAAGAACCATTCAACGACCAACAACAAAGTTGAATCTGTGTATTCATTCATAGCAAGATCTTTATTAAATATATTCTAGATGAAAGATGCTTTACATACTTTTTTAAGCTATTGATGATATCAATGTTCTATTTTCGTGGGAGAGTGACATAAATAGCATGTAAATATAGCCATCATAATCGAACAACCAGTTAAATCACACAAAATACGTACACACAACTTTTATTAGAAAAGTTACAAGTGGCCGATGTCATTATTTATTTACAAAGTTACAAAGCAATTACAAAACCATATTAACACATTTGAACATGTAATAAAAAGTCTTTAACAAACACAAGTGTGTATAATATAATCACACTAGATAGAATCACGACTGCTTATGAAACCACGAGCACTACCTGATTCACAACAGAAGTAAAATAAAAACAAGTTGTCGCTACCGCACAAAACTCGACCACGCACCACGCCGCCCTCTCCCCCAGATGCAACCCCACCCAGGTCAAGAAATAAATAAAACTAAACAAAAAAAAAACAACCGCGCCAGCCAAGTAGCCAACACCCCCGGGTGCACTCGAGCGTGGCGCCGTGGCAATTATCGATCGCCGCACCGCAACCGCACCCCTCGAGATCGAGACCGAGACCGAGACCACCACCGCCAACAACGTGCGTAGCCACGCACCACGTGTAGCGCCCTCAGTGGGCGTGCCCGCTGCGGGCTCTTGCAAATTGCAAAGCAAACACGGGCGTTTCTCTCGGCAGCCGCGTCCCGGTCGGCAGGAGGACGCGCGCTCTCGCGATCGGTGCAGCTCGCAGCGGTAGCGCCGCGTTTTTTGCAGTATCCTAGCGGCCGTTTTCCTTTTTTTTTTCTCTTTTTCTTTTTGTTGCCGTCTTTCTAGCGGCCGCGCGGAAGACGGGGAGAGATGCGTCGAACTGGGTTTGATTTATTTATTAGTGCCACTTGCGAGTGGTAAACCGGTAAGTCGAGATCGAATCGCGCGTGAGCACATGCGGCGGGATGCATCGGAGCCTCGGTTGCGGTGCAGGTGGGGACCACCTGGGCTGGGCATGGATGGGCCGATTGGCTGGCTGGCGGACGGCCGGGATCCGAGACTGCCAGTGCCATGTCGGCTGGATCGTATCTGCCGTGCTGCACGGAATTGCACGGTCCCTCTTAGCAACTTTGGCGACGATCATCGCAAGCGATCGTACGTAAACATTGAGCTCAAATCATTTGCAAGTGAACATTGACCTCAGATCATTTGAGCTATTGATAAGCCGTGAAAGAAGAAAAAAACAACCACCAATAATAATAACGGATAAAACATTTATACGCATAATCTGTTTGACTTGGCTCTACGCCTTCAGGTCTTGCTAAAGATCAACCAACTAATTTTTAGTTTCATCCAACAAAAAGATAGAATAGTCCAAAATAATTAAAAAGAATAAACAACATATATAGAGCAGGGTGGGCCGTTTCACTCCAGATTTTTTTTTCACGAGTTAGATTTAGGAGTTAGAGTACTAGCAAACAAACCTCTAATCCCTCCACATAAAAATGATAATGTTTTGGTTTTCCTTAAATCAAACTTTTACAAGTTTAACCAATTTTATAAAAAAACAATTCTATAACACCAAATTAATTGTATTACATACATGATTGAATTTATTTATGACTAGCTATACAACTTTCGACATAAAATTGTGCCTAAAATCTGTCAAAGTAACTTAATATAATTATAATTATATTAAAATTATAATATATTATAGGTGCAACTTAAGTGTGTGAATTATATTAAAATTATAATGTAATTATAGGTGTAACTTAAGTGTGTGTAACCTAACTTCTAAGTCATATGTAACTACGGTGTTTGCATAGATTCAACAGTTTTCCTCAGCCCACGATCCATCGTAAGCACAGATTCAACACTTAAAAATTGACAGATACGGCCATGAGAATTGACAGATACGGCCATGAAAAATCTGTCCACAGCCCATGAGCAAAATCATATTTATTTAGTATTAGAAATATTGATATAAAACTTGGATAAACTAAAATAAGTTTGATTGAGTATGAAAACATCTTACCTTCTGAAAACGGAAAAAGTATGTCGTCAGCAGTTTAAACCCAACGCGAAAAAAATAAAACTTAAAAAACTCCCGTAATTTTGAATACCGTTGATAGAAATATGATGTTGTTTGTTTGATACTGGATTTTACTTTTGCGAGCTGATGTTGTTTGTTTGATACTGGATTTTTCTTTTGCGAGCTGGGTGTTATTATGATACTGTTTATTTTATTATCACTTTTAACCCTATCAAATTTTCTATAACAAACTAACTATTACCTTACCAATATCGTACTACCAATCTTTCAAAAAAACTATTAAATTTTAAAAAGACATCAAAATAAATACATACAAGACTACTAAAATTTAACAACATCAATCTTACCTGAATTTGACATTAGGAAAATTCAATTAAGTTGAAATTGACAAGAAAATGAACAAACCTATGGTTCGCAACCATTTCTTGCCCCGTGTCTGTGTTAGGTAGTATATGTATGTTCAATATACCCTACCATTAGGGTTTTACTTACTGTTTTTTGGTTACCGCCCCACGCGATAAGATGGTTACCGCGGTAACCGTTCAAAACCACATGAATTTCACGGGTAAATTTTGAAATGGTTACCACATGGTTTGGCCGCGGTTACCGCACGGTTTGCCATTGGTAATCGCGGTTTCAGCTGCGGTAACCACACGTTATTCGATAGATAAAAAATGAGCGGTAACCACACGTTATTCGATAGATAAAAAATGAGGAGAAATAGAAAAACCGCTTAATTGTGTGGAGAAATTAAGGATAATTAGAAGAATATATAGGATACTTGCAAACCTAAATTGTGAAATGTAGAATAAAAAGTTCGACATGACCTTTCCAATATTATGGACTTTGAAACAATTCAATAATTCATATCACAACAATTGAATAACAACAATTCAACAAACCTCACATTTCAATGCATCACGAAGTCCACATATAGATGAAATATAGTGTTTACAATATAATATTCATAACAAGGTAGATTATAGTTCATATGGCACTTGAATCAAACAAATATCAGAGCTAGCTGTTCCACTGATTATATGTCATGTTGTACTCCTCAGTGGACATGAGCATCAATCCATGTGAGTGAAGCAACCCAGCCTTATATTCCTGCCAACTTTGACTTGTCCATGAGACTGTTGATTGCCATTGTTGGTACAATTGAGCATGTGACTGGGGCTCTCGCCACTCATACACTCATGTAGGAAAAGGATACTCAGAAGCGGTGGGACGGTTGTACACGTACGTTGGGTATCCACTTTCAATGCTGGAGGCACTGAATGAGCTATAGCTATCCTGTGGTGTGTCAATGTTGTTGTTGCCAACCTCTCGGAGTAATGGTAGTTTGTTAAGATCTTGGAGCACTATGTGTGAGTGATATGCCCTAAAGGAAACATGGAGATGTTGGATATCATGGTTAATGTTTATGTATTAATGAATAAAGTATTGTTTTATTTCATAAAATAGACAACTTGTACTGATCAATAGGTATGTAACTAATTTATGAGATTCTTTATGTAGGAATATATTTCTAAATGATCCCTGATCATATATTATATCTATAAAACAAATATGATTATAAGATCAGCATGTTTATTGATTGATAATCATGTCTCATAGATCATGGTATGGAGATACCAAATCAATAAACGTGAGCATATGTTAGAGAACATGTTGTTAGATAGACCCACCTTAAGACACTACAAGAAATTAATGTGACATTAGTTGGTCTTAAGTGATGTTGGTGTAAAGTCCTTAGACCTGAGATCATCATGAATTCCAACATATGTAATGGCTTACTTAGGGACTACCAAACGCTATTCCGTATCTGGATAGTTATAAAGGTAGTCTTCGGATTTGCTATAAAACATGTAGAGGGATGTGAACGATCAAGATGAGATTCGTCCCTCCTATGGGAGAGATATCTCTGAGCCCCTCGATGTAATAGATTATGAAAATGCATGGTCATGCCGAGTTGATTGAGGAGTCAATCAACAGATAAATAATCCAATACGAGATCGAGTGAATGATTAAGCTACAGATAGGATGGCATGAGTTATGCCTATAGCTTAATTGATATCGTGAGGCAAAGGAATTTGTGCACACATTGCAGGTTCAGCCGATATAATCTTTGTGTATATTTTGGTGTCAATATGTTCTGCTAGGAGCCGCTGCTAACAAGCCGGTCAAAAGGGTGTTTCGGGCCGGGGCCAATTGTACACGAACCTATTGGGTCACACACTTAAGGGGATAGAACAGACATTCGAGTTTGACTCGGATACGGCTAAATCGGATAGGAATCCGACCGGACATAGACTCCCGATGGGCCTTTAGGCCCAGTCGACAACTCTATATAAAGGGGACGAGGGGTGGAGGGTTGGTATGCACAACTTTATAGTCGGATCAATCTTCTCCACGGAACCCTTCCCCACGTCCGAGCCAAAACCTTAGCCATGCATCGCGTGCTAGCACATGGGTGTTCGGAGTTCTCTCCCTGGATATGTGGATACTGGTAGAGACATCGCTACTTGCGGTGTAAGTCAGCGTCATTGAATCTCCTCGAGATCCAACTAGCCAAATTTAATTTGGCTGGTGGGTCGGGCGATCGGAGTCGGGCGAGACAAACCAGAGGTCGGCGGGGTCGGGCGATTCGGACCCGGGGTCGGCGAGGTACTATCCGACATCGATGAGGTTAGCTAGGAGTGTTCTAAGGTCGGCAAGGCTTGTCCGAGATCGGCTAGCAACAGATTGGCTATTTCCGCTGCACTACGCATCAACTGGTAATGATCTATTGACCCTTACTTGCAAGCTTTCCTGAATTACACGGTAGAAAAGTTTTATTTTATGCTATCGTAGTCTCCACGTATTCCTTCACTATGATCTTGGTCCTGGGTAGCATTAGTGAAATCGGCCTCACTTGCAAATCAAAAAGTAGGAAAAAATTAACCAGTCGTGAATTGCATGGTGAGGGTTCAAATAGTAAGTAAACTACATCGTACCAGTGAATTGAATCTGGCTGTGCTGCTCTGACTGTGTTGTGTGCCTCCTAGAAGGCACATCAGTGGTCCCTTGGCCTCCTTGACCCCCTTTGCCTCCGTCATCCGTATTAGTTCTTGAGGAACTCTCATCAGACTCTTGGTAGTCCGGGCTACCTTCAATCTCATCATAGCTGTCGGCACTCCTCGCCCGTGTTGTTGGACCTTTTTTGGAAGGAGGTTGTTGTGGCATCTGTCGAGTCTTCCTTTTTCCAATGTGAGTGTCTCCTATAGTCTTATCAGCCCACTCGGCAATACTAGAAGCTCCCGTGCTCTTGCGCAGGTCAGTTAAGTCCACCAGGTTGGCTACAAGTAGGCTAAGCACGGGGCGTCACTCTCTGCTAAGTCTTCATCTATCTCAGGGCAAGGATTGAACCTAGCATTGTCCATCCAATCTCTGATCTTATTGTTAGTGTCGTAGAATGATAGGTCCGCTAGTCTTTGAAGGGGATTGTCATCCTCCCTTCGTGCTTGCGCATTTGCTTGCTGAATTCAAAGGCGAAGGTTGTAGTTGACATAAATAAGCTTGTTGAGCTTCTTGTGTGCAAACATGTTACAAACCTTGGTATGTATGAATGTGAACATGCTCCAATTCCGTTCACATCCACTTGAAGAGCAACATTGACTAACCAAGCGCAACACAAGCTTTTTCAAATTCGACGTGTATGCGGCAAACATAGACCGCCATTGTGTTGCAAATGGCGAGTTACATGTCATTATGTAATTGTAAAATCTAAATATGTAGAAAGCATTTGGAGTTTTGATAGTTTGATCATGAGAAATATTCTAGGGGAAGTTCCTATCAATGGCCATCTTTTTTTTTTGCAAATGGCTTCCCAAATTCATCACTTTTATGCCGATACAACTCAACTTCCAGTAAAATGGTAGCAACCGTGTCGATGTCCATCATCCACTTGAAGGTTTGACGAAGATCTTGGAAGATCGTCGCACTAACATTGTACACGTAGTGCGTCTGAGGGTTCAATGTCGCAGCTACAAAAACAAGGCACACATTAGATGAAGAGTCATTTACTACGACTTGAACATATTTTTAAGAACGTAAGGTCTAGCTACTCACCGGTATTGACGAGTGTATCATTTGTAAGGTCGTGCATCCTTCGGTCAATAATTTCCATGTAAGTCTCAAACTTATCCCTTTGATGTTCGAACAGACTGTCGTACTCCATTTTCAACAATTGATATCTCAGAAGAACCTCACTCAAGTTGGGGTTCTTGTCCTCATCGGCAAAGCGAAGGAAGGAGTACATCAGCTGGACCGAATTCACCACTGACTCCAAGTTTTCCCACCAGGCAATGCTACTAAGGCACATTGCACATATCTACCTTCATCTGTTTCACTGCATTTGCTTTAAATGAAGCTTGAGGAAGCCATCCATTGCATAAACTGTTCTCGCTTTCTAAGGAAACTTAGGAATATGTAGTTGGTGCCAAACCACATAGCATTCCACTTTACCAATTCCACCTATAGCAGTTGTCATCATAGCATGCAGCTTCGAATGATCGTACAACCATCTGTAAATTTTCTTACCACTGGCAATCATGATTGCATGCTTGGACATTTTTCCAACCTCTTTTAGCATCAAGTTGATTGTATGAGCCACACAAGTTTGCCACACAATTGTTGGGTACTCTTGCCACATGAGTCTACAAGCCTTCTTGTAGTTTGACCCGTTGTCAGTAATAATCTGCATGACATGTTCAGGGCCTACTTTCCTTACGACCTTTCGGATCTCTTGCATTAGTACATAACAAAATAAAAATTAATCTGTCATCCTACAGTTGGTAATAACATGTAAGTGTAAGTTGTAGCATCAAAGTCATCACCTTTAGTACGAAGTTAGCATCCTCGCTATAGCCCATCGCATCGATGGACTTATGAAAAAAATATTATGCCATTGCAATATATCAAAAAGTTGACCGTTAGTCCAGCCTAGGAATCACACATAAGAGTAACACAGTACTCATCCCAATCGTGCTTGAACCAATCGAATTACTTCTTTATATCCCTCTCTGTGGAATCAAGGTACTTGGTATCTATCTCCTTACCAGTGGAGGAAGGTAATTTTCACCTACAATTAGAAGATTCTGAGATTAGTTTATAATCTTCACGTAAAATATAATACGTACCCCACTTTTGAGTCTCTCTCACGGCACTGACAAAGTAAGGATTATCGGCATTTCGTGCAAGAATGCGTGAGGTGAAGAAGAACATTGCCCACGACTCACCAATCATCTTCCTAGCTTGCATTTCCTTCTTCGTGAAGAATCATGTGTCAATGTGTGTCTGCACAGGGGATTTCGCGCTTGCTAGGTTGTAATCTCTAACAGCAGGTGACTCTCGCCGAGATGTAGCCCTTCGGAGCATACTGGCAATTGGGTTACTTCTATCTCTCCATGCCTCGGGCTGAGTGGATCCACTTCCATCGCCATGCTCATAAGTGTCACCATGCTCCTCCACGTCCCTCCTAAAATCTTCCTCTTGCCTTGAGGCTTGCAAGGCCTCCTCCAGTTGTTCCTCCTCGTCGGCAGATCCTGTCGTCATAATAGTTCATCCTTGCCGTCTCAACTGTTCTTGCCCCGTCACCCTTCCGCTTGGCACCCGAGTCCTTAATCTTGTCAAGCTTGCGCCTGAAGTATTCACGGACATCGGGAGGCACTGAATTGCAATATGTAGTCCCCTTCCCCTTTCCATCCAAGTGAATTTTGAGTCAGGTTGCCTCATCGCCGCTCTTTTTCTGGTGACAATACTTGCAACGAAACCCTGGTGGTATGTTCTCCCGTGCTCCCACACAACGTCCCTGCTATCTACTATATGCACTATGAATCAAATGGCAGAAAAATGGCATCATGAAATAAATCACAATGGCGACATAGCGCAACATAATAACAAATAACACATACCATTTTGCACAACAATAGTTAAGTACAAAACCAATTTTTGGTCTATTTCGCACGCTTCATTTCAAATAGAACTACTCTACAACTTTGACAATTAAAACTTGTAAAGTTTTAATTCATACCATACTACATACTATTACTTGCAAATATCATACAAATAACTATTGTTGCAAACATACTATTACTTGCACAACATCATACAAACATTCAAACCATATTATTACTTGCAAACATCATACTATTACTTGCAAACCGCTGTTAGGCGACGGTAACCGCGGTTGGATCCACGGTTACCGCACGGTATAGAGCAGTTATCGCCAGGCTTAGTGCCGTGCACAACAACCATTCCATCGCGATAACCACATATAAAACCATGGTAACCGCGGCTTACCATGCGGTAACCACGGGAGAGGAGGGGATTACCTTTGACACTTGACCAAGACGGTTATCGCCACTTACCGTGTGGTTACCGCATCCTAACGTGCGGTTATCGCGGTTGTCGGCGAGGAGGTCACGGATCTGACGCTGCTGCCACCTCCTACATGCAAGCAACACTCTCCACGTCTTTCCTAACCAGTGCCGAGTGAGAGAGATGAGGGGAGATGAGTGAGGAGATATTTTCTCAAAAATAGGCCGGATGGGCCGAATGAACAAATGTTTCTCTCTCTTTTTTTTCCATTTTTTGAACTTAATTCGGTTTTGACTTAAAAGTAATTTTATCTTATTCGTTTTCAAAAATTTCTTCACCATTGGGCAATAATTCAAGAGCTACCTCCATGAATTTTTTTAATTTTTATTTTTTTTTTGATTTTTTTTAAAAATTGAATTCAATGAAATTTGGGCAAACCTTATCGCCAATAATTCTTACCGTACCCCGATGGTAAGAGCGGTTACCGTGAGAAGTGTATTGAACGTATGGTAGGCAGGGCTTGCCTTAGCGGCATCCAATGCCCTTCCCGTGGCCGCGTTGCGTCCATCCACTGATTGATGACTAATCCACGGCCAGGGGCAGGCCCACCATGATTCATGGGTATTCAGTTGAATACCCAAGATTTTTGACAAAAAAATTCATATATATATATAATATTTCATATGTATGTAAAAGGGTATGTAAAATAGATTTTTTAGCCCAACATGACACCATCCCATGCCCTGCTCCCTCCTCTCCTCGGCCCATTAGCCTAATAGCCCAATTTAATAAAAAAAATGAAACCCTAGCCCACCCTTCCTTCCCAATCCATCCCGAGCTGCCTCTCCTTCTGGCTTCCTGGCGGCGCGCGCGCATAGCCGGCGCCTACGAGTGCGAGGAGCGACGGCGCGGCACCCAGCTTCCTTCCCGGACCCACGCGACGGCAGCGGCGGCGACCACCCATCCACCTGCCTCGTGGCCCCGCCCCTCCCCCGGCTCTCCGCCGCCCCCGTGCGGGCCATCGCCGAGACGCCCACGCACGGCGTGGCACGGTGCGGCCCGCGACGGCCACGCCGCCCACCACCACCAGTGCCACCCCCATTTGATTTTGAGGTTAGTAAAATTTTGTGCCACTCCCATTTGAGATTAGTAAAATTTTGTGCATCAAGTATTTGAGGTTAGTAAAATTTTGTGCATCAAGTAGTGAGAAAAAACAACTGATTATTTTGAGCTTTACTACAATCTTATTTACCATCATTAACATTAACTGACACTTGATCAATTTTTTTTCATACTTGTGATTACATAGTAGCTTTGTAACTTGATCACTTTTTACTATTTTTTTATTTTCTATGCTCTATAAATTTGATATGTTTTGTTAATTAATACTTTAGTATTGTAGTTTAATATGCGTAACACATTTAATTTATGGTCAATTCTTCATGCTTATGTCGTTATATATTATAGAACTATTAGAATTTGAGTTAAAAAATTATTTTTTTTCAATTTCAAATACCCAAGTTAAAAATTGGCTCACCCCTGTCCTCGGCGCCTCTGTGTTTGGCCACATGGCGACGGGATACCACATGGCGATGATCCCGCAAGCACTGCTTGCCTCATTGATACTCGCCGCCGCCTCCTGCTGAGCAATTCACCATATAAACAAATGGCAACATGGACCATCAACTTGCCTAACAAGGTGCGTACGGAATCGGGACGCCTCTTGCCGCCTCCCATCCGATACGCACCAGCAACACAGCACCAGGGGGTCCGAATTTTTTGCTTTTTAGCCCAAAACTTGAAAGATTGTCACAAATAGACCCCTGGTGGTTAGAATTCTGGAAATGGACCCCGATCTCGGCGCCAATAGTGATGGCGCCGAGTTTGAACAACTCGGCACCAATACTATTGGCGCCAATACTATTGGCGCCGATATTTTTGCGCCACGTAGGAGCCGTGTCCGACGTGGCAAATCTCGGCGCCAGCCATAGTGGCGCCGAGCTCGGCGCCAGCTATAGTGGCGCCGAGCTTGGCGCCATTGACGGTGGCGCCAACCTCGGGGCCAACTATGGTGGCGCCTACCTCCTGGACACATTCCTGTTCTCCTATTGCTCTTCATCTCTGTTGTATTCAACTGTCGCCAGTGTTCCCTTTACCCTTCGTCACGAATCGACATTTTCACGACCGTGGAAAAGTGAGTATGAGCTATCGTATTTCTGTTGTATAAGCAAGTGACACGGTAGAAAACTTTTGTAGTAATACAAGCATAACTCAGCATATATTAATGATATAATACATGACATATGGTTCATAAGGAAAATTGCATGTAATTAAACCGCGGAATGTATGCCATGCATACACGATACAAACTAATCGGACCCGACGAGTCGAGTCTCATGTATCATACAGATGAATTCTATGGCTTTCAGCTTGTCTTCAATGTTCTCTTTCCTTCTCGGCGTTGTACTCCTTCTGTGTTTCACATTCAGTTACTTTTAGGCCGTTATATTGGGGAATGACATTGTCGATCCACCTAGTGAATCCGCACCTCCTTTGAATGCCCTGGTAAAGAAACACATGTTATCAGTTAGAGAGCCAGTAGATGGAAGACGATAGCTGGATTGATAAAACGAAAGACGTACAACGAAGTCGTTGTCTAAGTTGGGGCAAATGAAATATCTCCGGCCATAGGTTCGTGGTTCAAAGGAGGTAGCCATCTTGCAATGATCCCTACAACCGCCGCTCCGACCATTTTGGAAAACCAAGTGGGTTGTTCCGCCAATCTAAGCTTGCGATTTCCACTCGACGTTCGTACTCCATCCATGCCTGAAGGAATTGTTCGGTCGACTTAGGTTGCGTTACCGTTCGACCAATTGAAGCAGGTCTAACCGTATCGATCCACTGTTCGTATGGACACTGACGTACATCCTCCTGTATGTTCATTTGTGATGTTCGAGGTTAGAAAATGGAACAAGTGAATAGGTTGAACAAGAAAAATCGGTACTTACGACAAAATCGTCATCCACAATCTCGGGACACACGAAGCATCTTTGTCCTCTAGTTGCTTGTCTTATGGATCTTACCACCTGGCAACGGAGACCACAATGGCATTCTGGACGTTCCCGCCATGTGGGTAGTGCTAGCTGATCCATAGGCCAATCCAAATCTTCAGCACCAACTCGACGTTGGTATTCAGCCTTTCGCCGAAGGTAGTCTGACATTGTTTCGCTTAGTGGGTAGTACCGTGTTCCATCGGTTCGTGGGTTATCCATATCTATCCACTCAAGGAAGTTGCAGACCCGACGATATGCCTGAATGATGTGTTAACGTGATACACTATTAAAGCTAGCTTTTTCTATGTGAATATTTTGTAGAAAAAAGCATTGCAGATCAGCCATACCCGATCAACATTGGCGCATTGGAAAAATCGCCTTCCTCGGGTTTCCGTGAGGAGGGACGACGTAAGTATGCAAGCATCCCCACAATGGCATAACGGACGGTCACACCATGGTGGAATGAAACCGCTCGAAGGATGGAGTCGCCAGTGGAGACGCTCAACGAAAGGACGAAATGAAGAGCTCATTGTATGTGTAAGTGTAGATATGACCCCAACTTCTCTACCAGGGCCGACCACATGTACCCTCACTAGCCTCAAGAACCATCCCCAACTATCGTTGTTCTCCCTCTCAACCAAAGCAAAGGCCAGAGGAACCAGCTTGTTGTTTGCGTCACAGGCTATGGCTATAAGAAGTGTGCCCTGATACTTGCCAATCAGGAATGTACCATCGATGGAGAAGACAGGGCGACAGTGCCTGAAAGCCTGCACACATTGAGGGAAGCACCAAAAAGCACGGAAGAATATCTGCCTCCCATTCATCCATGCATCTTGTCTAGGGATGTACTCGTAATGCATTCCTGGATTCACCGCTTTGATTGCATTGAAAAGTACTGGTAGCTGCTCGTAACCATCCTCCCAATCCCCATATATCATCTTCCACGCCCGCTGCTTAGCCCTCCATGCTTTACCGTAAGTTATCACATATCCCTGGTAAATCTCGCTAACTGTCCTGATAATTGTCCTAACCTTCATGTTGGGCTCTCCCTGCAATATTCCCATCAACCTTTTGGCAATGAGGGTAGATGTCAATTGCCGATGCTTCGTGTTGAGTTCAAGTGAGGCACAAGTGTGAGGCCCCACAACTCTTGTTATCTTCCATTTTTCGCTGACCTTTTGCTTCTTAGCACAAACCTTCCATGGGCAGCCTTCTTGTTCACAGACAACCGTGTACCGTCGCTCTGCATAGGAGTGCAGGACCTTGTAAGGCCTCTTTCGTATCACTGCAAACGCCTGCAACCAACGCTTCAATGCAGGAAGGTTATTGAAAACCCTGTCCTTGACAATTTCCATGCTAGGTCCCGCCTCTGGAGCTTCCATCAGCTCATCATCACGTCCCTCAGCAAACGCCTGATCGGAAAGAGTAAGATCACTGAACTCGTGAACTCTAGGATCACGACGGCCGGGGAAGATACGCCTTAACATCTCAATGTCACTCTCCGTCGTTCTTCAACCGGTCGATCATCATCGGAATCAATAGCTCTTGCGACCTCATAAGGCTCTAAATCATTCATAACTTCAACACTGTTTGAGTCCCGAAATTGGGGAAAAAAGGACCAGCCACATTGTCAGGAATATCTCCTGCAACATATGCATAAATATGACGAATGCAAGATATTAGCGGTAGAACAGAAGGGTGAATGATGACGAGAAACGATCACTGAACAAACTTACTAGGATGATTCTGTGTCAAAGGGATCTCCTGAGGAGGACCTGCCACATTTCCATCCAATGGACATGCATCTCCATATGTCTCAACAATTTCGACCTCATTGGGAGCAGATTGAGCATCCGGAACCGTACGTGCGGCCTCTCCGCAAGCGAAGTGGTTCCGAAACATCTATGGCAAGGTATGGCTGATCGGGCATCAATGGGGAAACCTCACGACGAATGGGTTCAACCACCACCCGACGCACAACCACCTCCAAGCTTGGGAGTTGACTCTTCATAACGATCTCACATACTTCTCCCACTTATCCGCACAACCTATTAGGGTCACCTCCTTAGGATGTTGGAAGGAGATACTACGTGAAGTACACCCTCAACTATGATGGAATCATCTCCGAGCAATGTAGCTCCTCCCGAGCCCTTTCAAGCAATTCACTAAATGTTGGCTTCTCATCAAATATAACAGCTCGCTTTGCATGTCAACAAAGTTGATATATCCATAACAATCTCTTGCCACGGTACCTCCATGATATATGATCACTACGTTGTCCATCTAGTAGTTCGAAAAATTACAAATATATTTAGTTCAGTCCAAATTAATTGCTATATACTAATAAATTTGTCCAATCCACTATAGTTTTCAAAACATACAAACTTTCTGCAAAAAAACTCTAGCCCTTACGAAATTATCCAATCCTTTCATTTCTTCTTTATGAGATCTACCTTCGCGTAAACTAATCCAATCCCGAATATAATAGCGCATGAATCGATTGTCCTGGATAAGTACGAGTTAATCGCCAAGTATGATCGAGTATGTACTAATAGTTGTTTTTTAAATCAAAAGTAATAGAGGACTAATGGTTTTCTGGAGAAGTGAAACTGTCCAAGTTGATAACGTCTTCTGCATTAGTAGTGACAAGTAGTAGCAAGTACTCCTGCTTTTTATCTTTTAGTGTACTGTTATGTCCAACTAAAGGCATAAATATATATTTGTTACTTATGTTATATAGTGGGATAATTAGAGCAAAAAATTTACTTATAATATGTTGCATTCCAATCCGAAATCACATATGTTGCATTTCTAAATTTTACATATTTTCAAATTGTATCTACATTGTCTATTCTAAATTAAATGAAATTTCTTAATTTGCACATTATAAATTTTAATTTGATCAACATTTCATACTTGAAAAAACTTACAATGCGGTGTGGCGATCGAATGTGGGTGTGCGCGAGGCGGGGAGGCGGGGCGTGCGGCGATCGAATGTGGGCGAGCGCGACGGGCGGGGAGGCGGGCTGTGCGGCGGCCGCCGACGCCGCGCGCGGCGGCGCGGCGGCGGCGCCAACGGCGCCGCGAGCGGGCGGCGGCGGCTTGTGCGGCGGCTGTGCGGCGGCGGCGACGCGCGCGGCGCGCGCCGGGCGACGGCGGGCTTTGCGCGGCGGCGGGCGGGACTCGAGGCGTCGGGCGCGTTACGGGAAGACGGGACCCCACGTGTAGCAGATCTTGGCGCCATCTATAGTGGCGCCGAGCTCGCGCCAAGATCTATGGCGTCGAGCTCGGCGCCACTATAGATGGCGCCGAGATTTGCCACGTCATGGCCCCGTGGCGTCGACATTTGCCACGTCAGAAAACTCGGCGCCAATAGTATTGGCGCCGAGTTGTTCAAACTCGGCGCCATCAGTATTGGCGCCGAGATCGGGGTCCATTTTCAGAATTCTAACCGCCAGGGGTCTATTTGTGACAATCTTTCAAGTTTTAGGCTAAAAAACAAAAAATTCGGCCAGGGATACTCTGCTCTCTACACTACGCCTACGGCGAGGCTGCGACGTGGGGACTCCAACACTGCTGGCCCTTGTCGCGTGCCTGCGACTTGACACTTTCTTTGCCTTGCCATTTTTAAATTTAATCTTAAGAGCCTCTACGTTAAAAAAACAAATTAAAATTTTATTTTATTAAACCACTTAACAAATGATTAACAAATATTTATTTAGTTCAAGTTATATTATTATTATTTTATTGAATAATTTTGGAATTTGAAGAGAGATCACGAGTGATAGAAAAAACATCATTGAAAATGGCGTAATCATAGACGGTGAGATTTACAAAATAAACACCATCAAGTAGTACATATTAATGGCTCTACCGCTACGAGAAAAAGGTAAGGGAGAAAACGAACAGACAAACAATATCCAGACACTGCTTGTATGTTTGCGTAATTGCGTGTGCTTCAGGATTGATGGACCAGATCTTCTCAACAGGTACTTTGACAGGGAAGTCGTGCTGATCAACGGGATAGATGAATTTTTGTGCTCTAGTTTATATATATATATATATATATATATATATATATATATATATATATATATATATATATATAAGCAACTATGTCCGTGCGTTATAACGGTAAAGTCGGGACGCAACGTAGATGGGGACGGGAGATAGGGGCGCAGGCCCAACGAAGGAGCTCCGAGCAGCGATGGGAGGGAGGGGCGGAGGCGCGACGCGGATGGGAACGGGCGGGAGGGGTGCAGAAGGTCTTTTTTTCATCCAAGCCCTCCCTTTCTTTTTAACATTGGGACTGCGAATTAATTTTATAAACACTCAAGGGGTTTTCTGCAAAATAGTCAGGTGGACGAAAATTTTGGATAGAAACATTACTTGTTTTATAGATAGTTATAGATTATAGATATAAATATAAATATATATACTTTGTATGCGTACATATTTTGTATATACATATAGGTTGAATAATAGGCCTGTTAAAAAGTTTGATTTGGTGTGTGTGAACGAATTGGATCGGCCTGCTAAATAATGAAACCCATAAAGTTACAAAAGAAAAAGTCTGAAAATGTGCAGCCAAATTTGACAACGGGCCGAATTGATTGCACAGGCTGGACCGAAAAAGAAAATTCCCAAAACAACCAATAAGCCGAAAACGGAAGTGATCGCACGCATAGTGGACCGTGCACCTCATCGTCCATTAGAAATTTTGGACCTGGTTTGTGTTGGGCACGAGATGACCTTGGAATTGGATCAAATCCGAGGTGAATCGCTGCTTAGGTTACGACCCTTCATTTAAAAAAAACTTAGGTTTTCTACGAAATAAACAAACATAACGAAATTTTGGTTGAAAACATATGCGCACTCTATTACACAAGTCCATGTCGACCTGCATGCTAGAAAAACAAATGAACCACGAGATCGACATGAATGACCGAGGGTTCGTTTGTATGCCGACCACGGAATTACGAGAAAACGACGGTGAAATATATGATCCGTTCTCATCTCATCTATCTCCTTCCTACCTTCGATAGGGAGCATAATTTAAAATGCCAGTACAATCGGTGGATCTCCGAGTTTACAGGTCATCTCGTGGCGGAGCTACAACAGTAGGCAGGAGAGGACCAGTAAACTACAAAATGATTGAGCTTGAGCTTATGATGGTTCTGAATGAATTTGGATACAATTTTGCGAAAAACGGTGTATATATGCTCTGTAGATACTCAATTAGTTTAGGGATTAGGGATCAACCGGTCGTCAACGCGTGTTGCACAATTTATTGTTACTGGTACTACCAGTAATGAAAATAGTTATGGAAATTCACGATGAACCGAGCGTCATTTCTGTATAGATCGTACTGTTTCCTTTTTTGCAATATGTAAAATTTGATTGTTTTTCTAAGTTTCTTTCAGCATCGTATTGATCTCAATACTAAATAATTAAATAAAATTGATAAATATTATTAATTACGACTCTAACCATTTTTGATAGTTTTACAACTACGTTTATTTTAAAATATAAGAGATTTTCTTCACATTTTGGGACATAGGTAATATAATATCAAACTTTTAATCATACCTTAGTTTCCTTGGTTTTTTAATTCAATTTTGTAGTTATTATATTTTTGTTGAAATTCATGTAAACTTGTTTTAAAGTTCTAAAGACAAAACCATTTTATTCCATTCATAGTTCCAAAAATAATACCAGTAATTACTATCCAATCTAATACTTCCTTTTTCTTATATTACTTTGTATTTGTCTTATATTTAATAAGTTCAAATTTAAAAATTGATATGTATCTACCCTTATGTTAAAGTCTCAATTTAGTTTTTTTTCTATAATTTAATTTAGAGGTTTTAAATTAATAAGTATAGTTTTCATATACAGTTATGTATACTATTTATCTGCCCGCGTATTTATACGCGCTTGAGGTAAATAATATTTAATACACCGACATAATATCAATTATATACATAATTTAATTAATTTTATATTTACGTGAACTTAGTAGTTAGTTCTTGTGAAAAACTTGTAATATTCCTGCGTTTCAACGGAGAAAGAACAAAAAAAATGCATACTCAAAGATTCCAAAGCATATATCTGAAACACTTCTTTTTTTTCCACAATTTCCCCTTCTAATTCACTAGTGGCTTTAATTACAGTGCCAAACGTGACTTACATATGCTGTTGCATATCCGATATTTGTTCCTTTTTTGGTTGGAATCATGAGCATCTTCCATCGCTTTCCCAACCAACGCCCAACTTGCCCACAGAAAACACTAACCAATGGTCGACGGGAATTTGAAACGACTACAGCAACTCTCGGACAAAAGAATCGCATCCACAAGCCAGAGAGCACCATGGACATGGACAGCTACTGCTTCTTTATTTTATTTATTTATTTTGACTAACAGGTCTACTACTGCTAATCAACAGCACTAATAAAGCATTACCAACTAGTAAGTATACTTATTGGTATGACGACCATCACTGATTGGCGTATAGCTCATGAATGATGGATCCATGTCGATGATCAGAGAGTTGCAAGTGCTGAATTTTGTGCCGACGACCATTTTCTTGTCAAGCAATGCTAGCAAGTGGTTTGCTTCCAGGGAGAGGGACATCAAGTTTTTTTTAGTTAAAAGAAACCTATGTTCAAGGGAGAGGGACAGCAAGGTTAGTCTACGATTCTATGAACATGTGTTATGTAATCATGTTTGTGAAGCCAATCCATTGGTTTGAAACACCAAACTGCGGCTGCACCATGGATAGTCTACAGGGCCTTGTGTTAACATCAAAATTTGATAAGCCCCGGAGTCCGAATCGGCTAAGGTGTCCATCAGCTGATACCGAACCGGACAAGGCAAGCCGATGTAGCCGATTTCGATACGACAATATTGAAGACACCGTCGGATCAAGATGATGTGCTTCATGAGGATTGCCATATAAGAATAGAGTCCTAAAAAGGCAATTGTATCTATTAATTAGGAAGAATTTGTTAGTTTCCTATTTTATCTTTAGGAAAGTGTATTAGTGTCCGATAAGGACTCGTTTTGTTTTTTTTATCTTTAGGAAAGTTTGCATTATAATCTGTTAGGATCTTTGTTAGCTCAGGGGTATAAATATGTAAGCCCGGGGTTCATGTAGGATATCTCTCGATCAATACAATTCGACGCATCGCCACCCTTTATATTTTCTACTTTATTCATCACCCGATGGGATTTGGCACCCGACGCAGGGCTGCATCGGCCTCGATCTCCGACAAAGGGGCAAGTCCAATGTTCCGTCGGCCCAGGCAATTGTATTGGCTACGTCGGTGTTGTCCAAGGCTGCATCAATACATTCGACCTCTTGAATTATTTCGGTTTGGTTAACATGTTTGCCTGCCTATTTATCATATGCATCTGTTAATCTAGTCCTCGTATTTCAATTTAGTTCTATCGGTTGTCTCTCACTTTAGGGTTTCTACTGATACCAGCTAAATTGTTTACTAGATTAGATTAGCTTAGGCATCTATCACCCTGAAAATCAATTAAAGGCTTGATTGTCTAGATATTATGTTTCTTTTCATACTTAGTGTTGCATTAATTCAGTTTGACATACTAAGTCGTGATTAGAACCATAATCTCTAGCCTACCTGTTGGTTGTCGCTAAGGGTTTCATCGGGGTTTCAGCTGATGAGTTATTTGGATATCGCATCGGCTTGCAAGGGATGCACACAAGTTGAATCTAGCCGATTGCAGCAGAGGTTTTATTGGATATTTAATCATTCGGATTTAATGACATCGGACTTCCAGTCGATGTGTGTTTTAATCTTTAAATCAGTATCTATTTTATCATGTGATCGCTCTGTGCCATATTAAATTTCTATATCATCATGTTATCATTGGTCGATCACCTTTATATAGATGTTTGCTCAGCGTATAGCCGATGGATTGAAACCCTAGCTGCATCGGCTGGCGTCAGTATCGGCTGGGATCGCGTCATCGGCTGATTGGTCGATCGACTATATTGGTTATTGACCTATTGGCTGATATGCTTTACTTCTGGTTGTTTTGTATATCTTGTTAGCGGCAGGATCAAACTGACTTGCACGCCCGCGCTTCATCGATTCTAGGACCTGCACTGGAGCTAAGTAGATCTCCCAGGCCGACGTGTTTATTTTTCTCGTCAACACATTTTTAGCACGCTTGGTGGGACCGTGTTTTGGACAACATATCTTTTTACACGGCTCGGTGGACCCATAATTTCCGCAAGATGTCTGATAAAGAAGTCAAGACCGAGAAAGAACAATCTCCCAAGCTAATGAATGAAGACAGAAAATAATCTACGGAGCCGATGGATGACGAGACACTTCAAGAGATGGTTGATAATATCATTCGTCGTGATGTGTTCGATCAATCTAGAGTTTTGATGAGTGCATTGCATGGTTTGATCGAGAAAACAGTTCCCAGGGTGATTGCCTTAAGAAATCAGCATGGGAGGCAAATTGGCAAGCAATCCCAGCATCATTGGCAACAGCAATATTGGTTCGGGGGGCACGTTGATCAATATCAGTATAAAGAGCCACATCAGCAATATCAGCCAGAGAAAACTCAAAGATATCTGTCCAAAGAGGATTGGGCCAAAATAATTACAAATGTGATGGAGGAGCAGTTTGGAATTAAAAGCAAAGATCAAATTTCTGTGTATCGGCTGCCATATCCTGAGTGGTTTGATAGGGTTTTATTTCCAAGCTGGTACAAGGTTCTAGATTTCTCTATGTTTTTAGGGCAGGATGGTATCTCTACAATGGAACATATTTGTCGATTCTCAGCTCAATGTGGAGAGGCATTGGCTGAAGAAGCTCTGAAAGTAAGGCCTTTCCCGTTAGTTTTAACTGGATCGACTTTCACATGGTTTTCATAATTGCCACCAAATTCTATCAGAAGTTGGACCGATCTTGAGAAGCAGTTTCACTTATACTTCTTTGCTGGGGTTATCGAGTTGACACTTGCAGATTTGATATCAGTTAAACAGAAAGAAGGAGAATCGGCCAAGGAATATATTCGAGGTTTCGTAATGTTCGCAACCGATGTTATGGTTTGAGTCTAAGTGATGAGCAAATGCGTAACTCACATTTCAAGGGTTATCAATACCAATCAAAAATAGATTTTTCTTTCATGAGTTTGACAGCCTGGCTCATCTAATGCAAAAGGTATCGACTTACGAGAGCCGATGTCAAGAAGAAAGGAAGAATCGGTTTTGGGGTGATCAAGACAACGATAGTTTTGAAGCAAGACTTCTCATACTCCAAAACTGGGGGGCATGTGTTAACGCCAGAATTTGGTAATCCCCGGAGCCCGAATCGACTAAGGTGTCATTCGGCTGATACCGAATCGGACAAGGCAAGCCGATGTAGCCGATTTCGGTACGACAACATTGAAGACACCGTCGGATCAAGATGATGTGCTTCATGAGAATTGTCATATAAGGATAGAGTCCTAAAAAGACAATTGTATCTATTAATTAGGAAGAATTTGTTAGTTTCCTATTTTACCTTGGAAAAGTGTATTAGTGTCCGATAAGGACTCGTTTTGTTTTCTTTTTATCTTTAGAAAAGTTTGTATTATAATCTGTTAGGATCTTTGTTAGCCCAGGGGTATAAATATGTAAGCCCGGGGTTCATGTAGGATATCTCTCGATCAATACAATTTGACGCATCGCCACCCTTTACCTTTTCTACTTTATTCATCACCCGGCGGGATTTGGCACCCGACGCAGGGCTGCATCGGCCTCGATCTCCGACAAAGGGGTAAGTCCAATGTTCCGTCGGCCCAGGCAATTGTATTGGCTACGTCGGTGTTGTCCAAGGCTGCATCAGTACATTCGACCTCTTGGATTATTCCGGTTTGGTTAACATGTTTGCCTGCCTATCTATCATATGCATCTGTTAATCTAGTCCTCGTATTTCAATTTAGTTCTATCGGTTGTCTCTCACTTTAGGGTTTCTACTGATACCGGCTAAATTGTTTACTAGATTAGATTAGCTTAGGCATCTACCACCCTAAAAATCAATTAAAGGCTTGATTGTCTAGATATTATGTTTCTTTTTATACTTAGTGCTGCATCAATTCAGTTTGACCTACTAAGTCGTGATTAGAACCATAATCTCTAGCCTCCCTGTTGGTTGCCACTAAGGGTTTCATCGGGGTTTTAGGCTATGAGTTATTTGGATATTGCATCGGCTTGCAAGGGATGCACACAAGTTGAATCTAGCCGATTGCAGCAGAGGTTTTATTGGATATTTAATCATTCAGATTTAATGACATCGGACTTCCAACCGATGTGTGTTTTAATCTTTAAATCAATATATATTTTATCATGTGATCGCTCTGTGCCATATTAAATTTTTCTATATCATCATGTTATCATTGGTTGATCACCTTTTACACAGATGTTTGCTCAGCGTACAGTCGATGGATTGAAACCCTAGCAACATCAGGCGTTAGTATCGGTGGGATCGCGTCATCGGCGATTGGCCGATCGACTATATTGGTTATTGACCTATTGGCGATATGCTTTACTTGGTTACTTTGTATATCTTGTCGGTGATGGATCAAACCGACCGGCACGCCCGCTGCGCTTCATCGATTCTAGGACCTGCACTGGAGCTAAGCAGAGATCTTCCAGGGCGACGTGTTTATTTTTCTCGTCAACACCCTGTCTGGCGTTTTGATTGTGTAAGAGTGTGTTTGAAACTACAGGTTCCAACTTCTGATTTTTCGTTTTGTGTGCATATTTCTAGATGAGTTAAACGGTTTGTGTCTTTTTTAAAAAAATTCTATAAAAATGTTTAAAAAATCACATTGATCAATTTTTAAGTTATTTATAACTAATACTTAATACTTAATCAATTATATGTTAATGAGTCATCCTGTTTTGTGTGTGGAGGAGAGGTTCCTAACATGTGGAGTACCACCCGGGGTAGCCCAAATCGAAGAAAGGAGGTCAAATGGACCAGACATGACGTGTTCGAGCGGGTGTCGGGAGCCTAACCCCGGGCATGGTCGGCGAGCCCGACCATGGCCCCCAGGCCCGACCTCGACTCCTTAGCCCGACCTCCATGCATGGCCCCGACCAGGATGGAGGTCGGCCACCCCTTCTCGGGAAGCAGGCTTCCATCGTAAGCCTCGTAAACAAGACAAAACGGGGGACATGCCGACAGAAGACGACGTCACTCGACAAGACTGCGCACAATGTACCTGTTGCGACGGATCCCGAGGCAGGACTGCGCACAAGACGCCCACGGCGGACGAATCCTAAGGTGATTTCTGTTTTGCTTTTCAGCTTTAGCATATATCTGCTTTGTACTTTAGGGCCAAGTTTTCTTGCGCGTCAAGTCCATTGTAATTGTCCCCTCCTTGGACTATAAAAGGAGGGGTAGGGATGCACACTAGGGGTTAGACTCTTTTTGGCCTGGGCATTGTTCATTATACTTAAACTCTGTTCATTCATCATCCCAACAAAGAACACACAACATAGGCTTGTTATCTTTCGAAAGGGTCAAACCTGTCTAAAAACCTTAGCTTGCATTATTATTGAGTCAACCATCAGATCTGTTAGTGAGACATCTCGATCACTCTTTCCCTCCTTGGATAGCTCTTTGGAAGACTGCCAACCCACACGTCAACATAACCCTCTCTTCCGAAAGCATCCTTCATTATACATAACTTCTGAAGATATATATGAAACGTGGTACCTAGCTAGATGCTACTACAATATTTTTACTTGACGAATTGGACACTACCTTCAACGAGAATGTTTTATCAATATTATCGCTAACAATTATATTTATAAAAAAATATTAAAAATATAGAAAAAACTAATAATATTTAGGCATATATTATATATGTTATGAGATTTTGAGATTTGATTGTACGTGTGTTAGAACATTATCTATTTGAAAAGAGAGGGAGTACAAATATCATAATGTACTTACACGACAGTTTTTTTGTTAATAAAATCAAACAGTACCTCGGACCATCACCTACTGTTTCTATTACAAAGAAACTGCGTACTGGCAAGAAAAAAGTGTATGTAATTTAGTAGGAGCTAAAAAATATTGGTAAACCAAACCAAAGACCTTAACTAAACCATCATCTTTTCTTTGATTGAGAAAAAAAATCTCTAGTTCTATAGTGTTGTTCTTCCCTCGTCTACTCAACTACTGAAGCACCAGTGGTCGTTGTCAAGAAGGGTTAAACTTAGCAGTTAGATACAATGTTCTTGTTTGCTTCTTTTGTATTATAAAATTTCCTACAAAATTTCGCTACAAGATGCATATGCAAAGATAGGACTAGAACAACACATACACCTTGAATCCCTATCGTGACAGTATGTACAAATCATTTAATTTGTTTGGCTCTCTTTTTTAAAAATTCTTTGTATGCATACTTGGCCAGATTGTCACGAGAAGTAGTACAACGAAAATAATATTTTGTCCCTTTTTGTTTTCCAATAGCTGAGGGAGTCAAAGACGTCTTCAAAGAAATTGTGAGAATGACAGAATGATTTTCTTATTTCTTTCTTTATTTTTTTGTCGTCACAACATTTCATCAAACCGATGATTCCAAATAAAACAATAGGTACACATCAATCTATGTGCTCCATGGAAAATAACAAAGAAATGGGAGAAATTTAAAGAAAGAGGAATGGTATACCAGTAGGAGAAACCGAGGGAAGCAGCTGATTGGCCCCCAACCACTACTTTGCTTGAAAATTTTCTTGTTATAATTTTTAAATTTGTAGATATTTCTCTTGTGAAAACTGCCGCATAGTATTTTTCAAGTTGATGTCGTTTAGTCCGTATTCATCTAGGACAGTACGGCTGCACGAATTCTCTCAGCAAAAGAAATGAAAAATAAAAGGAGGTCCATTCGAGATGCAATCCTTGTGATTCGTGAAGACCTAGGCCCAATTGAACAAGACCGGACAAGGCCTGCATCAGCCATGGCAACTTGTGGGCCTATGTGTCAGTGGGCTCATGGCACCTGGGGCCCACTCATATCTGCTTCTCTTTTAGATGATCCATTTTCTAAGCGATTTTTCTATATATATGTCGACTAATTTTTCTTTAAAAAAATCAATATAAATATGGTATAATTATAGTGTATTTATATTGTAATTTGTATATAACTTTCACATATTTTAAACCGATAAATTTTTGTGCGGGTTGAAAAAAATCATAACATGCGCACGAGTAGGAAAATTTGGTCTTGTGATCTCCGCTTCGTGAAAATGACATGTTACCACAGAATTTTTGGAAGTATATACAAATTATATTAGTTATATGTAAGTTACAATATAATTATGCAAGTAACAATATAATTATACTATGTTGTACTACATTGACACCTGACAAAATTTTTTTAAAAAAATTATCGACAAATGTATAGCTAACCCCAATATACATATCAATCGGGCTAATGCCCAGTATTGGCCCAATAAATCTATCCATTCCATCTAGAGAAGAAAATAAAAGGAGTGGTTAGAATTGATTGGAAACTTGATTTTTCCTTTTTTTTCCCAAGTTGCTTTGACCGTATATAATATAATTTTGCTTGATAAATAAAATATTAGATATACATCGGACACCCCGTAATCTTTGTTAAAGAATGGTCCTCTCTCTTGACTTTTCTTTGGAGCTTGGACATATCCAAGTTCATTGAAAATTGTACAGCAGCATGGGATATAATCATTTACTACTATAATACTATATCAGGGTTTGGAACTTTGGATTGGCATGCTTCTGAGAGTTTCCTGGCAGCCAAACGACATGGTTCCTTAAAACAAGACATTGCCATGAGTGAAGTCTAATCACTCAAGAGAAAAGGGTTAGTGGACTAAAAAAGTATCATGTTTCATTACTTTATTGGAGTTGGAAGAAGCAAGTTGGTTCCACCAGGGATGTGCACAGCAACCTAGCAAGTAGTAGCCATGTTGGCATTATTATAGCAACACTACTCTTGGACTTTGCTTATGTTAAAACAATTACTAACCACTAAGGTTTGTCCAATCACATGTGAGCTCAATTATGGCAAACGCATTATGATGTTCCCAATTGATCAAATAGGACATATACAACTCCAATTATCTTCTTTCAAAGGCTAATCCACTTATATTTACAAACAGATTATGACAAGAAAAAAATCCAGGGCCATGTTTGTCATCTGTCATTTTCTAGAACTAGCTCCTAGCTATTGCAACCACAGCTCTCAGGGACCCCCTCAACAGAAACTGCCAACCAGCTCCATGTATGACAAGATTGCCAACAGTCACAAGGTAGAAAACCATCAATGGACCACCATATGAGACAAGTTCACACCATCAGAGAGGGCATAAGATGGTTTATGATTGATCTCTGGTGAAATTGTCACTATTGTGCTTGTGATTGTACCTTGGTATCAGGAGAAATGGAGAGCATATGAGTACTGAAAATGGAATTGGGGAAGCTTATCTGAACAGCTTATTAGTTGCTGATGGATACACTTGCGCAATGCCATAAGCAACACCGATGATAGGCCCTCATTGTATACACACATAAAAATGACAGAGATATGATGAAAGATGAAAATGCCTCCATTTGGACAAAGCTAAAACCTCAAATATCAGATAAGTGAACAAGTGAGAATTGGTTAACAGTAACATTCAAGAAATCAATACTCGTCCAAGTAGCTGTACAATGACTCATCGTTCCTCCACCGACGCCTTGTGAGCAATGATTTGAGGAACCCCCTGCCTTTGCTTGAGCTTTTCTCCTGCTCTTTGTGGTTGCTCCAGTCAGAGTGTAACTGCATTGAAGTTTGTCTCTGCAAGAAATATTACATCAGAAGCTAGAAATAAAAATGTCTTCTGAATATGATTGAACTCCAGGAAAATCAATGATGTAGGCTATGCTAAGGATCTAGTAGGATATGTAATTTATCTTTAACAGATAAATGTTATCTCCATAAAGTAAATATATAATTTGGTACTATAGCAGACATACAAAATGCTTTGGATGAACAGGTGGCCTTCTTGCAACCGTGGCAGATCTTGCAAGGGGATTGGAATTTGGTATTGGTGAACCTGCTCTTGTTTCTGCACAGCAAAAGGAATTGCAATAGTTTAGAGTTATGTTTTCTGAAAGCTTAGCATTCAAAGAACATGACATTTTCGCATTTAGAAATAAGTATAAACTATCTAGGGAAGACAACATGCCTTTTGTTTGTGTGTTGATGATTTGGGGAGATGGGGATTTAGCCCGTGCTTTTCGAGAAGGTGACAAGGACCGTGATCGATGATGTGTGGCACGAGCTGAAGGAGATGGTGAGTGCACACTCCTGTGACAGAAGATGTATTAAAATCAAATCCCACAGGATATATTTAAAAATAAAGAACAATGAGTGGATAAGCTTATGAACAATTTTGACTCAGGAGCAAATACAAAACAGGGTTCTGAGAGCTATCTGTTTACCTCATTGTAGATTGCTTGCCAACTGGCGTAGAGACTGCAGGAAGAAAAGCAGTTTCGAAATCAATGACAGTTTCTTTTTCTCTAGAAAAATCAGAAACGCAGTAAACTTACTAGATTGTGACTTGTGCATTTTACGGCTCATATGTTGCCTGCTATACCGTGGAGGTTCTGAAACTGGATGAATGGCTGATTCCACTATATCTGCGCCTATACAACATAACCATGGTGATGAGTGATTTTACAAGAAGGCATCATATAAAAAGCATAACAAAATTGAGCATGAATTTGCCTGGCAATATGTAACGCCTGTGGTATTTTGGTGCTCTAATGAGAAGAGATTGTTGAGATCGTCCCTCCTGGTCGATCGTCTGTTGGCATATCCGTACTCTCTGTAATCATATTGAGCAATGTTCCGAAGGTTAGCAGACATATGAACCCAAGCATTCTGTAATAAATGAGGCCATCCTCAAGTACTAGAAGATAAATAATGTATATTCACTTTCACTGTATACAAAATGACCTTTAAACTCAGTGCACATATGAATATTATACCTGCTCAACTGAGGATACTCGAAATTCTGTCTCATTGACCTCGTCGGATCTTTCCTTGACAAGGTTATCCACCTTGTATGACACAAAGCCCAGATGGTCTACAGTGCTAACAAGGGCCTCAACTGTGTAATCTTTCAGACTTGTCATCACCCTACAGCAGCAGATCAGCGTGGATTTGTTGTACCCTTTATTTAAGGCAGCAAGGTAAACAATGAAACAAAGATCCAAATAAAACAAAAGATCTTACGTAGATTTCTGAGAATTGTTTCTGTAAAATACTTCAAAATATTCCGCCGCTGAGTATAGCTGTGAACGCAGATTCCTCAGGTCCTACAAAGAAATATAATTTAAGCCCAGCACAGGAGATACTATAAGAAATGCCAGCTCAGCTACATATGGGAGAAACATTACTAATTAACTAATGCGAAGGCATGTGGGGTTTCGTTGTGAACAAGGATCCTAACTTCTTTATCCTGAGCACCCAAAATTTTGAAAAAAGAATGCAACTGCGCATGCCATTGGTTCACACCAATAGACTGATCAACTTGCTAAAGGAAATTAAGCCGTCCAAAATTCAAAATGGACAAAGAGACCATGAATTTACAAGTAATGTTGCTGCTTTCCAGTAAAAGCCCTTGGAATTGGGTTTCTGTCTTCTAGGCTCTATTTGCTCAATTAGGGGAAAATCAATTAAAAAGATTCAGCCACTGCAGAGTTCCACAGCCAATTATACAAGAAACAGATGATTCTTTACAGAGAGTAATACTGTGGTACTACAAGATTAGAAATTTATAACCACATGGTAAAAGTAGAAGGCATAGTAAGAACTTTGAAACATTACAACTACAGTGAAGCTTGGAAAGGTGTACAACTAGAGAGCCTATCATGTTTGCTACCAAACTAGGGACAAAATCTTGTGATTGACATGGACAAAACGGCACACAAGACACAACCGAGTGTGACCCCAGAATAAGACCCATCATCATCAGGTTTTTACTTTTCTTAAACCTTGCCAAGAAATGAACAAAGGCAGCCCGACTTCTGCCTAGATCCATGGCAACAAAAGGAGGTGGGAGAAGAAGCAAAGATTGCATCTTGACGGCCGAGGAGGCGAAGACACGCAGTGACACAGATACATCACATTCATCACCATACCTTGAGGCTATCCGAGAAGAGGAGGCCTTCCTGCAAGGACGACATGTCCTCGCTGGTGGAGGCAGCATCAACGTCAAGGTGGTGGGAGGAGACGGAGGACGGAGACATCGTGATTGCCTCCATGGCCGGAGCTGCTGGCCCCGCCGCCGCACCACCCACCGACCAAGCAGAATCAGATAAGGAAACAAAAAATTTCCCCCCTCGCCAAATGCCAAGATTCCTCCCTACCAAGAACACCAAAACCCCTCTCCCCTCTTCGGCCAAACCCAAGAAAAGGCAGGGTCTTTGGAAGAAGAAAGACGAGGCGCCCTCGCCCTCCTCACCGGCAAGCCGGCACTCCTAACCAACCTACGCCAAGATCTGATTCGGGGCCTCGTGGTTGCCTCGCAGCAAGGCAGTAGCGGCCGGTGGCGACATGAGAAGGGCAGGGAAGGTGGGAGCAAGGAGCAGCACTAGCAGCAGCTAGGGGAAGAAGGAAGGAGATGATGATGGAAGTGAAGTGTGAAGGGGTTGAGGAAAGAAAGAGATAGGAGTGGGAAAAAAAATGGCTCTTTTTTCTGCTAAAAATGTTGGTGGAGGAGCATGACCAAATGCTCCTCTTCCGAGCAAATGAGAGGGGGGCAGCAGCGGCCAGCAGGCAAAGCTTTTTGCCTGAGGCAGAGGGCCATTCATTCACACAAGTGACACTACTGGTAGCATTGTACTGGTACTACTACTACTAGTAAATGTTTATTGCTCCTTCCTTGGCTTTGGCTAGGTGTACCCTGCAATGTGAGACTGCTGTGTGGGGCCCAAAAGCGGGCAACAAGGACAGCATGGATTGTGTAGGATTGTACAGTACTAGGGTTGTGTAAATGGACCGGTGGGAGACGTCGAGATGAGATCAGATGGTTGGCTACAGGGATGCATGCACAGGGAGTGCAGTTCTTGAGATGAGGTTTTTAATGGTTCGTGATTCACGTGATCCTATGTATCAATTGTGAGTGAGAATGTAAAGAAATGGTGTTCTCGATTAAAATTTACTCCTAAATCGGCAGGAATAAAATTTTTTGCTTCTTACTGAAATATTGCTAAAACCACCCAAAGGTAGGAGGGCTAAAGGCATAAGGGCATCCACAATGTTGGGCATAAGATAAACTTTAATCTCTAAAAACAACCTTATACATTGTGAAAAAGTTTGTAAGTAACCTTAAGCTTAAGGCTTGGCCATAGGGAGAAAACAAATCGATAATATTTGACTTTCTTCCCTTCAACTCTCTCATCACTCTTTATTAGTAAAAAGTAATACTAGTTACGACGCATAGTAAGATTTTTTAATTATGTGGGACCTAGCTTGATGCTTTTTTGTCACATACATAGTAAAAATTGTCTTACATCTAAAGTTAATCTCAATGAAACTCATACATTGAAGATGCCCTAAGGCAAAGGTGGCATGCCTTGCCTACGAGGCATCGAGGCTTTAATCATGCCGTCTTTACACCTCTAACTACAAGTGCTTGCCAAATAATTTTCAAACGAGATATGCTTTCGAGAAGTTTTGCTTGCTAATCATGAAAACGGCTAAGATTCAATTAAATCTAGTGAAATCTGAAAAAAACCCTAAAATTTATATTTCTATTTGGAACGTAATAGACACAATAGTTACTATAAAGACCGAGTCGAAGAGTTCAACATGGTTGAGCGGATTGCATCATAAAGAACTTAACCACCAATTGAGCTTTGCTATTTGGCTGATAATCGTGATGAATAAGCCGTAAGGATGAAAATGGTTAAGAAAGTTTCTAAATTTTTTGACCTATTTTTGAAACGGAAATTGACAGTCGGAATTTTTTTTAGAAAATTTTGGAGGCGGATTCGGAATTTTTTTCCAGAAACGAATATGACAAGGCTACTATCTATCAAAAACCTGAATCTATTGAAAACTTTGGAAAAACCTTTTTGAATGAGAATTTTCATATACAACGGATTAATCCGTTCAGTCTTTTCTACTCTAATATTCAGATGTGTACTGAGTATTGTGGTGGTTAGAGAATGGAGATACTTTTTCTAATCGAGTGCTTTAGATTTATTTCACTTTTGCCTAATGACTATTTTTTATGCTATAGTTATAGATGAATATAGTTATTGTTTTTCCAGAAAGTGAAGTGTATAACTAGTTGTATTATTATTAATTAATAAAAATTAGAAATATCAATTTATTATTTTGGAAAAAAATAATGAGCCACGTCTTTTCAAATGTTGATTTGAGAAGTTTAGTTTGATAGGTTTTTATATTTTGATAAATATTTGTTATCGTATTTACTTCGAGTCATATTATTCAATAATATTTGATTTTATTTTCGTATTCAGGAATTTCGATTTGGATTTTGATTAAAAATATAAAAACAAAAAACAGTAAAGGTGGTTTCATCTGTTTCCGAGCCGTTTTCAAGTTTCAACCCTACCGACCTGTTACCGTTGATCGCCGAACAGCCTGCCAACTACCCCGAACATTGAACAGCCTGACCAACCTTTTGAGGGAAACACGGTTCCAGTTGCTGCACCACTTCAACCGGAGGGGCCAGGGCCACCACCTACAAGCTTGGGAGGAGACCACCATACTTTGCACTGCCAAATCCGCCGGGACCGCCCGTGGTTGTTGCGTTGCCTCCCATGGGTGGGCACCGGACTACTGCTGGTACACCGCACGCAGACCGCCGTGCCGGGCGCCCCGCCATCAATGGGAGGAGTAACATAGGTGCCCTGTTTGTTGTTGAGATATTAGGCAACCGTTTAAATAAATTTTAAATTAAATAGACTAAAACTATCACAAGAATTAGCATGCATAGATCATGATTATAACAATCTGATAGGACGCGTATCGAGCGTTTGCAGACGTAGGAGTCACAGCTGGAACAGATGCAACACGGTTGACGACAGGAACACGTCGCGGATGTAGTCGACGAAGACGTTCGCGTCGAGCCGATGAAACAGGAAGACGCACCAGGTTGAGCGGTCACGCAAAGCGCTTCTCAAAAACCTTATTCGTCCTCTTACTTCGAAGACATGCTCTCCCGGTTGCCAGTGCACACCGGCGATGGGATAGGGTAGACGACGGCGGCGGCGCAGTAGAGAAAACGTGGCAAACTCTAGATTGGAACCATACCATGACAACTGCGCGCAGGCGAATATATAAAGATTCTGCCATACCATGACAACTGCGTGCAGACGAATATATAAAGATTCCGCCCCGGATGACACCAGTTAGGATTATTAAAAAAACAGTGTCGATAGCGTATCCAGTTAAAATTAAAAAAAAAGCAGTGTCCGCGTGTCATATTATACATGAACCCACATTAGCTGAAAATAATTTAACCTTAGCGTATTAATTTCAACATTTGTTTGGTTTGACATGGGTAGAGGGGCCTGAATGGTACTCTACTGTTATTATAAATCATTTTAACCTTTTCATAACTATTTCTTCAAGTTTGATCAGATGGTGGGCAGCAAGGAACAAGGCAAATGCCGGGAGGAAAATGTGGAATGAATTGGAGGTCTGCAGCTCAGGTAACGAGCAGTCAGAGAGCCAAAGAAAGTCAGGAAATAGGTGCCTCCGCCAGCCGATGTTTACAAGATAAATGTTGATGCCTCCTTCCATGCTGGACCTAGAAAAGGTAGATGGGGTTCTGTGTCGCAGGATCATGCAGGCCAAGTTCTGAAGCTATAGCGGCATTGCACGGCGTGGAGCGGGCAGCTCAGCTGGGAATGCCTCGAATTATCCTGGAAACGGATGCGTCTATTTTGGGCGGTGCTCTGATGACAAACGAGATGGATAGAGGCCCAGAAGGATGTCTCTTCAGGCAAATTCGTAGGTGTATGTGCGAGCTGTTTGACTCTTGTACCGTTTCGGTTTGTCCTAGATCATGCAACAAAGTGGCAGATTGTTTTGCTGCCCATGGAGTAAGTGTGATGCCTGTTGGCTCCCATGTTTTCTGCTGCCACGCACTCAGCTTTGTAACTGAGTCTCGGGTGATTTACCCAGAGCTAGTGGTCAATGAAAGCATCTGTTCAAAAAAATTAAAAATGAAAGCATCTGTTCAAAAAAAATTTAAAGCAAAACCAAATTACTTTTATTAAACTAATATATAATATATAATATATGTTTGTTTTCGGTTAAAAATATTAATATTTTTTCATAAACATGATCAAACTTAAAAAGTTTAATTTGACTAAAAAATCAAAATAAATTGTAATATAAATTGTAATATGGAACGGAGGTATTAGTGCCGATGAGTGATGATGCCTGCTACCAAAATACTCGTATTTTTAGGGGCCGTTTCTTATCTCTATGTCAAGTTTAATTGGTATTCCTAAACCATAATATCATAAATCTTCATCCTCCATCTTGACAACCGTCCAAGTCAGGTCCTAAGGATGCTTGTTTTGGCTGACGTGGCATCTCAGTCAGCAAAACAGAACATGTGAGCCTCACATGTAAGTAGACTTCCACCTCTTCACCTCTCCCCTAGGAGCTCGCTGCGCGCGGAGAGGGTAGGTGGCCGGCGAGTCCGTCCACGGGAGGCACCTTAGTGATGGGAGGTCGGTGATGAGGGGGCTCAAGGCGACGGTGTTGACGAGAAATTCATCGTTCCACACAAAGTCCTGCGAGTTCTGCTTATTTTCAGTGCAGGTCCTATCAAATCAGGTTTAGGGTGTGCCAGTTAGTTTGATATTACAACTAACAATAAATACAAACGTTAGATCGTAGGGACCAATCGGGCCTCTGGGCCGATTCAATATCATGTGTCTAGCCAATGCCAATGAAATTTTGGATTGATCGGCTTTAACCGATGGAAATTTTGATATAAGAACAAAACAACATCGACCGAAACTTAGATGCAACATATTTGCAAATCTTCTAAAGTTATTACAATCATCGGACCTAACCGAGATAGTATAAGATTGATGCTAGTAAGAACAACTAGCCGATTATATTAAACTTTGTGAACATATCAATATAGTAAGTTAAATTATGATAAACAGATACCTTATCGGCGAAAACTTCGATAAAACAATGAATGAAACTTATCGGCTTGGATAAAACTAACCAACATATTATAACATAGAAGATTAGACTTAACTAAGACAGTTCAAGATTAATAATAAACTGGACAGATTTAAACTAGCCAATTAGTGCTTTTCAAAGTGATTGATATATTAGATCTAATTGAGAAAACAAAAGCAATCAAAGAAAGAGTCGATACATCAGATAGACAATGCTAGTAAAAGCTTAATTAGTATATCTGACCCTACCGACAAAGTACTAATTCCACCTATACAAGCGAAATTGACAGGACTTACTTTCTTGCTAGAGGTCAAACTTAACCGATGTAGCGCAAACTCGAAACTAAGAACTCGTCGAAACTAAAACTAGGGTGGCGATACGTTGAAAGTTGTATATTGAATTGTTGTTGTTTACAAAAGACTTTGGGCATACAATTTATACCCTCAGGCAGATATAAGTCCGACTCAGACACGACTCCTATCAACTACCTTACAGGAAAAGGAAACTAACGAGTTCGATCAGAATACAACTCCATCGACTTAGGATTCTATCTATAGAAATAAAAACTAAAGCAAACCTTCCTTATTACGGAAGCTGATACAAAACAGCTCTAACTCCTTAATCAGCCAATGCACTTTTGTCACGTCCAAAAATTCCAGCCTGGAATTTCCGAAGCTTTATGTGTATTAAAAATCCCTATCCAGGACCAGCCGGGATACACATACGACAATGTTGATATTACAGAATCCATGTCTTAAAAACAATACAAAAGATTACACAAATACAGCAGAAAAGAAAAGACGAGCTAAAATTAGGTCTTGACGCTCGCAGCGTGGCAACTCCACTCCACAGGCACCTTGGACGTCGGACGAAGCCTACTCCTCCTTGTAGTCTTCATCTGCCTCGAAGACCGGCTCCGGTATGGGGGAGACAGAGCAAGATTGAGTACTTCTCACGGTACTCAGCAAGTCATACTGGAAGAAGAGGTATGAATGCAAGGGGAGTAACTCAAGGATAGGCTAGGGTTTTAATTTACACAAAGCAGCATTTCACAACAATAGTTGAAAACAGTAAAACAGTTATAATAATTAAGCAATATTAAAGTAATCATTGCCCAACGTTACACCATGTTACGACAGGCCCAAACCAACCACCTGATCTAGTCCAGTTCCATTAAATCAAGTTATTAAAAGGGTGAGACTAATCACAATGAATCTGGTTGATCGTCCTTAACCGCGGGCATGGCTTTTCTAATAGTTTTACTCTCATCAGAGGTGTACATCTGTACCCACAAGACACAACCCCACGACATGTTTTCGTGTGCCGGTATACCACCATGGTACACCGGAAAGGGACTGTGACAGGACCATTCGTATAACCCCCTCTAACCAATTGCACCACACCTCAGGTTTTGCCCCCACTCCTCTACAGGCAGTGGGTAGCCCCCCTCGTGCCTCGGTGAATCCGGCAGCCGTTCAACCGGTACACTCCGGCTGACTCGACTCCATCATGCCCACCCTAACCTGGGTACGTCGACTAGAGGCAAGCTACACTACAAGCCCAGTCGTTGCCCACGCTGGCTTGTGGTACACACGGTAATTCTCCCAGGGTTTTCCGTGAACCGGTCCTTAATTGTCATGGGCGCGTCTATCAAAAACATTGCGTCCACAACCCACCATTGTCATATTTTAGTTGATTATCAATTTCATAATGTCTCATAATTAAATTCATCATTAAAGAGTCTATACTAGAGTAATTAAGTGTAATGACCCATTTAATGAGCTAGTTGATCTAGGCAGGGCTAACCATATCCTAGTCCAATTAACTAATTGTCGACGTGAAAAACACACACTGGCCTGAGAGATCTGCTTAAATCTAGCACAGGACCTAAATCTTGCTTTTGGAGGCGTGTCAGTTGATTTGATCCTGCAACCAACAAGAAACAAAGAAAGAAAACGAAGTTAAATCCATAAATGATAGCCGATCGGCTAGTGGCTGATGACGTATCGTTCAATATGGAGCCGATGCGATATGCATAGGATCGACAATAGAGAACAAAGCAAAGGGAGAATTAGATCTACTCGATCGGCTGTAGATATCAATAATATATAATCTATGTCTCAAGGAATGTCTAAACCAAGTGATTGGGGTAGATCGAACAGTGTGTCGAGACAATATAAATCACTTGTGTCTAAAAATACTTTAAGACAAAGATTATATGTATTTATAGCATAGCCGATGTAATAAATCTAACATGTATCGGCTAGTAATCCGATACCACTTTATACTAAAATATCAATATAGATTAAATATATTAAACAAGAATTAATCAAGTGTTAAGATGACCTAACAGATTAATAACAAGCTTAATATATTTTACCACAATGAGATCTTAATATAAAGAGCGGATTTAGCAATATCAAGTAAACATGTAGGAAACAAGATAACTAAACCAGGTAAGATCGGCTGAAACCCCGATGCTATCTCTAGAAGCAATCATCGAACAAGATAGATATTATGATTCTAGATAATACTTAATAGGTTAGACTTAACCGATGCAGCACTAAGTATAAAAAGAAGCATAAAGTCTAAACAAATCGATGAAAGCCTTTCGAGATGGTGGATACACTATATAACCTAGGTCAACATTGATATCTAACCCTATCGGCTGTTGTCTAGTAACAGATGCTAGCTGATTAGGGTTAGATAGCAATGTTGATTTAGATTGTATAGCATATATGATAACTCGATAATTTACGTAAACAAGATTAGAGTGTCATAAAGATGTAAGCACTAATCCCGAGAACACAAGCCGTCATAACAAGCTTTACCTCTTATCGGAGATCGAACTCGATGCAGCCCAACTCGAAAGCAAGAACTCATCGAAACAAATGAAAGTAGAAAAGGTGGCGATGCGTCGAAAGTGTTATTGAACTGATTATTGTTGATTATATGGTCTTGGGCTATATTTATACCCAAAGACAAAATATATCCTTGTCGGACACGACTCTTATCTCTATTACAACTCAAAATACGAACAAGTCCTTAGGCGAACTCTTACCGACACAATCTATAAATAAATTACTTAAAACAACCTAATTAATAGATACAATTGTCTTTTTAGGACCCTATCCATCTGTGGCAATCCTCATGAAGCATATTAACCCGATCCGACAGAGATTCCAATGTTATCTTACCGGAATCGACTACATCGGCTTACCTTGTCTGATTCGGTATCAGCCGATGAACACCTTAGCCGATTCGGTATCGCCGATGAACTCCTTAGCCGATTCGGTATCAGCCGATGAACTCCTTAGCCGATTCGGTTTGCGGCGGGTGCGTGCTCGTTTCCGATAATCACGATCTCCTCCGAATCTGCTTCGGCCTTAATTCCAAATCTGATTCACGACTTACCAAATTTGGTCATTAACACTAATCATATTAGTACCCAAGTTATCAAAGATTCAGGGTAATCAAGTCCTACGGATGAGTACAATGGGTAAAGTATTCCCATGAAATGACATTCTAAAATACATGTAATTTTTAAGGAAATCGAGATAATTTGATAAACTAGGTACAATATGATCAAAAGTGGAGCATGACTTGCCTTGCTCTAGAGATTGGGGAACCTCTGCAACAACTTCAAAAAAAGGGGTCGTCGGAACTGCCAGAATCTACACGATAAACAGTGCACTAAAAAAACAGGCTATAAATCTACTCAAAGAGGGAACAGAACTATTTTTAATGGATTGTTGGCATTTTTATGAATTTAATGAAGTTTGATGGGCTAAAACAGAGCTCGGATTAATAAGATATGAATTTTAGAAGATCTATGTTTATTACTAAAATAAAAAAATCCTTAATTAATTTATTGTGCAATAAATCGTCGGGTGATTTCGCGGTGCTGCAAGATGTGACGTCATCGCCGCACCGGTTGTTCGCCAACATGAAGAGATGCGGTTGTCCGGGTGCATGGCATAGGCAGTGACAAACATGGGGTTGAGGTTGTAGGCGAACGGTGGTAGCGGCAGCCAGGGGACGCTCTCCTAGGACCACCGATTGCCTTGTCCGAACAGTTTGAGCGGCTCCCATGCTGTGTCGCAGGGCACTGGCAACATCACCCAATGCCATTGACATTTGCACCTCACCGCTGGCTTTGACCGACAAGGACGGTTGTTCTTCCTCGTGTTGCCCCTAGCACAGGTACCATCCTTGCCAACTCAGCCTCTGCCTGCTGCGTCGCAGGTATCGGTGCCCTCCTCCAGCCTCTGGGAGAAATGATGAAGGAAAGGAGTTAGGCGGCAGCTCTCCTTGCCCTGAGCGACTTCCTTGTCATCGCTTCCGACGTCCCATCCAGTCCACACGTGTGCAAGGAGGCAAAGCGATGGAAGGGTGGAGTACGACAATGGTGACGGCTCTCCTCACCATGCGCTGCTTTCTTGTCACCGCTCCTAGTGTTCCATCCCATCCACGCCATGCGCGCACGACCGACATGCTCACCGGCTACACATGTGCGAGGAGGCGAAGCGGCGGAGGGGAGAAGTCCGACGAGTGGTGGCGGTGGGTCTCCTCGCCCTAAGGAACGAGTGAGAGAGATGGAGATAAAGGGAAAGAGAGAGAGACGAGGGAGAGAGAAGAAGGGAGGAAAGTGAGGATGACATGGGGAGACCGCTTTGTTTTTGCCACATAAATGCTTAGTCAGCACGGATGGACCGGATCAACTTATCACGTCAGCGAAACCAACCATCTATACTGCCAGATGACCTAATTTGACCCAGTTTTGCAAGTCGACGGTTCAAGATTTCTGGTATCATGGTTTAGGGATGTCAATTAAATTCGATGTAAAGATGAGAGACGGAAAGTGGACTTATGCTACATACATACATATGTAAGGGAATTTTTTAATTTTTATTTTATTTATTAAAATATTTACAAAAATAATTATTTGTTTGAAAAATTTACAAATATAGTCGTCCATCGTCCTCTGGGAAGACGATTTATCGACGTGATGACGGTTGGCCATTGCCTAACTGGCCGGTCACGAAGGAGGGACATTTTGCTAGGTGGCCCCCTTGCCACCTTCTGGGAAGGCGTTTTTTCACTGTGCGGAGTGAGCGTGCAAAAGGGCGGCGAGGATGGCCTGGCTTTTTTTCAGGCAACTCCCTTACCGCTCTCTGGGAGGGTGTTTTTTTGATGTGCGAGGGTCTGCCTGCAAAAGGGCGATGAGGGCGGCCTAGTATTTTACAAGCGGCCCCCTCGCCGCCCTTTGGGAGAGCGATTTTATGCCCTCTGGATATAAAACCCCTTCTCCCTCTCCCATTTTTCATTGCATTCATTCAAAATCAAAAAAAAAGAGAAAGAGGGAGGGGTGAGGGGCAACAGGAGGGGAGCGGCGAAGCCCTGCTGGTTTATAATTTTTTGTTGCATTAGTTTTATTACCATATATTTTAGTAGATCTGGAGCACACAACATATTTATATAATGTAAGGCATACGACATATTTGTAAAAACCGAGACTTACGGCATAGCGAAAATTATACAATATATGTAAGTTAGAAGGTAGATCTAGAGCACGCACCCTATTTGTAGAATTTGAGACCTAGGACAGACACCATATTTCTAGAAACTTTAACTTAGGGCATAGTACATATTGATGAATACGACGTTAGATTTGGTTAGTATGATATGAACTTAGTTAACCTTTTTTTATCAGGCACAACATCAAATAAGGTCATATTTTAGTTAGTTCACAGTAAAGGCAACCTTAGATTTGGTCCAGATGGTGTTGATCTATCAGATTTTAGCATGACATCAAAGGACATCGATAGGCCTGGCGAGAAAATATTTTAGTCAATTTATAGTTGGTTGCTACGAGGATTTAGAGTGGACCCAAGAGTCTACACAATGTTAGTATTTGTTGTAGTGAGTCATGCAACGGAAGGCTATTTTTGGGAACTAATGCCGATGGATAACACTGGTGCTTGGAGATGGTATGTGGAGATGGCTTTTGAACGGTCATGTCGGTGCATGAAAAGGACAATAATGTTGCAATGGAAACAGAAGATGTTGAGGGTCCAAGCCATGTGGTGGATTATGTTGAACCATCAATGGAAACTAAGGATAATCAAACAATGGTGGTACAGGCCATGGGCGTGACGGACGAGGGAGAGAGAGTCGGTATAATTGTTGATGAAACGGAGAGGGAAGATTCAGATAACGAGCAAGCGGAGGGCAATGCATCATCCAATGAGGAAGATGATGTAATGCCCATTTATTGGACAAAAGAGAATTTCTCGGGACTTGTTATCTCAAAGGGGCATCATATACCCTGGGAATATAAGGAGAACGAGGTAATTCAGGGTGCTAGGTATGCTCATAAGGAGGATATGAAAGAGACAGTAAAACATTGGGCGGTCAAGTCAACCAATTATGTGTATGAAATGAGGTGCATGAAGGAAGAATGTCTATGGCGTGTTCATACATATAAGAGTAAATGGAATGATTATTCGAAAGTTAGCGTTGTGACGGAGCACCAGTGTCACCTATAAGGGGTGGAAAAGTATCACCGCAACATCACTTCAGCTTTTGTTGCAAGTGAGATGTATAGCGGTGTTGTCTGTAATAATGACTTTGAACCAAGATCAACTATTAGCTATATTGAAGACAAATTCAAATACACCATAAGCTATGCCAAGGCCTGGAGGGCCAAACAAAAGATTTTAGAGATGAGGTCTGACACATTTGAAGCATCCTATGATAATTTGTCTCGTCTGTTAGCCACCATTGCCTAGAGGAATAATGATACCTACTATGACATTCATACATTTCAATCGTCTGATGACCCGACCAAGAGTGTGATGCAAAGAGCTTTTTTCTCGTTGGGTGCTTGCACCAATGCTTTTGTGCACTGTCATCCTGCACTATGCATAGATGGTATAATTTTAACTGTAAATACAGAGGTCAGATATTGACAGTGATTGGAGCTGACGGGAACAATCAGGTGTGGGACCTATGGCTTTTGCATTTGTAGAAAGTAAGAACACTAAAAGCTGGTACCAGTTCTCGAAGAGAGTGCACATGGAAGTCGTGCGTATGAGGCCCAATGTTTCCCTTATACATGATCGTCATGTGGGCATGTTGCGAGCTATTGACTATTTGCAGAACGATTGGGAGAAGGGACTTCCAGCTAGGTGGCCCGATCTTCGGAGTAGATGGTGCATGCGTCACATGGGTGCTAATTTGTACAGGAAATTTAAAAATAAGCATATGATGGATCTTTTCAAGAGGCTCTGTGCACAGAATCAAGAGAAAAAATTTAATGAGTTGTGAAGCAGGCTAGATGAGTTGACAATGAAGCAAACTGACGAGCAATCTCGTCGGCCACAGGCTAAAGTTGACGAGCCTCCAGTACCTCTTGGTCTACTACATGACGACCCACCTACAATGAGAAGGAGGTCGACATCATCTATCCAAAATTTCACTCATTGGATTGAGAATGAACCAAAAGAGAAGTGGTCTCTGTTGTTCAACATTGATGGTTCTCGATATGAGATAATGACAACTAATCTGGCCGAGGTTTACAACTGGGTAATGTGAGAAGTGCGAGAACTCCCATTGGTTGGTGTTTTGTTGAATATATCATTCATGGCACACAAGCCTACTTCAGGGACCGATACAAGAAAATTGGTCCCTCATTGACAGATAACAAGATAATATTTAGTAGCATAGTGACTAAGTACATGAAAGATAAAATAGCTAAGGCACATAGGCATAGAGTTGTTCCTCAAGGCACCCAAGTTCATCGGTATGAAGTAATGTGTGTTGATAGGAGAAGGTGTGGTATCTACCGCAAGCAAACCGTACAGGAACGTGTCCTGAAGGCGGATGGCAGATGCAATCACAGCTGTATGAAGCCTAAGCTTTGACACCTGCCTTGCTCTCACGTACTTGTCACAGCCAGTGATTGTGGCATACTTCCCGATGTGTACGTGTCACATTATTATAGGAAAGAAGCAATCATTCCTACATGGAGTGAGAAGATATATGGGTTCGGGATATCAGGATCTTACACAACTATGAGGCCACAAGTTTTTTACATTCTAGAATCCATCGAAGTTAAGGGTGAAAAAGGGCCGACGTCAGACAAGACGCATCAGAAATGACATGGACGAGTCGAAAGTAGGTGGTAAGACTCTATGTTGTAGCAAGTGTGATCAACCGACCATACTTACAAGAAATGCCTGAAAAATGTTGAAGGTCCTAGCGTCGTGGATGTTGGTCCATCTGGAGAGGCAATTAATGGAAGCGACCACCTGGGAAAGGAACAACAACCAGACGAGCGCGTCCCAACCGTCTGTGTGTACTTCTGGGGATCGATGCATACTTAAGTCATCCCTCATGGTAGAAACTCGGGGCAGGAGATTCTTCCAATGCCCAAACATTGATCAGGTATGATTCAATTTGTTCCAAGTTCAATTACATATACTCAACACATAAAATGCTAACTGGTTTCTACACCATCATAACATCTTATGCAGACATACTGTACGGTGTGCAACTTCATTGAGTTGGTAGATATAGAGAACCCACAAAACGACGGAACACGTCAATATTCACGTAGTAAAACAAGATCGAACTACCTTAGACGGAAGGATGAGCATGAACGTCGAATTGCTACAGAAGCTTTAGAATGGCAGATAAATCCCCTGAGACTCCCCATATGGTGGGAACATCCAGAGTGTTGTTGTGGTGACCATTGTCAGTTGATAAGGTCCGTAAGACAACGAACTCGAGGACAAAGATGTTTCGTGTGTCCTAACATTGTCGACGACGATTTCGTCATAAGTATCATTTTTTGATACCACTAATCAGTACTTTCATGCACTTACCTCTTCTTACAAAAGTGTACAAATAGGAGGATGTAAGGAAATGTCAATTCGTACAGTGGATCGATATGTTGAGAGCTACTTCCATCGGTTAAACGATAATGCAACCTGAGACGACCACATGGTTCATTCATGCATGGATGGAGTACGAACGTCGGGTACAAATTGCAAGCTTAGACTGAAAGAACAATCCATTAGTTTTTCCTAAATGGTCGGAGCGTCCAAAGTGTGGTTGTAGAGATCGCTGCCAGGGGGCTACCTCCTTTGAACAAACATTTGGCAGGAGATATTTTGTTTGCTCCAACGTAGACAACAACTTTGTTGTACGTCTTACATTTTTTCAATTTCGCTAGCATCTGCAGGATATTACTACCCTAACTGACTAACTACGTTCATTTCTTAGGGCAATCCAAGGAGGTGCAGATTCACTTTGTGGATCGACAATATCAATCCAACATATCTTGACCAAAAGATAATTGAGTCTGAAACACAAGTAGAGTATCAGTGATTGAAGGAGCATGAAAATGCAATACACGTTGAACGTCGTAGAAGGGGTCGGTAGATAAGCTTAGGCTCGATTTGTCGGGACCGACAAATTTGTATTGTGACTTATTAACTATCTTATCATAATAATGTTTAATTATGATGATGTTTTGTTATATGCGTCACGAACTATAAATTAATGGGATTGTATCGTTTCGATTTGCAATGTTCCTTTGACGCCTCGATACATTGTATTCCTTATAATTTATAAATACATGCTTGTATTTTCGTAAATTCTATCTTTAATTTTAATTGTGTACATGATTACATGATTCAACCTACGTGAAAATTATACGCAACTTACCTAACTTACATTTCATTTCAGATGTAAAAAACCCCCTCCTCGGGCTCTAATTTGAGCGAAAAATAAATCATTGAATAAAATCTTCCTATTTTGTTCGTTTCCAAAATGATGATTTAGAATAGTTAACTTAGTTTCCAAAATGATGATTTAGAATAGTTAAATATTTTGATTGGGAACAACATAAAAACACCCTCGCGGCAAGGGGTCGCCTGAAAAAACCACCGCTATCGCCCTTTAAGCAGGCGACACCTCGCACAATATAAAATCGCCCTCTGGGAGGGCGGCAAGAGGACTGCATACAAAAAAGCCACCCCTGCCGTCCTTTAAACAGGTGGCACCCTGCACAGTATAAAATCGCTCTCTCAGAGGACGGCAAGGGGGTCAACTGCAAAAAGACAAGGCCACCCTACCAGCCCTTTTGCAGGCGCCCCCTACAGCCAAAAATCGCCCGCTGGGAGAGCGACAAGGGGGCCTCCTGCAAATTTTCGTCGTCCTCAATGATCGGCCGTTAGGCGAGGACCAACGGTCATCCGCCACGTCGGATAAATTGCTCTCGAGAACGATGGACGACTAGTTTTTGTAAAATTTTCAAATAAAAAATTATTTTTTAAATATTTTAATAAATAAATAAAAATCCATGCATGGTATGGTTGGTTTGTTGGGCCGTCGGGGTTTTCGTAGATGAGCTACAGAGCTCGGCCTGCCTGTTAATTATCGGCCACGGAGGGAGGCAGAGGTTGGCGTCGCCGTCGCGCGTGGCGGTGGTGGTTGCGTTGCCGGGGCTGGCTCCGACAGGGGACAAGGCCGGCGCGGGACGGCGATCCTGCCGCTGCCGCCCCGCACCGCACGCAGATCTGCCCGGAGTAGAGTAACCCACACACCGGCGCTAACCCTGTCGACGATCACGCGTCCATCCCCGTCGCCTGATGCACTGCGTCTTCTGCACGCGAGTTAACCAAGGTCTCTCTCCTTTGCAATCGAGGACTTTCTAGAGAAATTTCATTGGAACCGACTGAAGCCTACCAAAACACTGGAAAAATTTCACTCGTTTTCATAAGGCTTCGAGGAAACGAACCAGCATCCTGATGATGATCGTCTTGACGTTCTGTTGACCAAGTCTTGAATTCTCTTATGGTTTGCTGTACGGTTTGATTGAATTAATAGGCTCAGAAAAAAAATAAAAGAAGCAACTAATGAAAATAATTTATAAATACTTTTCTTAGCTTAGCGATTTAAAAGTCAACATTGAAAAATATACTATAAAAATACCCTTTTAAAATCATCTAAAATTAAGTTTTAAAATCTAAATTTTAGCTGTGGCAAACGACCAACAAGTAAACGATAAAAACAGAATTCAAGGAGGACCATACATACACCTCTTCCATATTGAAAATTGGAACCATTATACAGGAACTTTCTACCACTTTCAACTTGAAATTTCAAAATGTTAACTCCCCAATAGTAAAATTCTTGAGAGGCATTGCTCACATCTGAGAGCAAGGTCAGTCGATCAAACTGATTAAGAACAATAAAATCTACAGGTTAATATACCACTAAATTAAAGGGTGAAAACTAGTATCACAAAATTATAATCCTCCTTATAATATTTACAAAACTTACACACCAGTTTTATAGCTTCACGTTATTCCTTAAGCACCATTAAGGTTTTCACTGAACTCGAGCAAACTACTAAAGAGACAATGTCAAATCCTTTTTTTCTTGAAACCTATGTTACATCAATTTTGTTCTTCAAAATGCTTGTGAAGAAACAGTTTTTAAACCAGCAACAAATCTGTTGCATCAATACGACGAACTAGCCAGTAGCCACCATTTTTCAGCTACGACCATCTCCAACGACAAAATGATAGCCACCAACGCTTCAACGGTGAAAGGCTAAAAAATCCACCTTTCAGCCCTAGCCTCCCTCCTAAAATTCAGTCTTGTGATCCTGCTCCGGATTAGCGGAAGATGGTAACTTCGGGTGAGGCTCGATCTTCTTCTCGTCCTCAATGGGATAGAGTACAATCTTTCTTACCATCTGGCAAAATTCCCTGCAGGAGTCACAAATATATGCAGTCATAAGTTCTTGTCGGATGAACAATAATCTGTCACATTATTAAGAATATATGCAGAAGCTTACAGCCAAGGATCGTCTCCGACTTCCATTGTGTCGCCCTCATCATCAGTGAAAGCCACCTTCCATTTTTGTTTGAGGTCCTTTATATTGAACATCTCTTCCAGCTCATTCATCAGTTGCTCATACCCATCTAGATTAGCTAGATCCACAGCTCTACCCACAGCATTTCCATGCATTTGAACCTAGTAGAAAATATCGAGTCAGCTACAGTTTAAGAAGCAAGGGGGGAAGGGGGGAGACAGATACAATTTATACCTTTATGCGAGTTCTTCCGGTGTAATTCTGATGGCTTTGGATCTCTCGGGGGCTTTCATCCGCAGCAATATGCTCTTTTGTCACTTTTGAGAATGCTGACAGCTGACCAGAGTCTTCGTGAGAACCAGTACCTTTGGCTGAAGTTTCTCCTGCCCCTACACTTGACTTGTCAGTGGTAGTAGATATGCTGGTACATTTCATCAAATCCACACCAAAGAGACGAAACATCCCAGGTTCCTTTTTTCCTTCGACAACCTTGCACGCATTTGGAGCAATTTCTTCAGTTCGGTAACCACAGACAGCAGTGTTCGAAGACAACTTGGAAGTGGGCTCCTCAGCTTGATAAGCAGAACGCACAGGCCATGTAGCAATTCTTGCTTCATTGCTGGTAACCTGAAAAAGTTTCTGAGAAATCTCTGACAAAGTAGGGGAGACACCCTTGCTTGAAGAGTTAAAATCCTTCAACCAACTTTCAAGTACCAGCGGATTCTGACAAACTGAACTAGTACTCACGGCCCCATATCCTGGATGCTCGCCTGGCCAAACAACTTGATGTCCAGAGATACAATTATGTTCACTGGAACCAATACCTGTCTTCTCATGCTGTTGTGGCATTCCAGATAGCCAAAACTCTTGAGCTGGTTCTGCAAACGAAAACAGAAGTGTTAAAAGCCAAATAATTCCACAATTTATTGGCAAGTTGAGCTATGCACAAATGAATGTCATACCCAGTGATTGAAGATCAAGAGTTTCACTTGGCTCCCTAGGCCGCTTGTTTTTCATTGCTGATTGCAGGGGTACATTGATGGCAGGTGCAGTGCCATCACATGTTTCAATTTCCCAAGGGGAAACCCTCTCAGGGCCATTTACATTTGTGACTTCATCCCATTGAACCTACATCAAGAACAATTGAGATGACAATCAGCATTGTTTAAGGAAAGAAAGATAAAACAACAATAAATGAATTGATCTTACCTTCAAGGACTTCCATTCAGAACCTGACCACTGCAGAGAAAGATCACCTTCACCAACTATAGTTCCAGAAAACCTACAGAAAATTACATCGACCATTTGAATATATGATGTTGCAACATATCAAGAAGAAACTAAAATAGGAACACATGAAACCAGAGGTAAAACCATTACTTTTTAACCGGGACGTCTTCCCCTTCAAAACTCATCTTAAACCTCATGCCCACATTAAATCCAACCTTACTAGCCGCAAGGTACTTATTCACACTGACAATATATTGGCTTTGGCTTAACCTTTAAAACAAACAAACAACAGCACCCATAAGCAGAGAATAATTACAGTTGTATCATAACAAATGATGATAGAAATGGCCCAACCTTGGCCTGTAGTACACTAGGAAAATGGAATTAGTCTTGATAGCATGAGATGCACTTGCAAGCACACCAAGATGCATGCTTTGGCTTGATATAACAGATGCTGGCATTGTGCTTTGTTTCTGCACAAGACGCCTCACTCCGACACGCTGCTCTCCTGTCTCGCTCCTACAAAAACAAAATATGCATGACCCTTTTGATACATACATGTTATGAACATCTGCATAAACTTGTATACGACTGAAGAGCAACAAACACTGTAGATAAGTGGGAATCTAACCTCAAGTAGACAAACGCATCGCCAGAAATCAGCTTCTTCGATGTCACAAACGTGCTCCATCCAGTAGTCAGAAGATGCCTACGGGGTTGGCCTAGAAAGCCAAGAATTGCACGAATAAGCGCCAGCATGCACATAAAGCTTAGTACAATTTTGCTCATGGTATGGTGGTGACATGATTAGAGAACAGTTGAGCAGACAACTAAGAGAACAAAAACTAAAATTTGCATACCCCTATAGATGTGCTTAAACCTCCACTCAGATCCATGAAGGTCCTTTGTGATGAGCTCTTGAGTCGGTGTCGCCATGGACATATCCTGATTAACAACAAACAAGATACGATTTTGACATAAACCAGAACATACTATCACCAAAACCATGAGAATTGCGCATACCAGTGGCGGGAGGCACTCGTTGGCATGCCGTCGGAGAACGGAGAACCCGCCATGGGTACTGGTGTCGGACGGGGTCAGGATCTTGCAGAAGGAGTGCACCACAGGCCTCGGCTGCTCCGGCAGGGGCGGGTCAGGTAGTGTTGGCAGATTCTCTTGCTGAAAAACAGTGGAGCCCCAAATCACTCCCCCTTTTCACACCAAACCCAAAAATGCTGCCTTTTCCGGGCCAATTCGACATAGAACACTACCCAAATGTGATCCAAGTGCACATCAAGTAAATTACTTTCAGTAAAAAGGCCGCTTTAAAACATGCCAAAATTCAGGACATGAAAGCAGAATCAAAATTCTGGGGAACCCAAAAGGATGCCCACGATTGCAGAACAGGCAGCACAAAGTACATTCCAAAACCATCAGAGGAGGCGACTAAGGCGACAAGAGAACAAAAAACGGTGGTGGTCACCACTCACATCCGGGTCCGGCTGCAGGGTAATCTGCGCGAACACCTCGTCGGTTTCCGTCTCGGCCTGCAGCCACAAACAAACAAGGAAACGTAAGAGAATTATGGGGCTAAAGCACCCAAAGGCGAGACCTTTTTCTCCTCTCTTTGCCCCCCCCACCGGACATTACCTTGAGCTCGACGTTGACGACCTTGCAGAGGATCTTGTACGGCACCTGGAACATCTTGATTTGCTCCGCCAGCAGCGCCGGGTCCGTCGGCTCTTGCAGCTGCACGCACGCGCCGCCGAGAAGAAGAACAACAAGAAAGCGCGTCATCATCACGACCAAGAATGGAAGGATACACGACCAAGAATTCGCCGGCGGCGAGAGCCACGAACCTGCTCCAGGTGGCCCTGGAGGAAGTAGAACACCCTCTCGTCCCGCTGCGGCACCTCCACCAGCGGCCCCGCGCAGGCGCGCCACAGCTCCGCGAACAGCTCCGGGTCCCCTACCCCTCCTGCATGCGCCAGCCAAGAACCACCATGAAACCCGACCGCACCGTACGTCGTCGTCGTCGTCGTGCTCCTCCTCCCGGGAAAGGAAACAAAACAAAAACAAGAACCAGAGGCGCGTCTCACCTTGCGACGACATGGCGGCGGCGACGACGGCCTTTTTCCGGCGGCTGGTGGCTTCTCCCGACGAGCGAGCGAGCGAGCGAAGTGAGGAGAGAAGAAGAAGAAGAAGAGCGGCGAGTGAGGAGGAGGTGTTCTTTGGGTGGTCTGGTCTGGTCACCGGGTGGTGCTCTCTCGTGTCAGGGCGTTTGGTTAGGCTCACCCATTAAAGAAAGCCGCGGTGGAGAGAGAGAGGGGAGGCGGCAGCCGCAGAAGAGGAGGAGGATGGAAGGAAGCATAACGGCGGCGTTACAGGACTGCGCTTTATGGCTTTAACACTCTTGCCTCCCCCTTGTCTTTCTTATTATTCAAACCACCCCCCCCCCAAAAAAAAACACACACACACACACACAATTTTCTTTCTCCCCTTCCTTGATGTTCTACTTTCTTTTGCAAATGAACCCCTATGTATTCTATAAATTAGAAATCATATATTGTGTTTGATACACTTTCTCGTCACTTTGCTAGAAGAGTGGTAGTGCGTGTCTCCTACATTTTTCTCTTTGTATAGTTGTGCAAACGGTTGTATAGAGATGGGATGCTCTTGGTATGGCCGAGTCTTTTTTTACGTGGAATGGCCGAGCCTTTGCAATAGATAGATAGGGGTAGCCTAGTGATAGCACGCCTACATGAGAACATCGTGCGGCGGTTAACCTGTCTGATCAAAATGCAACATAATAGGATGATGATTTCATCGGTGACGTGAGTGGTAATTGTTAGAGATGGAGTGATCAAATCTTTGACTCAAAGATAGAGAGATTGAATCATTGAACCCAACTCATTACCGTGATCAGGGCAGAGCTAGAACAAAATGAAGAGGGGTGCCACTCGCTTGTTTTACTCTGCTTTGGATCAAGTTTAAACTGATATGGGTACCTAAATTTGTATTGAGGGGGATGCACATATGATGAAAATAGATGAACTATAGCCAAAAAATTTCTTGACCGGGTTCCTAGGCACCCCCCTCTTGCAGGTAGCTCCATCCCTGACCGTGATGTCCTTTCGGTGGCCACATACTAAATAGCTCCATCTCTAAAACTTAATTGTTATTTGTCATATTTGTTGCTACAACTTTTGCCAGTGCAACTACGTCCAACCACAAAGTAATAGATAGCATACCATTTGGCCACTCCAGCGAGCGAGCAAAGTGAGGAGAAGAAGCAAGCACCGGAGTGAAGAGGGAGGAAGTGGAGATGCTCTTGGCTGGTATCTGGTCTAGTCCCGTGTTTGAACGTTTGTTAGGCTCACCCCATGGTAGTGAGGAGGGATAGAGGAGAGAAAGGAGGCGAAGAGGCTGTAGCAGCAGAAGATGATGCTCTAGGTAGAGAAATAAATATGACAAATAACAATTAAGTTTTAGAGGTGGAGCTATTTAGTATGCGACTACCTAAACATATGTCACGGTAACAAGTCAAGTCAAAGATTCGGGTGGACGATTTGTGCAAGTTCTCTAGTAAAAACAAAATCATTGTCCCAACAAAAATTAGAGACCATCATCAGTGTTACTAAACTTTCTCTTCCCTTGCTAGAGAAATGGTCGTGTAGAGATGATATGCTCGAGTAGGGCCACTTCTTGCCTTAGAGAGATAGATGTAGCCTAGTGATAACACACCTACGTGAGAACATTGTGTGGAGAATGACCTATTCTATAAAAGTCCAACTAATGAGATGATGAAGTGTTGAAGTAAGAATTTATTGTTAGAGATGGAGTGATCAAATCTTCAACCTGACGATGGAGTGATCGAATCTTTGACCCGACTTGTTGCCATGACGTATTTTAGGTGGCCGCATACTAAATATCTCAATTTCTAAAATTTAATTATTATTTGTCATATTTGTTGCCACGACTTTGATCGCTGCAATTGTCCACCTGCAAAATAATAGGAAGTATAGCATCGATGCAAGTTCTCTAGGAAAAAGCAAATCATTGTCTCAACTAAAGTTGGAAACCATCCCTAATGTTGCCACATTTTCTCTTCCTTTCCCTTGTTGGCGAAATGGTTGTGGGACTTGCCACACTTTCTCTTCCCCACACTAAAGAAATTGTTGTGTAGAGATGAAACGCTTCAGTATTGCCGCTTCCCATGTTAGAGCGATACAAGTAGCTTAGTGATAGCACACCTACATGAGAACATCATGTGGAGGTTAATCTATTCGATCAAAGTTCAACAAATGAGATAATGATTTCACCGGCCTGCTTGGTAGGGCTCAAATTCTATATGGAGTTAGAGTCGTAGAGCTGAGAAAAGGTAGCTCTACCCTTTGTATGTATTTTATGGAGCAGATCTACCTACTCACCTATTAAAAAATGAAGTATCTAGTAGTGTTTGGTTTGGTTTCGGCTCCATCGAACAAGGATCTAGGAGCTAGAGCCCACCAAACAGGCCTTAAGTGGTAAAATTCTTTGACGCGACTTATGACCGTGATGTATTTTAGTTGGTAGCATACTAAATAGCTCTATCTCTAACATTTAATTATTATTTGTCATATTTGTTGTTATGCCTTTGGTTATTGCAATCACCCACTCACAAGTTCTCTAATAAACATCATATCATTGTTATGCTCCACTAGGGTTATGTCCCAGCTTGGAGAGATACGGGTAGCTATGATAGCATGCCTCCGTAAGAATGCCTTATGGGGGTTGACTAATTCGATCAAAGCACATTGTAGTGAGGTGACGATTCCACATATGTCGTAAGTGAAGGTTTATTGTTAGAGATAGAGTGAACCGGACAATAGAGTGATAAAATCTTTAGTGACGTATTTTTGGTGGCCATGTACTGAATAGCTCTATCTCTTAAATTTATCAATTATTTGTCATATTTATCGCTAAGACTTTGGTCAGTGCAATTATTCATCCACAAAATAATACTAGATATTATAGCAGTTGTGTAAGTTCTTTGGTAGACAAATGAATTGTTGTCGCAACAAACAAAACATAGAATTTCTCCAATAAAATTTAGAAATAATAAACTAGTGTTCGAAATGAAAAAGAAAAAAGAATAATATATAGGTCTAGCATAGTCCTGTCATGCCTTTGTAAGATCATCATGTGAAAGTTGGCCCATTTTATTGAAATTCTTGATGATGATTTCACTATTGTCAAACGTGACATTTTTTTCTCTAAAGATAGAGTAAGGGAGATTTTACCATATTAATAAAACTATTAACCTGTTTTTGATGACAACCACCCAAATTGCTCTATCACCAAAACTAATTATTGTTTATAAAAAAATTGTTGTTAAAGGTTTGGTGCAGTCCTCAACTTCCAAGTAATGGATATTACGACAAGCGTGTGCGAGTTTTCTAGTAAAAATCATTTTATCTTCCCTTCATAAAAACATTAATTCATCCACCATCACAATAAGAAATCATATGTATTCTTGCTCGTGCTTACAACATCGAAACCTCCTATATCTTTTCCATATTAAAAATTACTTGTGATGTAGCTATATATTTTCTCATTCCTTTGCTAGAGGAAATTGTTGAGTAAAGATATGATGCTCCGAAAGTACTGTGTTTTTTATTAGAGAAATTAGACTAGCTTAGTGACAGCATGCTACACGAGAAGATCATCTGAAGGTTGAGCCATCTATCAAAATCTACTACAATAAAATAATTTTATTCGAGCTCGCAAGTAAAAATTTAATGTAAGTTCTGAAATAATTAATCAAATATTTGACCCGACGTATGATAGAGCAATCAAAATATCCGATTTTAAAACGAAAAATCTTTATTGAAAAAAACAAAACAAATATACCCGAAAACGAAACGTCACCGGCTCTGGACGATCGAGAAACACGGGTTCATTATGCCAACAAATGTAAACCCTCAAGATCGATCAACCAACGCATCATGGCCTCATTTTTTTCTTCTTCTTCTTGTCACTTCGAAGAACTTTGATCATGCGACGCACAAAGCAATCATGAAGCTAGCAGAGGTGCAGAGTCCATTGGCCATGCGACACGCTGACACGCATGCACGGGCACTGAAGATCTGAAAGCTCTGCACGGCGAAAAGGACGCAGAGGATTACATGCTACACGTGCAGCAGCAGCGGATGCCGTGGGGGCCGGACGATCTCCCGATCTCCTTGCCCATGGCCAGGGCCACCACCTGATAGATGAGATGACATTGCTGCCAATCTAGACCGGTCAAACCCAAAAGTGAGATGCACACTGTACATATGGCCCACCACCCAGCCACACAATAATTCCCAGCATGCAGGGGGCTGGCCCCGACAACCTCCATGAAATCCATGGTTATATTGTTTAGACAATAAAAACGATATTAGAAATTGAATAAGGTTAGTGTATTATGATACGATGAGATAATTTTCTAGCTTTGCTCCTGTAGAGATTGTGTGAAGTTTAGTTTGTGTGATTCGTATACATGATCGATGACACCGATGAGTTAATTTTCTAGCTTCATCCCTGTCTGTCTGTTTGCTGTCTATTTGTAGGACTGTGAAGTTTAGTTTATATGATTCATATGCATACTTCTAGCCAATGTGTAGCATACACATTCTTTTAAATATTTGTATTTCTTTGCGACGATGAAAATGTGTGGTGCTCACACATATGGAAGATTGAACTGATTTGTGTAGGAACTTAATTACCGTATAGGTCATCAATTTTCTTTTGGAATTTGTGTGTGCCATATTTTGTTGTGAACTATAAAATAACTTTTGATGTATAAATGTATTAAGCCGCTAGTTGTTAATGATATCCGGTTAAGATGTAAGTTGTAATATCGGAAAAAAAGATGTACTAAGTTATAAGAGCGGTTTTAATGTCAATTCTTAGGAGGTAGTGTCATGTACTATATGCTAACATATACTATTAAAATCCAACCGTTGATTAGCTAGGGGTATGATGGTCACTAGAAAAAAAAGCAACGCCATTAAGATCAAGGGTAACTCTACGCTTGATGGTTTTTGCCCACAGGTGAAGAGGCGGTGTTGCGCAACACCGTGAGGAGAAAAAAATCGAGCAGGCCAAAGGGGATGTTGAACGACGGGATGATCCCCAGCGCAAATACTAGGCTTATCATCATGCCGCTCAAGGCTATGCCTTCGACGGTGGCGCCACATATTATCACTTGCTTTGATCATCACACCTGACCAGTTGTCCTTCTAAGTCTATAACTCAATTTTCATCAATGACTAGTTGCTTAGCCGTGATGGACGTCTTCATCAGCCTCCCTCCATTTCTTAAATCCGTGAGTTCTATCTCTACTATTAGAGTCCAGTATAATTGCATACTACAAAAATTTTATCTCATAATTAAAAAGATTTGCATCACTCATGCAAATATTCTACTAAACAATTACTACATAACAACATATAGCTCTATAAATGAAAACGAATTATGGAAAAATACCGGGTGATTTTGGGACTAAACCGAAATCCACTTATCATCATGAAAATATAAAACATGATGGATAAATATGTAAAAATGCACCCTACTTTTCTGTCACAAACGTACTTACCTTTTATCCCTCTTTTAGACGGAAATCGTGTTCTAGTTATTTCTGTTTTTTTAATCCCATTGACAGGTCAGTTCAACAACGGTTAAAGTTTTTTGGAAATCGGTTTCTCTCTTTTCCAGGATTTGGACCCCTTTTTTTTCTTACAAGAAGACCATTGCACTCACGCCATTTTTGTGCTCCAACTGCGTGTTCGTGCACTCAACGCCAATGCAATATATACATGCGAGTCTTGTGTTGTGTGCGTACAAGAATACGTACGTGTACGGCAGTATAGTACTTACGTACCTATCCATGTAATAAAGTAACTAACCGACTTCTTTCGAGGCAAAAGAAGTCATCATAACTTCAGTTACTGATAAAATTAAACACTATGCATGCATGAATGACGTCGATGAGCGGTTATAATACAATTAACAAATGAACGCTCATTAGTTAATCATATCCGTTTAATAGTTGATAGTAATTAGTCCCTAATCTTGGTGTGTATATTTTTCTTGATAATAGAATTCATTATTACCTTTGATTCAAATAAGTTACATCCAATTATTATCTTAATGTGTATATATGGCACTAGAATGGAAAAAACTTAAAAAGAATAAATAAATTTGGGGACAGGTCTTTTTTATGAACTACACGTAGATGCTTATATAAATGTTTAATATAATTAAATTCAGGACATTTTTTAGTGCTTTAATTTCTCCTACAGTTTATTTGTACATAAGCTATTCTACAGTTCTAGTGTTCTACTGCTCAGTTTTAAGATATACATGAGTGGAGTATGCTTAACTTTTGAAAAGCATATAATTAAGAATAGGATTGGACATAAGATAAACGAATTGATCTTCTTCTGATGGATGTAAGAAAAAGGTGGTGTTTTTTAGCGAAGATTCCAAATTAAAGAAGCTCAAGTGAAAGAATCTGGAATCTCCATGTGTCAACTTCGCTAGCTTAGCCTCTCACAGTAAGAAAAGTGAACAAGTAAATTAATCTTATTTTGCCTCAAGAAAGTGACTCTAATAATCTGAGTCGTGTTCCCATCTTGAAGGTATCACCATCGAGAATTGGTATTTTGAGATCCGGGGTAAATTAATCCCTCTATGTAATATTTACCGCACGCGATTGAATCTATCAATAACGACGAGAGTCATGTCTATTTTTCGACAGCATTTCCATGAAGATTAAAAATCCCTCAACAGTTTTATGCAACCGTAGTTTAATTTTCTAAAAATCACTAAGATGATTTTATAGTGGTCTGAGTTACGAGATGGTGCCTTTCTATACTAACCCTAACATGATAGTTTAATTTTACTACTGCAGTAGTGATATTTGATTCATCTGCCAAAATCCACAATAGTCCCGGAACCAATAGGAATCGAGACTGAAAAATATTTTTTAGTTTCGGTTAAAAAGTGCAACGGGACTTTATAATCTTTAATTCCGGTTGGTATTACCAATCAGGACAAAAAGTTATTTTTAGTTCCGGTTAAAAAAAATCTGCAAGCCATGTCAGACCCCATTATTTTTAGTATCGGTTGGTGTTACCAACCGAAACTGAAGAACAACATTTGTCCCGATTTTTTATATCAACCGGGACCAACGAAAAAATCGAAGGCCTTATCTCCTCGTCTCCTGCGCGCTTGGCCTTATCTCTCTCTCTCTCCCTCTCAGCCGTCTAGATCTCTCCCTCTCCCTCTCTCTCTCCTCTCGGCCGTCTCTCTCCCTCTCCCTCTCTCACTCACGACGGCATGGAGATGGCGGCGGGCGCGAGCATGGAGATGGCGGTGGCGCGGGGTGGCGGTGGGGCGGCGGTGACGGGTGGCGGGGCGGGGTGGTGCGCGGGCGGCGGTGGGCGGAGGCGGATCCAGCCTCCCCTCGGTCGGCGTCTCCTCCGCGGTGGCGGCGATCTCGGTGCTCCACGACGGGCACGGTGGTGGCGGTCTCGGATGCGATAGCGGCGGATCTAGCCTTTTCCTTCGCCGAATCTAGCCTCCCCTTCGCCGGATCCGACGCTGTGAATTTTTTAAAAAATTTCTATGATGTTCGTTACTCAATTTATGATATATGTGATATATGTGAAATTGTGATATATGTGATCTGTGATATATGTGATCTGTGATATATGTGATCTGTGATATATATAAATTTTGTGATGTTCATTACTCGATTTGTGATGTGAATTTGTGATGTGGAGGAGATTTGGGGATGTTATTTGATATGTGAATTTGATTTCGTAGCAAAAAAACAATTAAAAAACAAAAAAACATTTGGGGATGTCGATCGGGAGGGTGCCTATATCTTTAGTTCCGGTTGGTAACCCAATCGGGACTAAAGATTCATTTTTAGTCCCGTTTATTTTATCCGGGACTAAAGATAGACATCTTTAGTCTTGCTTTCGTGGTTTCGATTTGCAACCCGAGACTAAAAAGGGTTGCAAACTAGGACTTTTCCTTGTTCACATAAAATAAAATACGATTTTGCTATTTTCCACTAGGCCCGAACCTAGGTAAAAACACTACAACAAAAATTCTCATGTAGAGGCACTCTTGTAGAGGCGATTTTCAAATTGCCTCTAAAATCAAGAGGTTTAGACGCTTTAAAAATGCCTAGAAAGCTTTTACTCTAGAGACATTTTACAAACATTTTCAGCATATTTTATTAAATTTTATCCAATAGAGGCATTCTTATGGCACTTTAAAATCCGCATGATATGTAAAGGCATTATTTTCTTAAGGCATTTTAAGCTTTTGTAGAGGCATTTTTAGAAGGATATATACACTTGGAGAAAGCCACAAGCTGTCCGGTTCGTAACCCTCGGTAGTCCCGTTATCAAACCGGGACTACGAATCTGGGACTAGAGATGGGCGATCTCTAGTCCCGGTTAAATAACCGGGACTAGAGATGCATCTTTAGTCCGGTTGAAGCCACCACCAGACTAAAGATGGCGGAGCCACGTGGCGGCTCCGCCATCTTTAGTCCAGGTTGGTGGCTTCAACCGGACTAAAGATTTTTTTAATTTGCCCTTTCTCCATTCGCCCTCGATTCTTTTGTTTTTTTCTTGTCAAAATCCTAAAATCATCACGATATCGAAATCAAATATCACAGATTCACAAATAGCAATGAACAATACATATCCCAAATATTTTTTTTCATTTTTTCTCCACATATCAAATACATCTTCAAAATCAAAAAAATCACAGATCAAATACTATCACAAATTTGTTCATACATATATACAACAAAATCCACTATATACAATAAAATACAAAAACATCAATTTTTCGCTCGGCTCCCGCTTGCCATCGGCTCTCGCTCCCGCTCGCCGTCTGTCACGCCCAGAAATTTATCCCAAATTTCCTGACTATTTTATGTATTAAATCCCTGTCCAGGAATCAACCAGGGTACATAAAATGACAAATTAATACACAGATCCAAACGTAAAAACAAAGCGTAAAAAAATAAAAATACTTACTGAAGAGGCACTTAGTCCTCACACCCAAAAACTGCAGCGGAAAAGAAAGACGACACTAGCGGGGCTTCAGCTCCACTCCACAGGCAAACTCAACTGGGGTCTGAGCCTTGGTCTTCTAACTCCATCTTCACATCAGAAGCACTACACTTCTGAAAGGGGGAAAAATCGCAAGACTGAGTACAACCACCGTACTCAACAAGCCACACCGAGAAATGCGGACGTGCAAGGGAGACAAGAGTGGCTTGGGCTATTTTGCATAAATGTGGTTTACAAACATTTAATGTTTAAAAACAAGAAAACAGTTGAGTAATTAAGGCAATATTAATCTTCCACTGAACAACGTTATCCCCACGTTGAACAGGCCCAACCATTCCACCCGAACAAAACCAATTCCATTAAATCAAATTATTCGGTAATGGGACTAATCATAGTGAATCGGTCAATCGCCCATAACCGCGGGCATGGCTATTCGAATAGTTTTACTCGATCGAGGTGCACAACTTTACCCACAAGACACGATTACACACATGTTACCATGCCCCGAAGTACCACCATGATACGCAAAGGGAAATCGTGACAAGACCTTTCGCATAACTCCCTCTAACCAAGCGATACCACACCAAGGTTTCGCCCCACTCCCGCAGGGCGGCGGGCAGCCCTCTCGTGCCACGGTGAATCCGGCACCGATCAACCCGTAAACCGGGCCGACCCAACTCCATCACGCCCACCCTCACTAGGGTACGTCGGCGAGGAAAGCTATACTACGGATCCAGCGTTGCCCATTCGCTTGTGGTTTGCACGGTATGTCTTCCGGGGTTTCCCATGAACCGGTCCTTAATTGCCATGGGTGCGACCATCAAAACCATGCACCCACACCCACCATTATGTCATATTTTAGTTGAGATAATTATGACCAATAAGACATGGTCGGGTGTATCGAGCTTGCGCTCATCGAGATTAGAATAAAGTGTAATTATCCCATTTAGTGAGCTAGTGGTAGTTAAGCATGGCTAAGCATATAATTCTAGCTAAAATCAACATCGGTGACTAAAGCTAGTCAAATTAACACCCAAGGTTAACAAAGGACGGATAACAAGTAAATAAGGCTCAAACAAGCGAGATAGGTAATCCATCATTTCATGTAATTAGCAAAGCAATGCAATTTTATTTGCAAATATAAAACATTTATAAAATAGGATCAATATGCTTCAAGGAAAGTGTGACTTGCCTTGCGTCTTCAAACAAACTTCGGACTCTTTCCCTCGCGAGCGCGACTTCGAAACGAGCGGAATCTACACGGCACGCAAAACAAGGAAAAACCTAATAAAAACCAAATAAACAGTACATAAAAAGCAAACAAACATGTAGAGCTTAATTTTAGATGAATTTTGCAATTTGAATGGCCCAATTTGGAGTTCGTATGAATTAGATATGAATTTTAGAAGTTTTGGACCATTTAAATGAATTCTGAAATTAAGATGATTTATTACGCAATTATTAAATAATTTTGAACTGGAGAAGGATTGTTTAAGACGTCAGCTCCGATCAGTCCACGGGATCACAAGGATTTGGGTGGCTAGGATTGAACTGGAAACAAAGGATGAGTGACTCAAATTAAACCGAATGAATATATAAAGATGAACGGCTTGGATTAAGGCGACCAAGATTTGATGGTTTAGGGTTAGGATGTGATACACATCAAAAGAGACATGGCACAAAGGAGCTCACACGGCGCGAGGTGGCGGCCACGAAGCCACACAGCACGACGGCCGGCGGCTCGAATGGGTAGCGGCGACGGCGAAGTGCGACGCGGAAACGACGAACCACGACACTCTGGTGAAAACGAAGTTCACTAATGGAGAGAGGACGGTGAGGCGACTCTTACCACTACTTACCCAACGACGAGCGGTGGCGGGAGACGGCGGCGACGAGATGAAAGAGGCGGCCGAGCTCGGGTTGACGGCGACAACGGCTTTCCGATGGCTTTCGGTGGAGGAGAGGTGGAGGACGGGCTTCGGCTTGCTGCTATGATGCCGACGGTGAAGACGGCAACGATTAACGCGACGGAACGGCGACGAGGCATGGCCGAAGTGCAAACGGAGGCGGCGATGCACGGGTCCATGGCGACGGTGGCCTTTCGGTGGTGTTTGGCGCAAGGGAACCGGTGGCCGGGCTTCTCCTCACTGCTGCGATGCCGGGAAGGCAACGGCGCTGATTGGGAGCAGCCGAGGCGGCGGGAAAGGTTGCCGGAGTTGCGGCCGACGGGAAGAGAGATGGGAACTCGCGGGGAAGGTGGCTAGAGCACGGGAAAACTCGGGAAAAATGAGGAAACCGAGGAGGAGATCATGGGGGTTCTATTTATAGGCTTGGGAGGGAGAGTCCCGCACCGGGAAGAGAGGATTTGGCGTCGGATTTTTAGGTTTATCCCGAGTTCGTCGGGATAAGAACGGGGCCAAAATTCGCGCGATTTAGCACGGGATTGAGGGGGGGTTTCATGGGAGAAATGTAGAGGAGATCGAGAGGAATCCGTTCCCGCAACTAATTTTTGATTTGGGCAAAGGATTGGACCGGATTTGGTGGAGGAAACAAAGCCACAGTTTTCGGCACTGTTCGGCACTGGTTGAAGACGCCACTGTAGCAGGGAGGTAAAACAGACTTTTTGGTCCAAACATCCTTTAATTCTTATAAATACTTCCAATGCCCAAATAATTCCAAGAAAAATCCTGAAAATATATGAACACCCAAAGTATTTAATAAAAATATCTCCAGCTCATTTAAAGTTTATTTTATTTATTTAAATAATTATTGAATTGTTCTTTGTATTATTAAAATTATTTCTCGAGCTCCAAAATTTCACGAAAAATTTTAGAGAGTATTTTAGGGCATGGAGAATATTTAAAAAATATTTCCAGCCATGATTTTTAATGGAAAATTTAATTTCCTTAATAGATTCACTTGATTTACTTTGTTTTTCTTTTTATTCAATTTCTAGAAAATAATTTATTAAATGATTTTTATTCCCGAACGAAAATCGGGCTGTGACACCGTCGGCTCCCACTTCCGCTCGTCGCTGGTGAGAAGATGGCACCCCGCGCCGCCACCTCCTCCCCCACCGCCGCCACCTCCTCCCCGCCGCCGCCATTTCCTCCCCTTCCTTGCTTGTCGAGGGGAGAGGGAGAGAGAGGGAGAGGGAGAGGGAGAGAGCTAGGGAGAGGGAGAGAGATCTGAAAAATGTGCCAAGTGTTGCATCGATCAAGAAGACGATGCGAGCCAAGGATATATATAGCCAATTCATCTTAGTCGGTTGGTGTCACCAACCTACTAAAGATAATTTTCCACTATTTCAATTCATCTTTAGTCCTGGTTGGTGGCACCAACCGGACTAAAGATAATTTCTCGCTATTTCTAATTCATCTTTAGTCGGTTGGTACCACCAACCGGACTAAAGATATTTTCTCATAATTTTCTAAATTTATTTGGTCCAAGCTAGGGTTAACAATTAAATAATCCATTAAATAGGACCAAATTAAATTTATTAAATATAGGTTTAAAATAATAATATTAAAATTTAATCAAACATAGATAATTCTAGACATTAATGTGCTCCTCTAGATGTTGTTCCTCTTTTGCCTCTCTCTTTTCTTCATTTTCATCTGCTGTTGAGCAAGAGAGAAAAAATTTCACTTTTCTTTTTATTTTTTTATATTTTTTATGGACTTAAGAGCACAGGAGAGGTAACCACATAAAATTTGAGCATAAACAAGCAAAAGACATGGCCTGTGGAAAATTCGGAAGACACGATCAAAATCGGAAAAAAGCTTTCGGGCTCGAAAAGGCAATCTTTTGAGGCTTTTTTGGGCAAAATAAAATTGCCGAATGCGACGAAGTTGCGAACGAACGCATCCGAAATTTTTTTCTTATCGATTTTCATATATGGAACGTCTCGATCGGAGTTCGTATGCGAAAGTTATGGCCATTTTAAAAACCGACTCTTGGAGGACGAAATGGAAACAATGCATGTAAAACTTGTTACACGCGCATAAACTAGAAGTGACGGCCGGGGTTTAAATGTTCTTATCAATATTGTACATCCCTCCGATTCGTATATTAGCACCAAAATAATTTTACAAAAGATTTTGTATATTGAGAATCATTAGTTAATAATAATATGATGATATGTAATAACAAAATTAAAGCTTCCTTCTATCTTCAATCACCCACCTTCACACAACACCACACTCTTTGAAATTACAGAGGTCATTTGAATTATGTAGCAAAATTTATATATTTTTATTAGGTTCAGTTAAAAATAAGCACATTCACTTTTGTCAAAAGATAGCATCTCTAGTCCTGGTTGGTAAGAGGTTGTTAGAACCTGTCAGAGTGTCAGACATCTTTAGTCCCGGTTGGTATCACCAACCGGGACTAAAGATAGCATCTCTAGTCCCGATTGGTGTTATCAACCCGGACTAAAAGGTGCCCGGCGCTCTGACAGGCTCTGACAACATTTGAATCGGGACTAGAGGTGATCTTTAGTCCCGGTTCGTGACACGAACCGGGACTAATGTTCCTTGAAATCTGTAGACTTTTTAAACCGGGACTAGAGGTGATCTCTAGTCCCGGGTGCAACTTAAACCGGAACTACTGTGGTTTTTGCCACTTTAACCAATGATAGTTTCTCCAGTAGTGATATACTAAGGAACTACAAGGCACAAACATACAAGTAATAACATGAGGTTGAGTTGGTTAGTGTATTGAAGAAAAATAATTCACCCAAGAGGTCATAAGTTTAAGGATTGGTAATAGCAAGGGAAAAATATTCTTTCCTCTTTTTTTACATTGGTTTGGTATGGTTGTGATACAATTTAATGTCTCTAGAGAATGCCTATACTCTCTTATAGATATAAAAAATTGCCTCTATTAAAATGCCATAAGACAGAGACAATTTACCATAAGACATTTATGATGTATTTTTGAAGATGCCTCTACAGTATTAAAATATATTTGGAAAGTCTCTATAAGATTAGAAAAATATCTCTACAAGATAATTTTGTTGCAGTGAAACTGCGTGTCCACCATTAGCTTAATGAGCGATCATAGCTTGAAACCCCTTATCGAAACACCGGGTCCCTCACAAACTTACCCACCAACTATTGAATGTCGACACGTCTACTAGCTTAGACTCTACAAGTGTAGAATCACCTCAATCAAGGTAAAGTTAATTATGGGGCGTGAATAATTTTTTCCCTTTTTTATGCATCTATAGTCTATACAGGAAATAGATCTTCTAATTTAAATCATGAATATTGAGAGTGAGAATGTAATGCCAATAATCAATAATGCTTGGAAAATTTGCAAGTTCTTCATTTTCATTCAAAGTTGTAGTATATTGGTTCAAACTCCCACCATTTACAGGAACATCTTTACACACCTTTAAAAATCTTTAAAGAGTTAAAAAAACTCAATTTTAGGGCATGCTACTTCAACGATAATTAACCTTCAATTGTGCGCTCGGTGTCGAATTCCAATTGAGCGATTTGAGATTAAAAAATAAAATCAAATATATAATTACTCCAAAAGACCTGGGGGATTGCCCTTGGCTTACCAATTGAACGATGTCGCCAATTTAATTGCACAGTTGCACGTACGCATTTGTCACGTAGCATTTGAAGACAATTTTGAATAATGAAAATGGTATACCAATTGAAGAAAATACAATATGCACGATCATCAAATATAATACCTCAATAAAATCCTTACAATATCTATCAAAAACCCAACATCCTCATCGCCAAAAAGATATTGCAATGCCAGCTGCCCTCTACTACAACAAGAGCTCAATCATTCGCAGCCTCCTCGTACTTTAACTATACTTAATAAATATCCAACAACAATAATATTTTTTATCCTGTCATTAGTGATCTCTCCCTTTATTATGTTAGTACAAATCTCTTGTTGCTGAGTGGGGAATATTCGTAGTACTCTAGTGAGACTCCATTAAACATACATGCATATGCAATGCTTTTGCAAGCCTGTAAAAGGAGCCTACGAAATTCGAAGGGTGATTAGTTTAATATTATGGAATCAATGATCAATCCTTGCAGAGATTAAAAATCAGATATAGCTTTTCTTGCATGGGTTAAGCATACTGGTAGATGTGTAGTGCTAGGGTTGTGCATATGCTAACTTTTTCACTACCCTTTGCATTGTGGCCCCCTCTATATATATCTCTCTCTCTCACACACGGCTACATATGATTAGTTGGTGCCAATGGCTCCAAAGTTTTTATATGCACTCGCAAGTGCCCGCCTCCATGTGGGAACCAAAAACCATCTATGGCCAAATGGCTTCAGAACACACACCATGATTCCCAGTTTATTGATTATATATAGTGAAAATTTATATAGAGTGCATTAAAAAAACATTTATATCGAGTTTATTGTGCAAAATTTGTAGCTATTGTGTATTATATATTTGTATGGGATCAAATAAAACTATTAAACTGGACAAAGTTAGATATATGCTAAATAACCAGGTGTATGAATGTATATCGGTAGTGTAAAAGGGTTAGACTTGGTATCTCTGTGCTCACCTTTTAAAAAAATGTACATATAGAACTTAATAATGGCATTGCACATGCACATGCATATATATTGGAGTTGCTTGATGTCATTGATAATTTTATAGGTCTGCGAAGAATGTACACGCTTATATGTAATGTGTTTTTGTGCGTCTCTATTTTAGTCTCAATCAAAGAAAATGCAAAACTAATGAAATATTATTAAACATTATTTTTCAGCTTTTAGCCCAATGGCAGGTGCAGTTTGGAAGAAAAGAAGCTCATATAAGTTATTCACAGCGTTGGTTCAACTCTAGCGTACTGTAGCTATGTGTCAACCCCTGCAAAGAGTGAACTCACGTGTTGTGTCTCCATAGCAAATTCATGCAAAGATGTAATCATAGGCTAATCTCTCGTTTGAACTCGTACTAATTATGCCTGCTAACTCAGCTCTTGAAGCCGGCCATTTTGCGGCTGCGGCGCAGTGATTTGCACAGTGTGTATAGTTGGCAGTTTACTTATGGAAATCCTTATCGATTGTAGCAGTATTCTGTTATTAAATATGACTCCAAAAGGTTGGAATAAATGCACTTGCCATAAAAAAGAAATATTCTATTTTTGTTGCTATAAATTAATATGTCCATTCTTGTTTCTATAATGATATAAAAACCATAGTGTTTTTATTCTGTGGCTCCTAGCTCAATTGACATATCAATTTTGTCATTATTACATAAATAGAAATAGTCATCCCAACAAGATTCACAAGAGGCTCACGCATATAATTATGCTAGTCCCACCTTATACAGCAGACCACTAAATCCTTGAACACGAACAACTTGGTATATTGTATTGGATATTTATCCTTTTTCTTATCTAGATCTCCAAGCTAGCCATCCTATTATATCTGGTTAATTAATTGGATTGCAGCACCACTTCTAAAAGAATTAGCTTCTAGCTATAAACCTGGGCAGACCCATATCCAAGTTAATTAGCTTGAGTTTTTTGACAGGATATATTAAGCTCATGAATACTATGTGTGTGTGTATATATATATATATAATCTATAATCTATATATAAAGCAAGTAGTGTTTCCACCCAAATTTTGTTTTGCCTGACTATTTTGCAGAAAACCCCTTGGTTTTTCCAAAATTAATCTACAATCCACCTGTCTATTTAAAAAACCCAGCTAAAGAAAAAAGAGTTATTTTGCAGAAAACCCCTTGAGTGTTTATAAAATTAACCCGTAGTCACAATGCTGAAAAGAAAGGAAGGGCTTGGATGAAAAAGAAAGATTTCATGCGTCCTCTCTTCCGTCCTCATCCGCGCCGCGCCCGCGCCCTCCTCCCGTTGCCGCTCGGAGCTCCGCTTCGCCGCTGGACCTTCGCCTCCGTCTGCTTCCCTCCCTGCGTCGTCGTCCCGTTGTAACGCACGGGCATTTTGCTAGTATATATATATATATATATATATATATATGAAAAAACCGTAAACCGAAGAAGAGCAAGCCCCAACCAATCAACCATATGCAGACAGGATGACTGGATTTTTCACTTTAGGGTTCTTTGTGAAACAAACAGGCATTTAAAAAAATTATTTTGGAAATAGATCTTTTTTGCGACACCCAACATTATTGACTCTGTGATCAAACATAACGATGCCAATGATATTAATATCGGAACAACGCCAGTATCATTGACTCCAATAATATATTTATAATTTTTTAAAAAGAACTTATGTATAATAAAAATATTTATAAATAGGTTCTTGATACCAACGATATTGAATCGATGACCTATTTATAAATATTTTTATTGTACATTGTTCTTTTTAATTACAAATAAGTTTTATTTAAATTTTTTATAAATAAATACTTGACATCAATGATATTGATATCATTTCCTACATAAGTGACTTAGCTTTTTTTTTAAGGGACGATGGATGACGCTAATATCAACCATAGCATCAACTACATTTAACGCCATAAAAAGATTTATTTTTTAGATAAGTTAAAAAAACTAAAATGTAAAAAAAAATCAGAAGGAGCAAACGAGACAGGTTTGCAAGCCGTGCATTGAACCAACTATTGTTGCTTCCCTACAAACACAGGCTGGGCCCCACGCAGCAGCATGTCAGCACCGTGCATGAGTGGGAGTGGAGGAGACTGACGGACAGATGCTTCCATGCACATGAGAAAAATGGAAAATGTGGGGGGATTTGATTGCATCTGAAATAATCACGGCAAAAAAACTAATGTCATCTCTTGTGTCAACATCTCACCAGGATCCCCTACGGCTTGGTGATCTGATAGGCATTATGTGGTCCTGAACAATTGATGAGTTTAGAAGATACTAACTAGGTACATACATGCCACTACTAGTGACATGCACGCGTGGGCAACAGACAACAGAAGTCATTGTAAAGCCAAGTCGAAGAGTTGAAAGCTTGGTTAGATAGATTTCACAACGAGAAACTTAACCAACTGAATTACGTTTATATTCATAGAACAAGTTTTAATTATACTACTTCAATAGTTTAATACAATGAATATAAGGGCTCTAGAAAAATAAAATTTCAATTCCAATGTTCTAAGTCAAATTGAAGAATTTACGCGAGAAGTAAGTTTTAGATATGTATAATGTCAATGTCTAATAATTTATCTTGATGAAAATTTGTGGTAATAGCTTGACATGCCTACTTATGATAAGACATTTTTTTATGTGAACTTTAGTGATAGTCTAAAGTTTCGTCTATAGAGTTTTTATATCTGGTGCCTAAAATTTGGCCCTAACCAGTTCACTGAACCAGAGCAATTGTCCAAGATAAAGGCCTAGCTACAGGGTGTAGCAAGTTGAATTACGAGGGATTGCGTGTAGAAAATCCTCACTGAATGAATTGAATTGAATTGAGTTGAACCGTGAAAGGTGACAAATAGGGGAGGCAAGGGTCCCAGTGCCTTTCCTAGGCAACGGGGTGTCACCATCACCCATGACATATGCCATTTAATCATGGGTTTAATTACCTCATGGTGACGTCAACAAGGACACGACATGTCCTTATCCGGGCGTTGAGCGCCGAGGTTTTACTCCCTGTTGTCCAAATACTGTGTAAATCATTTCGTGCTCTATCCGTCTTATAATATAAATTGTTTACATATTTTAAAATTTAATTTTAAAAATATTTGGCTAATAATTAATATAATATAATAAATTTTATTTGTTAAAAAATATCATTACATTAACATTTAAAATTTAAATTTACATTAAGATGGTAATAATTTTGTCACAATAAATTTTATATTATATGATTAATTATAAGTTAAGATTAGTTTTAAAGATTATGAAGGGAGTGGTACAAAACTCAAGAATTATGTAGCAAAAAAATTTTTCCCTTCATTTGTTTGGGTTTTTCTTGGATTAAATGTACTTGTGTTTTGGACATAGCTTCAATTAAGCTCTCCTCTAATAGGATTTTATAAAAATTGTAGTACTTCGTTCTAGAATATAAAAATTTTTAGAGTTAGACATAATTATTAAGAAAGTAGATAAAATTGAATGGGAAGATGTTATGATTAGTTGAGAAGTGAAGATAGGTAAAAAAAAAAGAATGGCGGAAGACTGTTATTGGTTAGAAAGAGAACATTGGTGAAGAGGTTATTATATTTTAGAACAAATTCTAAGTGTTAAAGTTATTGGTTGAGAAGAGAATGTTTAGATTGATGTTATTTTAAACCATACCATTGTTTGATAAAATTGACAAATATATAGTTGCATTTAGTTGTTATCAAATATTGGTAATATATAGGAAATTTTGGCTTAACATATTTATTTTATTTTATCAAAATTTGAAAATGCTACCAACTTGTCAAAATTTTGGCATTCCTAAATTTTAAAAAAGTTGATTTTAACAATGATCTAAACATTATTTTAGAATGGAGGAAATACTATGATATAAATTGTCGATGGATGTTGTATTTTGAAGATATTGATGTCCAAAATATCTGCAACTTACTAATAGGATGTTGATGTCCAAAATATCTGCAGCTTACTAATAGGGATGGATGTGCAACCACCGGAGTTCTGTGGCTCCGATGACGTCCGATAAACCGTAAGTATTAACTCATGGTTTAAGGCTGTTGATCCCTAACATCACTACAGTATGATGAAACTAGCGACCCGGTGGATGGTGGTTTGGTTTCCTGTATCCACCCCTGCTTTGGAAGTACTAGTACACTAATAAAATGATTATTCATTTCCTCATGAGTGAGCATTTATTCAGCAAAGATATGAACGAAAAAGTTTAATATGGTATTAAAAAAATGGTAGGTAGACTAAAGACTACCTTCATTTTTTTAGTAAAAATTTTATTAAGTAAATCACATGATTTTATTTTTGTCATATATATATATATATATAATTCTACATCTTCATAGTCGTTGTTGACATGACATATGACCGAAAAAATTATGACCAACCGTGAACATTTACTACAATGTGAAAGTAATGCGATATTCTCTCTATTCTCTCTTTTTCCTCCTAGGATAGGACAGTCAAATGGGGAAGCCCCAATTATAATGGTTAAATTTCATTACGTAAAAAAACTATAGACGATTAATTATTTACTGAAGTACGAAGCCATTTGACATAAATTAACCGTGTTACACTTCAATATAGGTGATTAATTAATAAGAGTACTTCCTACAAAATCCCCATGAACAATGTATTACATCTATATATATCGTACTAACACACTTGGGTGGTCCCATTTGTCAGTTAAAACTGTTGGAAACCTAACGGCAAGAGTGGACTTAACTAACGGTACCCAACAACTGTACTTGCTTTGGACCAAAGTGAAACTTTTATTAGTGCTAATGTCTTCATTTGCTTTCTACTCCCTGCTTATCCAAACACAAGCTGACATTTCCATGCAACCTACTCTTGTGGTCACTGCATGGCTTGCTTGGAACTATTGGAAGTACTGAAAATGAAATGCATCGCTTCCTAGTACTTCAGTAGCATTTTCGTCAGTCTTTCACTTCCCAAATTAATACTAAAGATGTTCAATAACACAACTTGCAAATGCTGAATTCAGTAGGTATATTATCATACAATCGCCAGTTACCTGGTGTTACTAAACCATTGGACATAAATAAAATTGGCTTTGTTGTCTATGTTTGTTTTGTTCTGTTTCGTTTCTAAACTCCAAGAGAATTAAAAAAACACCCACAGGATTATGCATATTAAAAAGGATCGTGAAAATGTGCTAAAAGCGCGCGAATCGGTCCGAGATGCGCAAGGATCTTTGTCATTCACATGGAGAGTATCTGAAGAATCCTGAAGAATATACAAATAATTAGCTGAAGAAGTTTATGGGTAATTCCACTATGATGAGCTGTGCCAATTAAGCCCAATCATATGGTATGCAAACCATGAGACAGTGCCAATTCAAGGGTCTATGTGGGAAACAAGGCATTACAGCATCCTGTTTGGTTTGTTGACTGAATAGGCAAGGGAAGGGGAAGACATTAAGAAAAACAATCAGGAGACAGATCCACTTGATCATTAACAAATGCCATGACAATAATTTGGAGATTATTCGGATGTTATGCTGTTGGATCTGTCGTTTGCAGTGGGATTATGTGGAAGTTTTCCTTCCCTTCTATTTGGCAATGTCCTGGTCCCCCATGCTTAATGCTTAATCTAATCCGAATGGTGCTAGTTTAACAGTTTTTTTAAGTCCTTGTATGTACTATGCTCACTGACCCATGACACTAGTCCTTAGCTCAACTAAATGGACTAGTTCAGCTGTCACCTATTGTAGCTGAAGGCATCAAGATAGCAGCATCTGGGAAACAATTTTGCTGTTCTAATGGTGTTCTACAAGAAGACAAAACGGGAAGATATTGACTGACAAGCACTTAACATTAGATTGTAAGAAACAAAGATTGTTTTGGCACTAAGCTCACTGTTTAATTTCTAGTAGTTGACAGTGCCATATCACAGGGCATTGGACCATCCAAAGTAGTAGATAGAATTGTATAATATATACATGACAATCTGAATAATACAAGGTGCAGCTTACATTTCAGAGGAAACACAATATTTTCATAATAATTGTGCAAGATGTACTGTATGTAGCTTTACCAACCGTCCATGTAATCTTGAGACAAGATCACAATGTCCAGCATATATAGGTTACTAGTTTAATGACTTCTTGGCAACTATGAGTTAGATTGACTTCAGGTCTTGGCAGGAAAGATGTCAGTGTTATCAAACTTTTTCTAAGCTTTGAGGCAAAGCATACTCTAGACGATCTACTGGCTTCTTCTAAGCCATGAATAGACAGGCAATAACATTAACAATTTGAGCCTAATAGTGAAGATAAGAGGCCCTATATATGTAGGATTGGAAGAGAATATGCCTTACAAGTTGTTACACCTATGTTGACCATATTTCATAGCAAATCATCCTCCACTCTGCAAAACAGAAAATATTTTCTCCTCAGCTCCGGTGCACCGTGAATTTTCGCATGATGCTTCCCCAATTCATCCTAACCTGTTGCTATATATCTTAGACTGCATATCTCATATATAGTTATGATAACAAAGATCACATTCTTGATTCAAAGCAGCCAAGCACTTAGCCTCAACTGCCATTAAACTAATCTTGCTCGCAATCCCGACAGAATAACATGGCAAGCTTTCATACTGTCGATCGATTCTCCCATCCAATGAACTCTGGTTTGTGATGCTTCTTCAGTGATGCGTTCATGTGAGCATTAAGCAAAGTGTTTGTCGTGGTACGAGATAAATTATATGGCCTAAAAGCTGGCTAGTGGAAGGGATTTAGAAAATTAGAGAAGCATTAGCAAGGGTTAGGCTCTACTATGGAAGGCAGGCATTTGCATCTCTGACCATTAAAGGACGGCTTAAGGCCATTGATATGGATCCACTTGTCGGCACACAGTTGCATCCTCTGCCCGTATTTTTCATCACCGGAATGGCATTTCTTCGCGCTGCGAGAATAAAGCGATTTTCGCCTTTCCTCCACGCCTCCTTCTTCCCTGTTTCTGCTAATATATTTTAATTTCCTTGATTCCTGATGTTTTGAGCTCAAGTTTATCATCATCAGTAGACACCCTGAAGTGGATGCTGATAAGCATGGAGAAATCCATTGGCTGCTGAGACACACTGCAATCCTGTTAATTTCCACTGCCAGCAATCTGAATGTTGGATCCAACACTGTCTGCACATACAAGCATTGCCCTTGGCCTCAGCTCTCATTCCTTCCTGGCCTATCTGCTGCTTGATTGCCAGGGGCCATACATATCAAAATGGTTCATCATCTGGGGTTCTTTCTGTGACACCAACTTCTGCTGATGACCCCTTTTTACGCTGGTTTTACCGCACCCAAAGATCACCGACGGCGACGGCACAGGAAGATATCCTGCTGAAAATTCAGTGTCAAAAACTAGACTTCTATCAAAGATCATAGATCGCACTGTTATCACACTGTTACTGCATGTGCATGAGCACGAGTGCAGATTAGGGAGTGAAAGCTTTCTGTCCAGGATCTTGGAATGCACTGCAGCCTGTTGGAGTGAAATGGGCCAACAGCATGTGCATTCCAGCGTTAGGTGATAGAATTGACCTGATGCGATGCAGAGAAATGACACGGGAAAAATAAAATGGATCCAAAAAGACAATTATCTGATGCAGATGCTGAATTGGTGCAGAGGGATTTAAGCAGCTGGGGACATTGTTTGCTTTCTGCAATGTGCGTTGTATATCTAGTTTTGGCATTCTGGAATGATCATGGGAATTGACTGGTGATGCAGAGAAAAAGGAACTGAAGAATTTCTGCATGTGCATCCATGGGTTTTTTCATGGAGAGATTTGAGTCCAGATGTTGTAAGATGCACCATGTATAAGTTTGCTGCAAAAATCTCAAATGTCTCTGATTACCCAGGGCAGGATGGTTACTGCGTTATTGCACAGTGATGGAGTCTCAGTCTCATACTCTCAGTGATGGCTCTGGCAAAGATATTTGGCAAACAACTAAATACAGCTTCAGCATCTGTATGCAGCGTGTACAGCTCAATTGATGTTCAGATGATTGGAATGCAGTGCTGAAAACAAATGTCGAACGCCATAACGTCCAAGAAGACTAGAGATGTGAGTAAAAAATCAGGAAAGTTCCATAGGCTAAGATGAAGATGGGAGCAATCAATCACATGAATTAACACTTGCAACAGAGCAGCAAACGAAAGATTGTGGAAGGTAATAACAGTAGGATTCAGATGAATCTTCATTGCTTCATTTTTTTTAAGATATTTCAGATAACAAGAGGTAACAGTTGCAGCTGAGTACCTGTTCCCTTTGCCTTCACTTCTTGGCAGATCACACGACATACAACTTCCCAGTTCATCATGCATAAGGTTAAATTGCAACATAAATAATATCCATAGCACCCTGCATCCTAACGAAAAAATGACAAGGGATCATCAGAAATATTCAGTACGATAATCTGAAAAATCAATAATAACACCCTCCATTCACCGTGTTCTCAAATGCACAGATGTTTGCATAATTTTGATCAGTCTGCACTCTGTAATTCCACCGCGCAATGAATTGTTTTTTGTTGGTTTAAACCGTCGAATGCAAAACATGGGATTACAATTTCAGCATAGAGAGACCAATAGAAATGAAACAGTGATCAATTTCTTGAAGTACCTTTACCTAGTGCAGCTGAATTCGCTGCCCACGGCGAGCCAGGGAACGAAGAGGACGCGGCAGCGACCTCGCCGACCTCACGGGCGAGCGCCTCTTCGCCGGGGAACGGAAGGTGAAGCACCAGCCGCCGCATCTCCGCCCCGCGTCCTGGCCTCGGGGAGGCATCGCATCGCATCGCATCGCAGCCGCCGGAGGAAAAACAGCAGGTGGTGGGACTCCGGGAGCTGCGGCGCGAGCGAGACCTCCGCGAGCACGAGCGACGGCGCGAGCAGCACAGCATGCGCCCGGCCCCGCCGCGGTGTGCGCGACGTGCCGGTGGTGCGCGGCCGCGAGTAGCCAGCTGGCCCTCGCCGGCGCCGCCGCCCCGGCACCGGGCCTCAGGACTAGGTGGGCCAAATTCATTTGAGGGACGAATTCGTAACCGAGAATTAGTTGGGCCAAATTTCGTATTGGGCCGAATTCAATCATGAGATTTAGCTGGCTCGAATTTAGCTATGGGTCGAATTTAGTCACGAGTATTAAGTTGGCCAATTCTGTGGTGGACTGAATACGTCGACGAGATAACATGGGCCAAATTCATCGGTGGTCCAAAACTGTTGACGGGATTAAGTGGCTCAAATTTAGTGATGGACCGAATTCGTTGACGATAATGAACTGGGGCAAATTGGATTGTTGGCCTAACTCGTTAAGCAGAATAAGGTGGGCCAAATTCAAATAAGGATCGAATTTAAGGGCTGTTTGGTTAGGGATTAAAATTTTAATCAGTGTCACAATGTTTGAACATCAATTTAAGACTAAGTATCATATTCGTCAAATCATAACATAATTAGTCTATATTTAATACTTTAAAATAGTATGTAAACATTTGATGTGACATGGACTAAAATTTGTTTCTAACCAAACAGCTCTTGGTGAAGAGTATTAAGTGGGACAAATTATATGTGGGCTGAAATTGTTGACGGGATGAAGTGGGTCAAATTTCGTGGTGGCCCAAACTCTTGGGATTTACGTCGACCGAATTAATAAGTGGGCCAAATTAATCTGTAGGCCAAATGTTCCGACGAGAATTAAGTAGGCCAAGTTCACTTGAGGGCGGACTTCGTTGGTAGGAATTACGTCGGCCAAATTTACCTGTGGGCAAAAATCGTTGACAGAATGAAGTAGGACCAATTCTATCAGTGGGCCGAAATTGTTAACGTGAATTAAGAGGGCCAATTATCTGTGGTGGTCCAAATCACCTGAAACTGGTCCACCACGATATAAAAATAAACGAGCTCACTCAATGGTCCGATCGAAATTGGCTGAGGCGCGCAGGTTGGCCACAGTAGTGGCCATGTGGTAGGAGACTTTGGAATAAGTTTACTTTCGGTCTTTTATTTTGAGTCAAGTTTAAGTTTCGTTTTTAAACCACGATTTGTGTCTCACAACTTGTAAAATCGATGTAATTAAAATTTGGTTTTGGCTGATGTGATAAGCTGAGACCCGCGTGAGCCTCACATGTTAGGTCCGTTTCTTTTTTCTCCGACCTAAAGAAAAAAATAATACTGTGAAACATAGTTAAAGGGTTTAAAAAAGATTTAAAAAGTACTTAGTAGCTAGCAACAACCAAATTAGTTCGGTTGGTAATGAAAATTAGCAAACCAAATATGCAATTGATACTAGTAATGTACACATTTAGCCTCCAAATTAAGTGTCAAACTATATTCTAAATATTTCATCAGGTATTAGCAAGTTCGTTAGTTGTGCAACCTGTTTATAGCTAGTTCGGTGGTCTTTCCAGCGTCGGCCGAATCCCACGAGTTGTTGTTTTCTTTTTCGTAGCTACAGTCAGATCCCTTAACCTGTCGGGCGGATTTAGCGATTGGGCTATGAGGCTTTAACTCATCTATCCTCGTCTGAGTAGTGGAGCCCCTTTGGCCTCCCTATCAATTTTTAGATTCATATGTGTTAAAAAAAGGTTGTAAGTAGACTTAGATGACTTGGGACGCGATTTAGGCCGCAGACCGCGTCGGCCCACTCGGGCACCACTACGCCAGCCACGTTGGCCTACTCAAGCCCAGCCCATCAGAGATCAGCCCATGAGTGAGTGGGAACTAATGACAAAACAAAAAAGACCCCAAGTCTCAGCCGAATACTAGCTTTGCAGCGGCTGTAGTCGGCGAAGGCTTCCATAAGTTTCTAAAATCATGGTCAAGGTTGGATGCCAAGTCAACTTAGGGAATTTATTGGACGTACTAGAAGAACTGAAGATTTTCTTGGATGCACCGAGCTTTCACAAGTTTCTAAAATCATGTCAAGGTTGGAATGCATAGATCTTGTGAAATCATGGTCAAGTTTCTGAAATGCATAAATCTTGATCATGATTTCAGAAACTTATGGAAGTTCAGTATATCCAAGAAAATCTTTAGTTCTTCTAGCACTTCTAATAAATTCCCTAAGTTGACTTGACATCCAACCTTGACCATGATTTCAAAAACTTGTGGAGGCTCACTACATTCAAGAAAATCTTTAGTTCTCCAAGCACGTCCAATAAATTCCCTAAGTTGACTCGGCAACACAACAATTTGACTAATATCAAAATCTTCAGCATAAATTTCAGCAAGTGTCACAAGTTTGTCCATATCAAAAGTAGAGAAGCAGTTTCTTGGGTTAGGAGAAACCATGCAATCTAGTAACTCTGAACTAATTTCACCAAACCGATGATTCATCTTCGACAAAATGGCATCGATAGCAACGATAAAAATCTCAACATGGTAAAAATGCATGTTTGTAACCTTTTACTTTCTTCGTGCAGATGATCCAAGGGCATTTATTACATTGTCCATATCTGGCACTTCTATCTCATTCTTATTATAAAATTGTTTTACTCTCCTGAATAATGTTTTTCATCCATTTTCTCTCATATCCTGCAAGCTATCTTTCACACCCATGATGAAATGAATCGTTTCAACAATATCTTGATCCTTCCTTTGCAAAGCACGTGAAAAATTTTCTGTGAGGCTCAACAATTCTATCATTAAGTGCATGATAAACACAAAATCAAAGCTCTCCATTTTATCGATCAAACCAAAAGCTCCACCATTAGATGTTGTTTTAACATAATCTTTCTTTACTATCTCAAGGACATCAATGATAGCCTCCCACATCACCAAAACCCGAAGCAAAGTTTTTAGATGAGAACCCTATCTAGTATCTCTGGTCCTAACTATGCTACTTTCTTGGTTTAAACATCTTTCGGTAAGAATCTCATCATTCTCAATCTTTTTTAACAACAAATCATGATGCTTTGCAAGTAAGACATCCTTTCTCATACAAGACACACTCACAATGTTGATTATCAAAGTAACATAGTTAAAGAATCTGCAATGGCCGGAGTAGAACTTGAAATGACAACAATCACTAATTGCAACTGGTGGGCAAAACAATGGACATAGAAAGCATAGGGATTTTCATCCTGAATCAATTTTTGCACGTTATTAAATTCACCTCTTATGTTGAAAGCTCCATCGTAACCTTGCCCGCAAAGCATAAAGATGTTTAAATTGTGGCTACCAAGCATTTCAAGCAAAGCTGCTTTCAAAGCAGCAGTTGTACATATCTCAATATGTCAAAGTCCAATAAACCTCTCTAACACCTTTCCTTAATCATTCACAAATCTACACATCAAAGTTTGTTTCATATTAGTACATAATTTCAAATTATACAATTAATGGAAAAAGTAATGGCTATTAACCTCAGAATCACAACCATTTGCTCCTTTATAGAAACATGTTGAGACTCATCAATAAGCATGGAGAAGTTTCTACCACGAATCTCATCTATAACCACTGCCATCACTTCCTCTGCACATGTTTTTGTAAGATCCTTTTGTATACTAAGAGATAACATCTGACAATTTCTAGAACCTTTATTATATGCATCCTTCGCTATCTCAACTTTCTCTTTGTACCAATCAACCATCTTCCTAAATGTACCCTTATTAAGAGAAGTAGAGGACTCATCATGTCCACGGAAAACATCACCTTGCATTATAAGAAATCTTGCAACATCTAAACAAGATGTCAAGCGAATCTCATATCGTTTTTCTTCATCCTTACTAATTTCATATATTTTTCTAGCCACACTTGTTCTTTGGTTCATAAAGTCAACACAACTTAATCTAGCATCTGTATGAGTCTTGCAACTAGTGTGTTTACGAAATACATCCACAGATTTTTTCCAATTAATAAAACCTTGCTTCGCAAAGACAGAACTCCTAAAAGTTTCAGGCTTTCCGGGGACAAAGAAAAGATAACAATATAGGCAATAAGTTGCATCCTTTGAAACACTATACTCTAGCCAATCAAATTCATCAAACCAAGATTGTTGAAATGATCTCCATTAACCATTTTGCCATTTAGAAGAAAAAATATAATTAACAGCTTGGGTTGGATCATTCAAAACGTATCCCCTTCTTACTTGATCTCTAATTTCAAATGGATTATCTTCAATTAGCTTGCATTTTGCTGGGTCACCAACTATATCTGAGAATGTAATCTATGTTCTAGGCTTTTTCACTTTACTTGTGCTCTCATTAGTGCCTCCTGTTGGAGTATCACTACCACTAGCATTGCTTGAATTTGAAAAATATGTGTACAATGTTCTTTTTGATATTCTGACCTAATTTATAATAAAATCATAAATCACCTTGCATCATAATTGTAACTTACATTTTGCAAAATAAAGACAAAAGCAATTTTGACCTGCACCTAGCCGCCTGCGCCTACCGACCGCGTCGCCAACCACCTGCGCCTGCCAGCTATCGTGTCGTGCCATCCTCCCGCCGCTTCTGCCATCCGGTGTCTCGTCCTGAGGCGTCCTTCCGTCGTCCTGCGGCGTGGCGACGCCACAAGCCTCCTCTGCCGCTAGCTGCTTGTCGAGGCCGCAAGCCTCCGCTGCCACTGCCGCTGGCTGGTTGTCGCCGTCGCTGCAAAGCTAGGGTTCAGCTAGGACTTGGGGTTTTTTTGTCACTAGTTCCCACTCACTCATGGGCTGATCTCTGATGGGATGGGCTTGAGTGGGCTGATACGGCTGGCGTGGTGGTGCCCGAGTGGGTTGACGGCCTACGGCCCAAGTCGCGCCACAAGCCATCTAAGTCTACTTCCAACCCCTCCCTGCAACACATATGAACCTAAAAATTGATGGAGAGGCTAAGAGGGGCTCCACTACTCCGGCAGGGATAGGGGGCTAAAGCCCTCCCAGCCCCACCGCTAAATTCACCCCTAATTGAAATTGTGCGATTCACGCAAACCAGTGAAAGAAGGGTGTGTATGAGCTGACCGAAGAATAATTTAGATTGAAGGACAATGATAAAAAGAGTAGAGGTATATTGGATTGATGATACTGTGGGTGGCGCACCTGGGATGAGGGTTGTTCTTGATGGACTTTCTGGCAGTACTTCCTCCACTTGTACCCATATGCCGGCATCTTGTCTCCGCAGCTCCTCACCTTTCTCATGTACTTGCTCTCCGCTTCCACCCTGCGACTTAATTTACAAGCAATCCAACACATATTAGTCTCCAGTAAAAACTAGATATAGCTCCATGCATTTGTGCACAATTAATTGTGCATGCACCTACAAATATAGAGAGTTGTAGCAGCGGCAATGATGACGATGATGACGATGACGACGAGAGTGCCTTCTCGTCGTTTTCAAAGTCCTGGATCGTCGAGCCTGAGTACACCGAGCACAGATCCCTGCTCATCGCTGGCACCGGCCGCCGCCGCTCGTGCTTAGCACTGTCGCCTCCGATGCGGCAGCTGTTGATGAAATTTTTTTATTTTGAAACTTTTTAAATTTTTAATTTTAAAAAGAAATTGTTTCAAAACTTATTTTTAAAATCTGAAACTTTTGTTCATGTTAGTGAGATTGACATGGCAAAACAACACTGTCACGTCGGTCTAGCTGACGTGACAGTGTTATTTGGTCACGCCAACCTGACTGGTGTGGCAGAGTTATTTGGCCATGTTAGCCAACGTGACGTGGTAAGAAAAAACTACCACGCCCGCAGTGTATGACGTGTCATGTAATTTTGAAAATAAGTTTATTTTAAAATTTTAAAATAAAAAAGTTGAAAAATAAAATAAAAAATTCCTGCCGATGACCTCGTGTTGAATGAGTAGTAGAGGGAGGGGTGTTCCGCGGCCGGGAGGAACAGGCTGTTGTTGCCGAGGAGCTCGCCGGGCCAGACGACGCCCACCTCGTCCGCCGCCGGCCGTGGTGGCTTGAGCTCGCAGCACATCTCCCATCAGATATGGTCCTGGATATACTTACACCCCGGGGCCGAAGCAGCGTGGTTACTTTGACCAGTCAAAGAAGTAATTGAACGGCTCATATATATAGATCAATGACATGGACACATGGAGCCTAAGGTCAATATCACCCCGAGACAAGATCGGCGTCAGGGGCGGATCCACGCCCTGGGCTACCTGGGCTGTAGCCCGGGGCGAGGCTATATGACGAATCATCGTCTTCCTCTCAGACAGCTGCTTTGATTTTCTTTTAGGCTTTTGCTTTGCTTGTTAATTTTGACGGTCCTTCCATTACTGTCAAAATCAAGTACTAATTCACGCCTCATTCTTGAATCTTCTTACGGCCTTAATTTGGTAATGACGCTGTCCAGTCCGATCCTACTGGTTATTACTGTAGGATTCGAAGTAACAGAGTAGACTGCAGTGTTTATTATTGTATTATCTATCAATTACAGGTCTACTAAATTTCATCTTCTCTTTAATTTGCCACACAAGTATGTATAATATATTGCTTAACCAGCTCAACATGCCAACACGCGCGTACAATCGAGACGAGATGACAGAGACACCAACCAGACCAGCCTTTACTGGGCTACTTTAGCTTTACTTCCTCGATCAACCAAAGCAAAACCAAAGCAATTTTTCCACACCACCGTACCCTTGTTTTAGCCATGTATTAGTTAGCTAATACATGATAATTATTTTAGCCATTTATCAGTTAGATCAGGACAAATTATTTTAGTCTTGTATTAGTTAGCCCGGGGTGGAGCTTGTTTATGAATCCGCCACTGATCGGCGTCGTGTTTCAACGGAAAGTCAACCTGTCATTGGCTTTGGTGCAGGACAGCAAGCTGGTTAAGATCCCTCTTAAACAAATTATTGACACGGTTATCCTTTTAATTGTAAGCATTTTTTTTAAAAAATAAACTTACAAATAGCTTATATAACGAGCGATTTAAGCCTCTAAGCAGTAAGTAAATAAAAGTATTTTCAGATTATCTGTTTTATATAGGATAAAGTTATTTTTAAATAAACTTAACGTATAGCTTATAATAAGTGATTTAAGTCTCTAAGCAATACATAAATAATGTATCTTTTGAAAACATATTTTTAAGATATAGAAGAAATAATTCATGTTAATAATCTTCTAACGAAGTACTAGCTGAAAAAAATTGAAAATCAATTCAAATTAACACACGTGATCACTATTGGAGAAACGATATTTCTGAACAAGGCCCCCAATAGGTTCCAGGGCGAGCCATAAGTGACCGCACTGAAAACCGGTCCCGAGGGGGCCGTCTATTGACCACATGGGATAATGCATTATCCGTGCGATCCACTTAAGCGACCGCACGTGCTATTATCCCATGCGGTCACTTAAGTGGATCGCACGGGATAATGTGATTATCCCGTGCAGCCCACATAACAGCCCGCATGGGATAATGGTGCATTATCCAGTGCGGTCCACCTAAGGACCCGCCCGGGATAATGCATTTTCCGTGCGGGTCATTAAGTGGACCGCATGCGATGATGCACCATAAATTCCCCACCCAACCCAACAATTGCACATTTATCATGGTGTTTCTCTCCAAAAAAGGGCTGTTATAGGGAGAAATGTTTTCAACTTGAATTTTTCAATTGGAATCAATACAAAAGGTATCATACTTGATCTCCTCTTCCATTTGCTTCCATTCGCATGCGGTCCACTTAATGGCCTGCACGGGAAAATGCATTATCTCATACGGGTCCTTAGGTGGACCGCACGGGATAATACACCATTATCCCGTGCGGGCTTATGTGGGCCACACAGATAATCGCATTATCCCGTGCGGGCACTTAAGCGACCGCATGGGATAATAGCCCGTGCGGTCGCTAGTGGACCGCACGGGATAATACATTATCCCATGCAGTCCAATAGCCGGCCTCCCTCGGGACCGTTTTTCCAGGCGCGGCCACTTATGGCCCGCTGGAACCTATTGGGGCTTTGTCCAGGAAAATCGTTTCTCCGGTAGTGTGCGTTGAGCTCGGGGATCACGTTGAGCTCCGGTTGGTCCCGACGCCTGCAACATATTACCACGGCTGCACGACGTCATTGTCGTCAAGCACGAATATGATCTGTCCAAGCACACGCTACAGTCATGATCGGATTACTTTCGAAAGATCTTGTCGGGAGGTGGTTTCATTTCTCGAGAAGATATCCTCTCATGTATCTTTTATCTTTTAAATTCAATACAAATAATTATAGAAAATTATAAAAAATATAGAGTATAGTGATAAAATAAATTTATATATAAATAGTACGCAACTATTCATACGTTGAATTTGTATTTTTATATCTTGATGTGTAAGTTGAGTTTGGACATAAGCTCGTATGAGTGTTGTTAAATTTTTTTCAAAATTTTTCATAAACCGTTTGGATAGTTTTTAAACAAACGATTGGACATCCACTCGAGGGATCAAAATAGTTTGGATTAATTTGATACATGTCGTTACAGATATGTCATATTAAAAAAATACCATGTCGTTACAAATATGTCATACTAGGAAAATGACATTACGATTCGAAAAATCGGTTAGGTGTCATCGAAATTTTATGAAATTTAAATTATGCCACTACAGTTCAGTTTTCTGTCAACTTCCATCTAATCCAACAACGCATCGCTTCATCCATAAAAATGAGGAAAAAGAAATACAGAAAACAATGACCCCAAATTTGCTCGATCTGCTAGTTTTCTCTTGGTCTATTGCCGACCAGAGTTGCATCCGTTTGCCAGTGGCTCCAGGATGAGGCCGGCCGTCCCCAAGCCCCGTTGACCATGTGGAGGCTGGCCGAAAATCTCCGGGCAGGTTGGTGTGGAGAGGCGACATGGCGGCGAGACCTCTTTCACCGCCGCCTGAGGAGGTGGAGGGGCGACACGGCGGCGTTGCTAGTGCCGCCGTCACCGACCAAGTCAACGGTTCTCTCTCACCATCGAGCGCAAGAACTTGGCAAACTAGTCAATCTAAAATTTTAGCTTAGGGTATAAAAAAATTCAACACAAGATTTTGATAATAATTATAAAATTAAACATATGTACTAAGAACACGATAAAAGCTTTAATTCTTATATTAAATAGAAATGATCCACTAAATACAATGTAAATAGTTTAAACACCATACTGATAACTGAAAATATATGCATAAAAGAGTATCAGAGACTTACAATGCTATTTTTCTGGCTAATTTATTCGACACTCTCGAAGGGACATGAATGTCTTAATTTATTCGGCGGCCTGGTGCACGAGCGGCCGACAACCGATGCACGGGCAGCGCGAGGGCGCGGACGGCGGCCGGCCAATGAGCGGCGCGAGGGCACGGGCGGTGGATGACGCATAGGTCTGGCAGCACTGGTTAGGGCGTTCAGCGGCGGTTCCCGTCTTTCACTCTTCTCGAGTTTCGACCTCTGAGTTTCAAGGCGACGAGTCGTACTGCCGTAGACAACAGCGGTTGCAAACTTGCGGTTGGAGTCCTGAGTCTTCACGCGACGCGACGGATGGAACGAGATTCACGCTGGAGAGAAGATATGTTGTCGTACATTTTTAATTTTGTAATATATATATATATATAATACCTCTTACGCGTGGACCTAAGGTATGTCGTGGCCCACCCGACATACCCCCTGCCTCCGCCCCTGCCAAGGAGGTCGAGTGGTGGTGATGGTAGAGGAAACCGAGGAGGCCACCACCCCTCTTCCACAAGGCCGACGTCGATGCCATCTCCCGTGCTCCCATCCCCTTTCGCTACTCCGCATGAAAAGGAGGCGGCCACGGGCATCACACCTGACAGCCTGAGTTGGTGAGCTTGGCCTGGTCGGGTGGCTAACTAGCTATGAGGGGGAGCTCTCCTAGGCCTCCGCGAAGCCTAGCCCGAGGTGGCGAGCTTAGCCTAGTCGGGCGGCTATGAAGGGGAGCTCTCCCAGTCCTCTGCAAAGCCCTCACCTTCGTCTCTTCCACCCACTCTTCTCCTCTTCGTGCCACCGCCGCACCAAAGCCGATGGCCCTCTCTCTCACTAGATCTGGTGGAGCTCACATGAGGTAGCACCACCGGCGATGGAGCTCCGGCAAGATCCACTATGGGAAGACTGCCATTGTGTCGATCTCGCCCCTCTGGTCGCCTGCCTCGCTTCCTCGACACCCTCTTATCCATATCCCCCTTCCCCATCGATCGCCTCATGGTGGGTGACTGCATCGTCGAGCACGTGGTCGAGGCCGCCGACACATAGGAGCTGGTGGGCAACAGCAGGGCAGCACAAACTTCGATGGTAGAGGGGCGTGGTAGAGGCATCATTGTAGAGTGTGCTTCGATCAGGTGGCTCGATAGGTGACAACGAAGAAGACGGGCAATGGATATGACCCGGACCGCTGCCTCTCTTCCTGTAGAGAGGCGGGCGAGCTCGACCTCAACGGGACTTGCTGGTTCCACCTTCATTGCCTCTCTTCCCATGGAGCTCGAAATCCACCGGTGCTTATTTCATATTAATACTTATCACATGATAAAATAGACATGACACTTTTTTAATGAGAATGAAAAGAGTGGCCTTAGCTCCATTTTAGTCACCCCACCAACCTCTTATTCTGCACTATGTCGTTATCCTCGTTGGGCTGGTCACTACGGACCTATATTTTCTAATTGGTAGATATGATGCAACTTTTTGTGAGCTCACAATCATATCTGGTATGACGATCTGAACTTAGTTCAGCTGATTAGATTTCTTGTATGAAAACTTGTCTTTTAGACTCAACATAGATGTTTGTATTTATGGCTATATTTTTTTTTAATATTAGACGATGTAACCTTTGATAACGAGGCTTTATTTATAAGGATTAAGTGTGCATATGTATGTTTATGGAAGTAATGAGTGTACATGTGTGTGTATATGATTGTTTCTGTTTGTGATGTGTATTTTTTGTTCTTGAAAAAATCATAGCTGGTCTCACTACTGGAGAAACAATTTTTCTGGACGAGGCCCCCAATAGGTTTCAGGTGGACCATAAGAAGCCGCGCCTGGAAAAACCGATCCCGAGGGGCCGGCTATTGGCCCACATGGGATAATAAATTATCCCGTGTGGTCCACTTAACCGACCGTACGGGATAATAGCGCATTATTCCGTGCGGTCCACTTAAGGAACCGCACGGGATAATGCATTTTCCTATGCGGGCCATTAAGTGGACCGCATGCGATGATGCCCCACTATTGCGCAATAAATTTCCCGCTTAACCCGACAGTTGCACATTTACCATGGTGTTTTTCTCTCTCAAAAAAAGGCAATTATAGGGGGGAAGGTTTTGAACTTGAATTTTTCAATTAGAGTCAATACAAAAGGTATCATACTTGATCTCCTCTTCCATTTGCTTCCATTTTTAAAAATTTTTATTGGTTGAATGCGAAGATATTTGAACTTTTTTAACTCGGTTTTTCTCTCTCAAATAATAGGCATTTTATTTTTTGGAAGGCTTTAGACTTTAAATCTTCAATTAAAATCAATATAAAAGGTAACGTGCTTAAGCATCTCCTTCATTTGCTTCCGTTTTTGTAAAATTTCATCGGTTGAATGCGAAGATATTTAAACTTTCGAATTGTTATATATGTTGAGCTATTTTTGTAATTTATAGGTCAAATATCTTGTTTTTTATTGAACCATTTTTTGGTAACTACTTTAGTCTCATTATTATTATTTGTTGTGCATGAGGTTTTAGTTATAAAGTAGGATTTAAGTTTAATTTGTTTATTTAGAAAACACGATAATATAATATTAATTTATGTTGTCACTGTTTTAGATGAATCGGATATGGATGTATGAGACACGGAGAACTCATCCGGTGTTCATGAGAGAAGCATCAACATTTATTGATAAGGCTAAGGCACACGCTTTGAGGGAGAATAGGAAGGATATTTTTTGTCCTTGCATGGATTGCAAGAATCAGAAGATGTTGAAAGATCCGAATGTAATTCTCGGACACATAATTCAGCGTGGATTTGTGGAGAAATACACAGTTTGGACTTATCATGGGGAAGTCACCCCTCCGGAAGAGAATCCTGATATTTGGTTCGATGAGGCAGAGAATTTTATAATTGAGGACATGTCTCGTGAAATGACGGGTGATTTTGGTGGCTCGGTTTTGACAAGGCGAGAGGTTGATATTGATCTTGATCTTGAGGATTTGTTGCGGCACGCTGAACCGGAGGTCCTAACGGAGAAAACAAGAGATTTAAACAATTGGGAGGCGTTGCAGAAAGCAGCGAAAGATCTTTTATACAATCAAGCAAAGGGATGTGATATGGATTATACAGTGTTGCGGTCGGTGCTAGAACTTCTTAGATTGAAGGCCAGACATGGATGGTCTGATACTAGTTTCAACGACTTGATGGGTCTCCTAAGAGCTATGCTTCCTAAGTCTAACTTGTTGCCAGTAACACTTATCAAGCCAAGAAACTGATATGTCCATTATCACTTGGTGTGGAAAAGATCCATGCATGTATTAATCACTGTGTACTTTATCGCAAGGAATACGCTGACTTGGACAAGTGTCCAACTTATGGGGCGAGTAGGTACAAAAAGGATAACAGTGCCGCCGATAGTGACATTGCCGAACCAAATTCATTGGTCGAGCCAGGGAAAAAGATTCCGGCCATGGTGATGTGGTACTTGCCAGTGAAAGATCGAATGAAGCGATTGTTCTCAAACCCCACCGACGCCGAGTTGATGAGATGGCATCAAGAGGGTCGAAAGACGGATGGTATGATTCGACATCCCGCTGATGCTCGACAGTGGAAAAATTTTGATTCGAAGCACCCAGAATTTGCAAATGATCCGAGAAATGTCAGGTTTGCGTTGAGCACGGATGGAATGAATCCGTTCGGTGACCTAAGCAGCTCGCACAACACTTGGCCAGTTATGCTCACCATGTATAACCTTTCGACATGGTTATATCAGAAGCGAAAGTACATTTTGTTGACTCTTCTTATACAAGGGTCAAAACAGCCTGGCATCGACCTAGATGTGTTTCTTGAACCTTTGATGGAGGATATGCAAGAAATGTGGGAAGAGGGTCTACGATTATTTGATGCATACCGCCAGGAGTATTTTACTCTGCGTGCTATCATATTAGTTACTACAAACGATCTACCAGCCAATTTTTCCCTATCCGGACAGATTAAAGGAAAGACCGGATGTCTGATATGTCTGGACAACACATCGTACATATACCTGACCTCGTCAAAAAAGTTAGTTTACATGTGTCATCGTCGATTCTTACCATAGAAGCATAGGTATCGTGTGATGGCTACCTTTTTTGACAAAACTGTTGAGGTAGGTACTGGCCCGAAGCAAAGGATGGTTCCACGGTGTTCAAGCTGACAAGGAACATAAAGGTCGTGTTCGGCAAGGAAAAGAGAGCTTCAGGCAAGAGGAAGAAAGAAGTGGTAGTAAACATGCTGCCCTTCAAGAAACATTCAATTTTTTCAAGTACCTGACGTCATGCCATCGATGTCATGCACCTCGAGAAAAATGTGTTCGACAGTACCATCGGGACTTTACTTGACATCCCTAGTAAAACAAAGGATGGATTGAAGTCACGTAACGACCTTGTCAATTTGGGTATAAGGAAAGATCTCCACCCAATAGAGCTAACGAATGGTAAGATTGAGATTCCTCCGGCATGCTAATCAATGACACTAGAAGAGAAAAAACTTTCTGTAAATGTCTTCGTGGATTGAAAGTGCTGACTGGATTCTCATTGAATATCCGGAAACTAGTATCAATGAAAGATTTATCGATTTCTGGACACAATGCTCACGACTGTCATAAGATGATTACGGTGTTTCTCCCTATCGCTATAAGGGCGGTGAAACCAGTGCACACCAAGGTAGTGATAACAAAGCTGTGCTATTTTTTTAATCGAGTATCACGTAAAGTTTTTGATCCGAAGAATTAGGACCCCTTCGAAATTCGCATGAGACATGCTTGCCGCTAGAGATGTTTTTTCCTCCATCGTACTTTGACATGATGGAACATCTCATTGTTCACATTGTCCCTCAAATTATTGAACTTGGTCCTCTATACCTACATCAAATGTGGGCGTATGAGCGATACATGGCTGTTCTGAAAGGGTATGTCCGTAATTGTGCTCATCCAAAGGGCTCGATGATAATGGGTTACACAACTGAGGAGGTTGTCGAGTGTTGCCTAGATTATATGAAAGATGCCAACCTTATTGGGATACCGATGGCTCGACATGATGGAAGATTATCTGGGAAGGGTACGGTAGGAAGAAAATGCTTCTACGACAACGATTACAAAGCGGTATCAGGTGCACACAGCAGTGTTCTTCAACAACTCGCTATCATTGCGCCCTACATTGAGCAACACACTTCCGAGATCAGAGCATGCAATCCTGGGCGATCCGATGATTGGGTTTCGAAAGAACAGAAGCACACTTCCCCCAATGGCTTAAGGATCAAAATCTACTGTCTGGTGAATCACTCGAGGAAAAAACGGTAGAAAGACTTGCAGCTGACCCAACAAGCCTTGTGACCTCATGGCAAGGGTATGACATCCGCGGATACTCTTTTTACACCAACAAGAAAGACAAGAAAAGCTCACGCGAGACGTGGGGTTCGTGTCGAAGCGTTGGACGCAACAGGCGAGGAAATCATACTATGGGATCATACAAGAAATATGGGAACTTGACTACGGTTCAAACATTCGATCCCGTTCTCGGATGCCAATGGGTGAAAGACAACATGGTAGATAAATTTGGATTTATGTGTGCTGAACGAAGTAAAATTGGACACAAGGATGATCCATGGGTCCTTGCCGAGCGTGTTGCACAAGTTTTCTATGTGAAGGATCCTTCCGATGAAAAGATGGACATTATTGTATCGGGCAAACAACACATCATTGGTATTGACAACATTAAAGACGCGTCCGATTATAATCAATACGACGTCATTTCGTTATTCACAGATCTTCCTAACCGGATGAAACACATTGAAAGTGTCCTCGATGAATCGAAGTTTGCATCCGTGCGGAAGGATGTTAATCCAAAAATTGTAAAACGCTAGTTTATTTTTTTGTGTATATTATGTTTCTTCTCCACCCTCCAAACTTTCTCTACTATGTAAATACAACATGTAACTCCTAATTATAAAATTTGGTAATTTTTTGATTGGTTTTGCTATATTTCTTTGATTTATTTTATTTTCATGAATTTTTTTGCCAAGTCTCACATTTGAACTACAAGTGATTAAAAAATAGAATAAAATTAGTGAAAAAAATTATATTCATGTTCTTTAGACCTACTTGAGTCATTATCCTGTAAATGAGAATAAATTTTGAATTTTTCTTCATGAAACATGATTAGGAACCTATTGACCAAATGATTTTAAAATTGTATAAATAGCAAACGAAGTTGAAAAATCATGAAAATTGTGTGGATGTCATGATATTATACGTAGAGGCTGTGGTAAAAAATTGAGAAGGTTTCGAATATTTTATCACATACGACGCTCACAAAACCGAAGATTCTCCAGAGTAGATTAGAAGTGTTGAGAAGGATAGGTTAGATTTGGAGAGAAAGTGACGGCCGAATTATCGTTTGATTTCAAAAATTTTTCCATAATTAACATATATTGATGTATGGAAAAATTTGGTAATTTTTTGAATCAGTTTGATAATTTTTTCATTAATATCCAATTTGATGAAAAAAAGAGAGGGGGGTCGATTATCGTGTGCGGGCCGCTTAAACTGCCCCACACGGGAAAATATTTTCGCGTGCGGGCGGCTTAAAAGTCCGCACGAAAAAGTGTCTTCCCGTGCGGGCTGTTTAAGCGGCCCGCACGGGAAAATCATTTTCTCGGGCGGGCTGTTTAAGCGCCCGCACGGAAGATCGTTTTCTCGTGCGGGCTTTTAAGCGCCCGCACGCAATAATCGCCGCCTATATAACGAGAACGCGGGCTCCCAAAATTCTAAGTCCCCGGTGAATTTCAGATCTACGCCGCCAGGCTGCCAAAATTTCGCCGAGCAACCACCGATTGCCGCACCCGCGCGCGCACCCTCACCGCCCATCCCCCGCCGCCTCTCTCTCTCGGCGCTGCCGCCCGTGCCGCCTCTCTGTCACGGCACCGCCGGCCTCACCATCGTCGTCGGCCTCAACTGATCACCGTCGTCGCTGTCCGTCCACCGCCACACCCTTTCCCCCTCGCCCTTGCCACCCATTCCCTGACCAGATCTAGCGCCGTCCGCCCGCCGGCCTCAACCCGACCGACGCGCCAACGACCGACGACCGACCACCGCCTACCCCATCGTGCCACCGCCCACCGGCCTCAATCGGCGTGCCCCTTCACCGCCAACCTCCACACCGCCACCGCCGCCGTCGCCCCCTTCACCGGCTCACCGCCACGCCGCCGTCCGCCCCTTCACCGACACCGAGGAACTCCCTCACCGGCCGCAACCACAGGTGACATTTTACAGTGAGAATTTTGATGAAATTTATGAATGAAATGTGTTGATGAATGAATGAATGAAATGAGATTTTTGATGGATTTAGCATATAGGGTGCTGTTGGAATGAATGAATGGATGTTTATATTTTTGATACCGTAATGGAATGATGAATGGATGGATGGATACAGTGGGGGCTTCAATTGTTATAATGCTCAGAATATATTGAAAAAAATAAATCTTCGAAAAATAGAAAAATCTTTTTCAATGAAACAGTTGCATATATAATTAAATTCAGGCACATATATATAGCATCTAACCCTTCAGTCGATTTTCACAATCAGAAGTTTGAAAAAAAATGTTATCCACATAAACTCTATACTTTGCGGGAAAATCCAATCCTTAGAAAAAAAAAGAGCTAGCATTTATAAACATGTGCGTGCAGATAACAAAAATCCCCTTAAGGAAAAATTTTCAGCACAAAATAAATAGCTAAGTTACCCTGTTAGACTCCCTTTTTCATATAAAGTAAAACTTCCCGTGCATCATTTTAGATCTGTCACATACATACCCAACTAGGCAAGTAACGAAAAGATCTCCAAGTTGAGCTAGTAAGAAACAACTAGGGGTCAAGCAAGATCAAATATGGACTATTTTGGCGATTTGGCCACACCACCACATGGGAAACTGATGCAGACCTGACATCGAGTGTTGATATATAGAAAATCCATTCAACATGCTTCCAGTTGAGCTTACATATATAGTCAAATTGAGATTTTTGATGGATTTAGCATATAGGGTGCTGTTGGAATGAATGAATGGATGTTTATATTTTTGATACCGTGATGGAACGATGAATGGATGGATGGATACAGTGGGGGCTTCAATTGTTATATGTTGTGAAAATGTGTAGGACTTCAAATTTTTCAATTGAGATATGATGCGAAAAATTATGTTTAGGACTTCAAAATAAGATTGTTGTGAGATTGTGACAGTAAAAATGATACGTAGGACTTCAAATTTTTTTATTTCACTGTAAAATGGATTATTATTAATACGATGAAACTATAGAACTGTAAAATGGACTGTTATTTATTTGATGGAACTCTAGTAAATTTTGATGGAAATGTAAAATGGTCTGTTATTTTTCTATGAATTTTGTCGATGAATTTTTTTCATGTGAAATAGTTGCTCCAAAAATTTTTTATGTGAATTAGTTGATGTGAACGGACGGACGGACGAACGAACGGACTGGACGAACGGACGGACGTGGATGGACGGAAGGACGAACGAACGAGCGAGTGTTCGTTCGTTCGTGGGCAACGAATGTTCGTGGGCGAACGAACGAACGTGGACGAATGGACGGGCGTGTACGGACGGACGAACGAACGAACGAGTGTTCGTTCGTTCGTTCGTGGACCTACGAACGGACGTGGACGAACGGACGGACGTGGACGGACATACGGACGAACATACGGACGAACGCGACGAACGGACGAACGAGACGAGCGACCGACCGAACGAAAGAACGGACGGACGAACGAACGAACGAGTGTTCGTTCGGTGGTCGATCGTTCGTTGGTCGTTCGATCATTCGTTGGTCGTTTGTTTTAGGATGAATTTTAGATTTTAGGTTAGATTTTAAATATTCAAACACATATACCCATCGTCTCCTCGGTATATTCTAATCTCCCTCTCTCCTCTCCCTCTCCTCGGTCTCTCATCTCTCATCTCTTTCCCTCCCCCAATCTCACCTCTTCTCACGGACAAAATAGGCAAACATATGTATTTTCATCTCTCATCTCTACTAAAGAGAAGAAGAAGAAAATAAATTACATTTTTTCAATCTTCTTCTCTTTATTTTTTCGCTATATTTTTTATGCATGTCCTTAATATTAGATAATATAACAAGTTGTGCGTTCACAAATTTCACATGTTGTGCGTTATGAACAACCGTAGATCAAATGTCGAACGAGAAAGCACCCTCTGAGGCACGCAATGTCGAATCAATGGAGAAGACTTCGAGCGAAGGCACATGGCATGAACCAAGCGATCCGTTCATCGAAGTTATGCAAGCACCAGCACCACCGGTTGAAGAAGACCCCGACTACATTACTATCAAGCAAGCAGTAAGTCCAGCCATATTGTTATGATCCCTATCGTAGGATCTCGTTTAACGTTATTTGTTGTACGTACAAATGGAAGCAAGGCGCCGCTCAAAAAGAAAGGCCGCCAAGTCTATCGTCCGGTCTACCGAAGTCGAGACGGACACAACAACGTCCGGTCCGGTAGAAACCGACACGTCCGCGAGCGCTGGAGGACGTCAAAAAAGAAAACGTGGTCAGAGAAGTAAGAACCAACCCCCCAAGGAGACATATTATATCACCTCTCTGAACCAGGATGGGAAGCCATTAGAGCCCAAGGTAGCAATGACAAAGTTCAACAGCGCTTGCAGGGTACTGGCCAAAACCCACGGCCCTTTAAAGGTAAATTCATGGGAGCAGGTGGATGACAACTTGAAGAACTTCGTATGGAACGAGCTACAGAAGTGGCTTGTATATCCGCCTGGTTCAGAGGCTCTGGGAAAATAATTTGCATTAAAAACGATTGGGGGAGGTGGAGCGGTGGAACTCGGACTTGAACACTCACTACGTGCAAAAGAACAAGTCCCCATTCGAAGACTATGGTGTGATTACGCCTGCCGAATGGGATAGGTTCGTGGCGAAGATGACAAGCCCTGAAGCCTTAGCACGGAGGAAGCAGATGTCTGACCTCGCGAAAAGGAACAAGTACCCGCACCGGTTGGGCTCTAGCGGTTACGATGGCCACGTAGAGAAGTGGCGAGCAACCGAAGAACAGTTGCCGCCCAAGGAAAGCCCCCGCTTGTGGATGCACTAAAAGAAAGAAGCAAAAGCTGGTGTGGGCACGTAGCACGGACGGGTCACCGACGAGGGAGAGATCCTTTTCGAGGATCCGGATATAGAGCGTGTGACCACAAGTCTAAAAGACATTGCCGAAAAGGAGAAGACTGGGAATTTATTGCTAAAAGGGAACACGATCGGTTGACCGCATTGGGCAACCCCAACATTCGGGCGAGTAAGGGGTGTATCGTCAAAGACAAGTTGGAAAGAAGGGTTTCCTAGGGAAGCTGCAAGTTACAAGAAAAGGGACAGTACAAACATAAACTTGAAGAAAAGATAGCAAAACAAGTTGAAGAGCATTTCTACTCTCTTGTTGCACGTAATCACCAAGCCTTCCCTAACTTCTTTCAAGAATCCGAAGAATCCACGGTACAAATGCCCGCAGGCGTCGGGTCGCTTGACACCGCACCCTATCCAAGTAGATACCATAAGCGGCCCGACGCCGTGCAGCCTTCTCGTGCCGATAGGAAGGGCGGGAAGAGAAAGGAGGTGGGTACAGGGACTTGCTATACCGGGCGACAATTTCACAACACTCCAATCCCGAGGATTATGCAAGGGTGCGAGTGGTCAAGGTGCATGCGAGCATAACGACTTAGAGCTAGACATTCCAAGCACTGAAGGGATATAATTGCTTGGAGATGCGGTGAATCGGTTCATTCTATGGCATCGACGAGATATCCTGCAGTCGGTAATCGTCGGCATCCCCGTCAGCCGGTTCCTCGGATTGCTACTGCGCCCACCGCCTTCTCCACCGGGGCTCGCTTCCCCACCTCGCTCCCCACCTCGGCCTCGCTTCCCACCTCGCTCCCCACCTCGGCTCCGCTTCCCCACCTCGCTCCCCACCTTGGCCGCTTCCCCACCAAGCTCCTCCTAAGGATAAAGGTCTGATTCGCCAATGTTGTCGCCCAAGTGTCGTGAGAACATATTCACCAATCTCCTCCAACACCACAGTCAGCATTGGCGGTACCTCAAAGGCCCCTACTGAAAACAACAAGCCTTCCAAGTCCGAGCAAGCTTCCATCTCATCGATTATCCCAAAGATGATTCGATCAAGCTATGACAAGGAATTAATGGCAAAAGACGAGAGAAACTTAGTGTTCTTGGCTTTCGGGGGGAGGGCCGACGACAAGCCGCAGGATCAACCGTCAAAGTTGTCGGAGTCGAACAATCGGTGAAGAACCAAGCGGAGGACTGCAAAATTGAACTTTGGACGAAGTGCCAACAAAGTACGAGTACGGCAAGCCATTCCGCCCGGCACGTCATGGAAGACATGCCGGGAAATCGGGCTAATGCACGACGGTACCTAAAGGCGTCCAGATTGGGGCTCGGCATGCTTATCGTGAAGGTCCGGATAATGCTTTCACCGGACCCAAATGAGATATTGGTCATCGATTTCAACGACCTTCACGCATTATTCAAGATGGAAAAAATGGATATAAATCTCGTTGCTTCGTTTTGCCTGTAAGTATCGGACTAACTTAATGTCATTAATAAATTTATTTGCAAACTAACTTGTGAATAATTAATTACTCGCTGCATTACTTAGGATGCAATACGCGACGCGAAAAAGACCAATTATCCAATTGCATACATTAACCCAACAAGGATATCTTGGACGGAACATGAGGTTCATGTTCATGAAGATTCCGATGAGCTCAAAGGCAAAACAAAGAAACAAAAAGCCGCGATCATCAAACAAATGCACAAGGACAAGATGATCGCGGTATCATTCTACTTGGTCAAGGCTATGTTGGAGCACAGAGACAAAAATGTCCTCATGGTTCCTTATGCGTTGTGGTACATAATATTCGTCCGTAAAACCAATATTTTACTACGATATCACCTACAATTAACATATCTCTTCTTTCGCAGCGATCACTACATACTATTTCGGTATATCCGCGGGACCACCTGGCCGTAGTGCTTGATCCGGCACACTACGCCAGGAAACATTCAAAGAGTTCCTCGTCATTTTAAATTTGTAAGTACTATCATGCATCTTTTAATATGTTTTGTCTGTTTTTACTATCGAATAAACAATTGATCAGCGAAATATGCAATTATTTTGTCTATAGAGCACGCCATCATTATGTAAGAAACGGTGGACCGGTGAATGATCTACAAAAGAAGAAGCTTCTTGTGAGGAAAAATTTTCGAATTATATGCTCGCTATATGCCAAGATTTTATACTGTGTTTAATTTCAAATTACTGACACACATAATAAATTTTATTCAACACAGTGTTATAAGCAACCATCGGGCACTAACCTTTGTGGCTACTATGTGTGCGAGATGCTCAGAATCTACGGGAGATACTCTACTAAGTTAGAACAAGTAAGTTCAGAGAAAATATATTTTTCTACACGTTATCGATCTTGTATAATTTTCCTAATCGTATGTATGTGTACTATTCTTCCTTAAACAGATCACGAAAGTTCCAGTTGTAGCGAACCGGTTCGACAATCGAACCATGCTTAACTTGGTTGCAGATCTTTGCCGCTTCATTCGTCGCGATGTCTACAACCATTTGGGCGATTTCTATGATCCGGAGAGCGAGCTAGCGACGGACGATAAATTCAAACGACTTAGGGAGTGGGAAAAAGAGCACCGCCATTAATGAATGATTTGTAAATTGTTGCTAGACTTCTGTAATTTGCGCGAGACGAAACTTGATATGTATATAAACATGCATGCATGATCTGTGTACGTACTTTAATATCTTTTATGATGAAATAATATAATTAAATGTCTTTTTTCTCGTGCAAAAAAATATATATACATGCATCTTATCGATCGACCCATGCATTTAATATTAATGAGAGAGAGAGGAGAGGAGAGAGGACATAGAGGAGAGGAGAGGATCAGGGAGAGGAGAGGAGAGGAGAGGAGAGGAGAGAGAGAACAATAGCTAATGTACATAAAATAATGTACACCATCTTCCCGTGCGGTCGACTTAACGGACCGCACGAGAAGATCCATTATCCCGTGCGGTCCAGTAAAGTGGCCCGCACGGGATAATCGATCTTCCCGTGTGGGCCGCTTAAGCCGACCGCACGGGATAATAGATCTTCCCGTGCTTTTGGGCCGCCCGCACGCGAAAATGGTATTTTTCTAGACCTTTTCGCGCATGTGGGCAGGTCTTTCGCACGGGAAGATGCCTTTCGGCCCGCATGAAAAATGGTTTCTCCAGTAGTGTCTGGTATCTTCATACGCACGGAGAAGTAATCAAGTTTGAACTAGTTTAACGATGGATAATTTTCACTTTTCTTTGATTAATGTAATAGTTTATATGCTTTCGAGTAAATGTAGTGATTTCTTTTCAATTATATTATTAGTATAATTGCATGATTTTCTCGTACTATTTTGCGTGAAGCTAGATTAATTTTAATACTAAAAGTATGTTTGAGAAACAACTCTTTTTTATTTATATATATAAGACTAGCAACTGTGCCCGTGCGTTGCAACGGGTGAAGTCGGGGCGCGACGCGGATGGGGACGAGAGGGAGGGGCACGGCACGGAGCTCCGAGCGGCGGGAGGGAGGGGCACGAGGCGCGCGCGGGGCGCGTGCGGATGGAGACGGGAGGGAGGGACGCAAGAGGTCTTTTTTCCATCCAAGCCCTCCCTTTCTTTTCAGTATTGAGACTGCGGGTTAATTTTACAAACACTCAAGGGGTTTTCTGCAAAATAACCAAGTGGACGAAAATTTTGAGTAGAAACACTACTTGCTTTATATATAGATAGTTATATATGTATGTATAAACAAGCAACAACAAGCTAACAGCAGGAGCAAATTAAAAAAAAACTTTAGTCCTGGTTGGAGCCACCAACCGGGACTAAAGATGGCGGAGCTAGCCACGTGGCGCCGCCATCTTTAGTCCCGGTTGGCGGCTCCAACCGAGACTAATGATGCATCTTTAGTCCCGTTATTTGAACCGAGACTAAAGATAGCGATCTTTAGTCCCGGATTCGTAGTCTCGGTTTGACAACCAGGACTACAGGAGGTTGTCAACCGGGACAAATGTACTATTCTCCAGCGGTGATAGCCCTCCTCACCGTCATCACAAAGATCGGCATAGTCTTCGTATCGATTGCCGGTCGTCGTTGCTTACCAAGATCGTGAGCCCTAGTTGATGTTTGATGCTTTTTATTTGGTGTCTGCATCTCGATGTGTTTAGCGTCGTCTTGAGCTGAGTAATCTCTTGTGTTGCAGTTGATGCAGCTGCACAGGCGAAGGAGGATATACACCGTCAACTCGTTCTAGCTGGACGTTGTAGTCGGCGAGCGTATGGACGACCGCCATCCTCCTCCAGCTGCTTCCCCAGCGCAGATCAATCGAAGATCTGAAATGTTTCCCTCCCTATCCTGGATCTTCTCCTTCAAGCTCTTCACCGTGTCAGACGGTTCCACCTCTATCGCCAACGTACGCGTCCTCGGCGTCCTCACGTAGACATGCATCTTCTTCCTCTCGGTCACCGGCCGCCGCAGTTTGTCCATCGAGATCATGAGCCCTAGCTGGTTGGTGTGTTTCCCTAGCTGCATAGCAGCGCGACTCATCGAGAACTATATATAAAGGCACGGCTCGTGTGCTTTGGAAGGCCGTGATCTGTCCAATGTGAAACGGACGATCGTGATTGAGTGAGTTCGGTTCGTAACCGCCCTGATGACAACAAGTGTCAGGTTGCCATGCTGATTAAAGATGCTGACTCACCAACTTTGGTTGATTCTTTTTTTTACTTGACAATTAATTGTGACCCATGAATAGAAAAGTTTGCTCGCATCAAGTGTCAAATTGTGTTTACTTATAGCTTGAAGAGTGTCAAGTTCTTTGACTGAATAAAAATAATGAAGAAATGAAGAAATCTTTACAGTGCAAACGAAGATCATGCTGGTTAAATTGATTTGAGAAGCAAAACGGTACCATTACAGCATAGTAGAGAAAGACAACCTGAATGGTAGCATCAATATATGGAGTGATACATTACATGAATAAGGAGAAACTAAAGTGAGTTTATTAATTACACCACTTTTTTTGACCAGGAAGTTCGTTGCACCAATCTAGTACGTGTACATCGGTGACTAATAACTGAAGTGAACCAAGTTTTCGAGAGACGAATTAGGCCACTAATGGTTGCAAAGCTCGTTTTCTTATTGGTGGAATGATTCGGCCCATGGCTTGCCCTCGTCTCAGTAGCGAGTGCGCGTGGTAGGTGGGTGAGCTAGGATCGATGTTCTTGATTTGGTTCTTGTGTCTCGTTGTATCTGGTGCTACAGTATATGCAGTTGTGAAGATGAAGACGAAGGAGAATGTGCACCGTTGAATCGTTCTTGATGTTGTAGTCGGCAAGCGTGCGACTGTCATCTTCCTCCTCCACTGCTTCCCAGCGTAGATCAATCGGATATCCGGCATGAACCCTCCGTGTCCGGATCTTCGTCTTCGGGTTCCTCACTTGTCGACGATTTCACCTTCGGTGTCAACGTATGCCCCCTAGCGTTTTCACGAATATGTGCATCGTCTTCGTCTTGGCCACCGGCTTCCATAGTTCAACAAGATCGTTAGCCCCGGTTGATATTTGATGCTTTTGATTTGATATATGTGTCTCGATGTGTTTGGTGCTGCAGTCGATGCAGCTGCGGAGGTGGAGGAGCATGTGCAGTGTCGACAAGTCTTGGACACCATAGTCGGCGAGCGTAAGACCGACGTCCTCCTCGAGTTGTTTCCCACCGCAAATCAGTCTGAGGTTCTGCATGATTCCCTCTCTATCTTGGATCTTCGCCTTCACGCTTTTCACCGTGTCTGACGGCTTCACGCTCAGAATAAACGTAGCCCCCGTCAACGTCTTCACCAAGATCTGCATCTCGTCGAGATCTTTGTCACCGTCACCTGCAGTTCGTCGAGATCCCGAGCCCTAGCTATAGTTGGTGTTTCTTGCGTGCGCGGCGGCGCAGATCGTCGATCGGGAACGGTATATAGTATACCGGCTCGATCGTCCATATTGTATTCTGCCCTCGATTGATTTTAAAAGTATAACTGGATTCCAGAGACAACTCTTACATTATACAATTGTATTTTTCCCATACAACTACTTGATCAATGTATGGTCGTATTCTATATAGATAGATTTACAAGTACATGTTCTCATACACACATCAATATCTTTTGTGTAATTTACATCGGAATGATGGCGAAGGAAAGTCCCAATCAATTTTATTAAGGGTCTCTTTTGGAACACAAGATATAAAAAATATAAGAATAAGAAAAACGCAGAAAAGATGAAGATGAAACCCTTTGAAGTTGAAGTTGAAGTTGAACGCAGAAATTGAAGTTGCACGTTTGTCTGATTCTACAACAATGAAAAACGCAGGAAAGATGAAGATGAAACCCTTTGATAGCATCACAGGAAACTAACAAAGCAAAGGAAATTCAAGATGTTGGAACTTTTGCTTATTTTCCTGTGAAATTAAACCATAGATACCAAACTTCAGCCAGATAAGCAGGTAAGGGGAGAAGCTCTATCGCTCTAGGTCCGTAGCCATGATGTTGAGCTTGTGGAAGGCGTAATCCTACACACTATCTAGGCACATGGCAGGGGCGGCCTTCCGTAGCTGCCACAACCCGAGGCATATGGCCGAAACCTCTCACGCTTGACAGCCGAGTTTAAAGTCCTCTCACTACTTAAAAAAACTTTCAAATGGACCGGTTTATAGGCGTCAATTTATTTAAAATCGACACCTATTAAAACAATAGATACCGTCCTAAAGAAAGATCAACACCTATATTATTGGTATCATTTTTTAAAAAAAACTAACACCTATAATATATTATAGGTGTAGGTTCTAAAGAAAAACCGACAACTATACTATTAATATCAGATTTTTTAAAAAAACCGATACATATAATATTTATTATAGGTACTGGTTTTTTTAAATAAAAACGACACCTAAAAACCGAGCCAAGCCAGGTGGCATGGAGCTGAGCCGGCCACGTCCTTTTATATGCTCTTTCTTCTCCGGTTCTCCCTTATCTCTTTCTAATCTCTTCTCTCAGGCGGCAGGCAGGGGCGACGGGGCTCGCGGATGGAGATCTCGCTAGGGGTAGGCAGCGGCTCGCCGAAGGGAGGCGGCGGCGAGCGAAGGAGCCCCCTGCCGCTGATCCAGGCGGGAGGAGGCGGCGGCGGGGTTCGCGGATGGAGGCGCGCGACGGCTCGAAGACGACGACTACGGTGGCGGTTGTGCGACGACGATGGCAGGACAACGATAAAGGTTTTTTTGTGTTCTGTCGATCTGTGGATCTTAGATTTTTTTTTATTTGTGAAGGATTGATTTGTGGATATGTGGATTGGATATGTGATTGATATGTGGATGAATCGTTAATCTTGTGTTGTTGTAGATGGATATGTGGATGAATCTTGTGTTGTTGTGGATTGGATATGTGGATGAGCCAAGACTTGTGTGGAGATTGTGGCAATCGGGTATCCACATGGCAAGCTTATCCGACTGGAGGTAGGGATGGATTGCGCCTGCTATATCTGTAAGCCGAACTTGACTTAGGTGTTACGGTTGCCGATAGAGATAAGGCAATCGGCCTATGGTCACGGTTTGGTAAGATTGAGGAAACCAACTTAGAATAAGATAGGGTTTCCGACTTGTAAACCCTTCCTCCCAAGACTATATAAGGGGGTAAGGGGCGTCCCTTGAGGGATATCGATTCTAGATCGAGATTCCAAGAGGAGTTCAGCTTTTAGCTCTTAGCTTTAGATCACGAGATCAATAAAGACACTCGGCGGATCGAATCCACCGAAACAGGAGTAGGGTATTACCTCTCGAGAGGGCCTGAACCTGTCTAAATCTTCTTTTCCTTCTAACCCATCGTGCTTGGCGATCTTGACTGCGACCCCATTAAATATATTGCCGAAACCAAGTTTCGACGGTTGCGCGCTAGGTAGGGGACCGCGCGTCGAGACTTCTTCAACAATCTCGCCGACAAGCGTGATGGGATCTCCTTCAAGACTCGGCGACTTCGCCGCCCACTTCGTCGACGACTCCTCCTCGACTCGGATTCGAACCGGTCGGAGGGAACAACCCACTCGGCGCCGTTCGGGCTCTCCAACGGCGCCGAGATCTTCGACAACATCTTGAAGACCAAGATGCGATCCACCTTCTCCGACGACGGACTTCACTCGGCGCCATTTGGATTACCGAATGCCGCCGAGATCTGCGCCAATCTTCTTGCCTCCCGACGGAAGCAATCTACTCGGTGAAGACCTTTCGGTGCCGTTTGGGTTACCAAACGTCGCCAAGATCTACATCAAGCTGCTCTCCCCGAGTTGGCGAGATCCACTCGGAAGAGCCGATCCCCCAAGCTCCGACTCGGCCGGAACGATCCGGATCCGGGTTACCCAGATCAAGGGAGGTCGCTCATCCTCCCGTCCTTTGGCTCTGTTCATCTTGAGCTCAACGGATACCTCGGCTCCGCCGGCTTCGACAATCTCTACGGCATCCCCTCGACGAAGCCGACAACTCCGAGCGCCATATGGATGCGAGCCAAGTGCTTGACGTCCTCATGGCCGAGCCGGATGAGTCCGACTCGGCCATGGCCGAAGGCTTGCCGAAGAGGAGCGAGCGAGTGGAGCTTGAACGCAAGACAGCCGAAGAAGACAAACAACGCAAAGACGAGGCCGATAAAAGGAAGCGGGATCTGCGTGCGGTGGACGATCCGCCGGGAGGCCATCCTCCAAACACGGGTTCGCAACACCAATGTCTTCCGGACGCCACGACGAAGCAGCGCCGCACTCACGCTCTTGGATACCGTCATGGAGACAGCTCCGGCCAACGTGACCCCTATACTTGGATAAGATCAAGACCATCGTTGCCGCCACGGCTAACGGCCCTCCCACCACTTCGGCAAGAAGGCCGGCGAATCCGTGGCCGAAACGCCGACAAGAGCCGGCTCCCACCCCTAAGGTCGGGAGACTACGGGAGGCCGAGCCGGCTCGGTCGTCAACTAGGCCAAGAGGCCCGCCTCCCGAGTCCATGCCGAGGCACCAAGAGCGAGCGGTCGACTCCCGCCGCAAACGACATGGACGTCCACTGTCCACCACCGAGTCCACCGCAATGTTCCGGCTACCCAACCAACCAACGGAAGACCCCGCCGAGTGATCTCGGGAAGTCCTCGACCGCCGCTACCAAGAGCGCGGCCGTCGCACTCGGGAAGATCGGAGGGGATCACCGATAGCGGCGACGATGGAGTACCGGCCTTCACTCGGGAGCTCCGCCGAGTGCATTGGCCGAGTGGCTTTAAGCCCACCGGGATAGAAAGGTACGATGGCAAAACCGACCCGAATCTTGGTTAACGTATATACCCTTGCCATCCGAGCGCAGGTGGCGACAACAAAGCCATGGCGAACTACCCCCGTGGCCCTCGCGAACTCGGCCGAAATTGGCTCACCGGCGCCAAGAGGCTCAATCGGCTCGTGGAGCGAGCCGAGGACCACTTCGTCGCCAACTTCCAAGGCACCTTCGAGAGGCCCGACACGCACTTCGACCTTTACAATGTCATCCGGGCCGGACGAGCCTCGAAGGATTACATTCGTCGCTTCTCAGAAGCGCAACAAGATCCGAACATCACCGATGACATCATCATCGCCGCCTTCCGAAGGGAGTCCGTGATGAGCGCTTATCGGCAAGTTCGGACGCAAGCCACCGAAGACGGTGAAGCGGATGTTTGAGACGGCGAATTCATACGCCAAATCAAACGACGCCATCAAGGCCGCCCGTCAAGATCGGCCCGACGAAGAGAGGACAAGCAAGCGGAGGAAGCCGAAATCCTAAGAAGGATGGCGGCAACAACGGCAACCGGGCCCGAAAGATCGCAAGCGCCGATCCAAGACTGGTGGCCGCAACCTCCAATACTCAACGCCGTCCCAGTCGCCGTCTACGACGCCATCATGAACGCCCGGTGCACCCACCATCCGAATCACAAGCACGCGGCAAAGGATCGCTTTATCTACAAGCGGTTAGACAGACGTGCGGCGCGGCTCAACAAGAAGCCGACGACGAGGCCGTCGTCCGCAAGCCAAGAAGAACAATGCGGGCGAGAATGCCGAACCTTTTCAAGATCCAGTGGGGAGCTCAACCACATCTTCGGGGCCCGTTAGCTTATGAATCCAAGAGGAAACGAAGCTAACGCGGGGAGGGTCAACGCGGCTCAACTCGAAGTCCCTCAATATCTGCGATGGTCGGAGGTGGCCATCACCTTTGACCGCTCGGATCATCCCGCCGAGTGGTCCATCCGGGACGCTATCCACTCGTCCCGGACCCCGTAGTCCGCAACTTCGCTTAAGCGCGTCCTCATCGACGGGGCGCGCCCTCAACATCTGTTTGCCAAGACTATGGACGAAATGCGAGATCCCGAGGCCGAACTCAAAGCAAGCTCGGCCCCTTCCACGGAGTTATCCGGGGCTATCTTCAACACCACTCGGGCATATCTCTCTCCGCACTTTCGGAGCCCGAGAGAATTTCCGAACGGAGAACGTCACCTTCGAGGTGGCCGACTTGAAACGGCATATCATGCCATCATCGGAAGGCTGCGCTTGCCAAGTTCATGGCGATCCCACACTACACTTATCTTTGCATGAAGATGCCGGGTCCCAACGGCGTCATCACTCTTCGCACGATGTGAAGCAAGCCTTCACTGCGACAAGGAGAGCTGCGACATGGCCCAATCTCGAGAGAGATTACGTGGCCAACAAGAAGTCCGATTGGCTGCATCTACTTCGGCGAGGGCGAAGTCCCGAAGAAGATAGCCAAATCGGGATCCGCGACGCCAAGACCAAAAAGATCTCCCTTGATTCGTCGATCCCTCCAAGGCTGCTGTAATCGGCGCCGACCTAGATCCTAAATAGGAAAGCGCGCTCGTCACCTTCCTCCAAAATAATAAAGATGTTTTTGCTTGGAAACCATCGATATGCCGGAATTCCTAGGGAGGTGATCGAGCACTCTCTGAACGTCAAAGATGACGCCAAACCAATAAAACAACGATTACGCAGTTCGCACGGGATCAAAAAGACGCGATCAAAGAAGAACTCGCAAAGCTCTTGGCTGCCGGCTTCATCAAAGAAGTCCTTCATCCCGTGGCTAGCCAATCCAGTCTTGGTCCGCAAGAAGACGGGGCAATGGCGCATGTGCGTCGATTACACCGACCTCAACAAAGCTGCCCCAAAGATCCATTCGGGCTACCTCGCATCGATCAAGTTGTCGACTCAACAGGCGCGAACTCCTGAGCTTCTTGGATTGTTACTCGGGCTATCACGGATCGTGCGAAAGAATCCGCGCTGAAGACATCTTTCATCACGCCGTTCGGGGCCTCTTGCTACATCACCATGCCTTTCGGCTGAAGAACGCCGGAGCTACATACCAACGCATGATCCAAAGATGCTTCCGGACGCGGATCGGCAAAAACGTTGAAGCCTATGTCGACGATGTTGTCATCAAGACCAAGCGAAAAAAGACCGATCGCCGACTTAGAAGAAACCTTTGCAAACATCCGGGCCTTCGAATGAAGTTGAACCGAGAGAAGTGCACCTTCGGCGTCCCATCGGGCAAGCTGCTCGGCTTCATGGTATCACATCGCGGCATTGAAGCAAACCCAGAGAAGATCAACGCCATCTTAAACATGAAGCCCCGAGTAATCGAAAGACGTCCAAAAGCTTACGGCTGCATGGCGGCACTAAGCCGTTTTATATCCCGACTCGGCGAGCGAGGCATGCCCTTCTTCAGGCTCGAAGAAGACAGACGACTTCCGTGGACCACGAGCCGACAAGGCCTTTGAAGACTTCAAAGAGTTCCTTACCACGCCACCCGTCCTAGCTTCACCTCGGCCCAGGGAACCCCTCTTGTCATCGTCTCGGCCACTCACCAAGTGGTCGCACGGTCCTTGTGGTTGAACGAGAAGAAGAAGGACGGGCCCGGAAGATTCAAAGACCAATTTACTTTGTCGCGAAGTATTGGCGGAGCCAAAATCCGATACCCCAGGTACAAAAATTGCTTTATGGTGTTCTAATAACCGCGAGGAAATTGGCACACTACTTTCGGTCACTCGGTCACCGTCATCACCTCTTTTCCACTCGGCGACGTCATCCACAACCGCGAGGCAACCGGCGCATCGCCAAGTGGGCCACAGGCCGATGCCGTTGGATTTAACTTTTAAGCCCGGGACGTCCATTAAGTCACAAGCCTTAGCGGACTTCTGGCCGAGTGGGTGAACGGCAAGAGCACGTACCTCGGGAAGACCTCCAACACTTGGACCATGCACTTCGACGGATCCAAGAGGATCACCGGCTTGGGAGCGGGAGTTGTGCGATCTCCCGGCTGGGAAAGGCTAAGATATGCCCTTCACCTCCACTTCTCCGCCTCACACAACGTCGCCGAATACGAAGCTCTCTTACATGGATCTGCGCCTTGCGGTCTCACTCGGGATTCGTCGACTTATTGTGAAAGGCGACTCCAGTGGTCGTCAATCAAGTGATGAAAGACTGGTCTTGCTTAAACGACACTATGGAGGCCTACGGCAAGAGGTCCGCAAGCTTGAGGACAAGTTTGACGGACTCGAACTCTCACATGTCCCGAGACACAACAACGAAGCGCCGATGAGCTAGCGCGTTCGGATCAAACGCGAAGCCGCCCGACGAGATGTCTTTGTCGAGCATCTCTACGAGCCAACCGTCACGGCAAAGACAGCTCCCAACGAGCAAACCACGAACGAAGTCACCATGGTCGATACCGACGGAGGACGCCGCTCATCAAATTCTTAACTCGGCAAGAGAGCTGCCGGATGGCCGGGATGAAGCGGAACGCGTCCGGCGTCGTTGCGCGTACGTCATGGTCGACTCCGATCTATACAAGAGAAGCCCTCTGAATTCTAATGAGGTGCATCACACCGAAGAAGGGAAACAATTACTCCAAGATATCCACTCGGGCATATGCGGAAGCCACGCGCCACGCACTCTAGTCGGCAAAGCTTACGGGCAAGGATTCTTCGGCTTACCGCGGTCTCCGACGCGGAAAAGTCGTAAGAACCTGCGAAGGCTGCCAGTTTTCGCCGACAAACCCATGTCCCGCCCGGAGCTTCAAACAATCCCACTTTCTGGCCGTTCGCGGTATGGGGCTGGACATGGTTGGCCCCTTCAAAAAGGCTCCGGGAGGTTTCACGCACCTCTTCGTCGCAATCGACAAGTTCTCCAAGTGGATTGAAGCCAAGCCGGTTGCCACAATCACTCGCTGACAAAGCACGGGATTTTTCCTCAACATCGTGCACCGCTTCGGCGTCCCAAAGAATCATAACCGATAATGGGACTCAATTCACGGGAGGCATCTTCAAGGAATTCTGCGAAGACTTCGGAATCAAGATCTCTACGCATCGGTAGCTCACCCCAAAAGCAATGGGCAAGTCGAGCGAGCAAACGGCATGGTTCTTCAAGGCATCAAGGCTCGCGTCTTCGACCGGCTAAGCCCTTACGCCGGCAAGTGGGTCCAAGAACTTCCCTCGGTTCTATGGTCGCTGCGAACTACACCCGGTCGGGCCACCGGCCAAACTCCTTTCTTTCGGTCTATGGCGCGAAGCCATGTTGCCAAATGAGATGGAGTTTGAGTCCCTCCGGTCCGCGGCTTCAACGATGAACGCTACGACATCAACCGAGTGGATGACCTCACCCGATTGGAAGAGGCCCGCGAGGCAGCCCTCATCCGATCGGCCAAATACCTTCAAGGGCTCGGAAGATACCACGGTCGCAACGTGCGAGCACGAGCTTTCATTGTTGGCGACCGGTCCTACGCAAGATCCAGACCACCAAAGACCGACACAAGTTATCTCCCTTATGGGAAGGACCCTATATAATCGCCGAAGTGACTCGGCTGGTGCCTACGGCTAAAGCGCGAGGACGGGTCTATGGTGGAGAACTCTGGAACATTGAACATCTTCGGCGGTTTTACGCCTAATCGCTAAGGCCTCATGTTTTCCTTGATTGCCAACCTCAAGCAAGATGACTTCTTGAGCTAGCGATCGGGGCGATACACATATCAATAAAGCTCGAATTTTCCTCGTCAAATTTTTGTGCATAATTTGGTTTATCATTGTTTAATGTCCTTCGACTCGAGCTCGGTGTCTAAGGGTGAGAGTTTTCCGATGACCTAATCAAGCCTAGGCTTGGTGACGACGACGAAAACTACTTAAGAAATTTCACGCAAAGGCTCGAATCAAGGCATTGACATAAATAAACTAAAAATAGGCACGGAGATTTCATGACAAGAGTGTTACGATTACATGACATTCATGAAGCAAAGTCAAAACACAGTTCAGAGTTTAAAATTGTTTACTACATCTAAAGAGATCTTCTTCGCCGCCTCCCTGCGCCTCGCCGAGCATATCTAAGGCTCCTCGTCTGTTGTCCCCTCGGCGAAGCCCTCCCGATTGAATGAATATCCACTCGGGGTAGAGGGACTTGGTCTCGTGCAAGAGCCGGACCAGCCCCATGTTAGGCTGCTTCGGTGATGTTCTTCGATCTGCTCGGGAGCGCCGGAGCTTGTCAAAGATCTCGATTGGCTCCAGCGAGTTGGCCCCAACCCCTTGATCAAACAAGGCTGCCAAGATTGGTGCGGCGGCATTCGCGACCTCTTCCCGTATCTCGTCGCTGGATTTGATCCGCCCGAGTAAGACGTCATCTTGGGCTCGGGTCTTTATCTTATAAGCCGCAAGGAGTCCTAGATCGGTCAAGGCACTCGGGAATGAAGCAGCACATGAGATTCAACTTCGAGAGAAGGTTACCTTCAAATTCGGCCTCCGTCTCGGCCTTGTCGAGGCGACCGCTTCCGGTTGGACTTGAAGCGAGTGGACCTCCGAAGAATTTTCTACAATGAAAGAGGATTATCAATTGACAAGAACAACAAAAAGAATTATAATGAAGCTGGGAGAGGCGAGGCTTACTTCCGATTGATCCGCGGAGGTCGAGGTTCGCTTCCGAAGCTCCGAGATCTCCCTCCTCAAAGCGGCCTCCCTCGAAGCGGCCTCCTCCCGAGTGACCTTTAGGCGTCGCCAACGTCCTCCAAGGAGTTTAAGTGAGGCACCGGCTTTTCCAGCGCCTCGGATTTTGCCATTGAGCGGCAATATTCTTTCGCATGCAAGGGCGAAGGATGATCGGCGAAGGATAACGAAGATATAATCAAAAGAAAGATGAAGGCTTACGTTGAGCGGTCGGGTTGCCTCGTTCGGGCTCTCGACGAGGGCATCCCTTTCATCCTTTTCGCCGCGGTCGAGGATGATGCCCTGTCTCTCGCCTTAGAGTCCCGCCACTCGATTCGATTGGAGGAACCCGGTCTCGAAGACGTAGCTGGGAATCTCTTCTACCGTGGCGGCAAACAAGAAAAACCAATGAAGACATGAAAGATTCAAAATTGAAAGAACAAAGGAAAGTTCGAAGCAAGTCTCACCGGTTTCGGCAGTGCGCCTAGGTGGGGCAGGGCCCTTCTTCTTCTTCGGGCTCGTGCCGAGTGACCCTCGATCCGGGGCACTCGGGCCGCAGCGAGGTTCCCAGCAACCGGCGGTCTCCGGTCGGGATATCCGGCGGCGGTCGGGGGCTCTTCCACGGGGCGCTCTCCCGAGGAGAAGGGTGCTTCTCCGAACGCTCGCACTTGGTTGCGGGCTCAGGGTTTGGCTCGACGGCCTTGGCGCTTCGGGAGCGGCGGCGGGGGTCGGCCCTTCATCCCCTCCGACAGGATCTATATCCCGAGGCTTCTGCACAAGTAAATACGGCGAAGATAAAGAAGAGTTCTCTACGAAAGAACTCGGGACTTTGGTTTCGAGCTTACAGTTGATCGGCGGATCTTCGGTGCGTCCGCGGCGATCGCCTTAGAGGCGGGGTCTCGGCCGGAGAGGCGGGACGTCGTCATCCGAGTCCTCGATGATCGCCGCCTTTTGCTTGCGCGCTTGTTCGAGTCCTCACTCGGCGCCGCCCGCTTCCCGGCCGGATCGGCTTGGATTTTTATCCCGCCGGTCGGCTTCTTAGCGGGGCGACGCTGCGCGTCATCATGAGCCATCTTATACGGCTTGGAAATGATAGAGGCGTTCTCCTGCGAAGAAGGAAGGCGCAACATTAAGCGACAAGACGTCAAGATCGAAAGATAATATAAAGCGAGTCAATCGGCTTACGGAGGAGAAGGTCGATGGATCTTGAATGGAAGGACCGTAGTATGAGGGCTCGCTCGGCGAGATCCCGGATGAGAAGAGCTTGTACATTCGGATCTTCGGGATCTCGTATGTGAGCGGATCCGGGTCCTCCCGATTGGGTCGTTCCGCCTTCGTACTCGAAGGCCGGTTTCGACCGCTCACGATTGGCGCCGGCCCACGATGAAGTGCCGAGTGATTTGTTCCCCGCGAAGGTTCCTCTTCTTCATCGCCGGGATCTTCGCGAGCGGATCGTTGGCCTCATCCCATTCTTGGGCTACGGGACGGTGCTCCAAGATGGTTTGGGGACAGGAGGAAGACCGACAAAGGAAGGAAGGTGGGTTCAAGATTGCGATGTAGAACCGGTTCGAGTGCCGGCCTTTGTTCGAGGATTTCAAGGGGAGAGAGAAGTAGTCTTTGCGGAGAGATCCGCGAAGGCGAAGCTGCCCGCCAACGACACAAGGATGGTCCTTGTTCGGATGGGGTTTCGGGTAGAACATACGACGGAACAGATTGAAGTGAGGAAGAATGCCAAGGAAGGCTTCACACACATGAATAAAGAGTGCAATGTGAAGCATCGAGTTGGGGTTCAGATGGTAGATGTGAAGGCCATAATAATCCAAGAGCCCCCGAAAGAATTCGGAGGTGGGAAGACTGAATCCGCAATAGAAAAAGGAGGTAAAGACGACAAGCTCACCGGTGTTAGGGGTCGGGAAGTCCTCCCCCGCCACCGGGCGCCATCCCACTAGTTCCTTGGGCGGAAGCACGCCGTGCTTCACCATCTCCTTGAGGGTATATTCCCTCACGTCTGAGGTGGCCCATTGGTCGAACGGAATATTCTTCTCCTCCGCCATGAGATCGAGGTTGATGAGGAGCGGATCCGGCGAGAAAGGTTGGATCTTGGGCGAAAGATGTGGGAGTTTTGGTTGCGGAGCTAGTTGTCGCGGCAAGCGAGCTTCTTGGCGGATGAACGCGAAGTGCGCAAGCCTAGGGTTCTCCGCAATGAACCGATGAACAGATTGCGAGAAGGGGAATTTTGGAAGATGAAGAGGCGGGGACGACCTCGTGTCTTTATAAAGAAAGATTTGAGGGTTGCGCTAGGTTTTCGGTGAGTGGGCCGAGCCCATAAGAAAATCTACGACCCGGCTAAGGTGTGGTCCGATACGTGTCCTTAGGGACTTAAGCGGATGAGCTTAAGCAGATTTGCCCTGGCAATATGCGCGTGTCCGAGTGCCCAATACCTTTAAAAGATCCTTCCATACCGCGGTTTGTCTGACTTCATGAGAAGCTGACACGATGCAATTTGGAAGGTGACCAACATGAGTTTTTATAGCTACCTTGGTGAACAAGGGCTGTTTGGTTTTTCGGCATTTGGTCGGGTAATCTTGCCGATCTTTGTTTGTTTTCCACCTTGGTGAAGATCTTTATAAGATTGAGACCAGTATTATGGCAAAAGCTGTTTAATAACTTGGTCATATTTTTCATATGATTGAAAGAACTTATTTTCCCATGAGGGATGATTAAAGTATTTGTTCCGGGGTGACTCGGGCAGATTTACTCGGATAAGCATGAGCTTACCGAGTGCTTTTTACCCGCTAGGGTTGATTGAGTTATTATTCCGGGATTACTCGGGCGAATCCACTCGGTGGAGCAAGAGTTTACCGAGTGTTTTTACCCATGAGGGATGATTGAATTATTTGTTCGAGATGACTCGGGCAAATTCACTCGGTTGAGTATGAACTTGCGAGTAATAAGATTTCTATGATTGCTTTAGCATGAGCTAGGCATCTATATGAGAATATTTTTTATAGTTCTTGACTATATGCTTAGTCTATTTTTGACTAACCACATAGTCGGGGGCTACACCTATAATTAGGTGCATCAGGAGATGCACCTAGATATTTATTTTTTGAGAATTTTTGAGATATTTTCCAGCCCTTCACAGTCTTTGGAGCCACTCGGGAAAATTCGGGCAGAGATGATGGAATCACTCGGCGCCAAAAGCACTCGGTCAAAGAGATTTTTGGTTGAGTCTTTTTGGTCTGAAGCTGAGTTGTCTCGTCGGCGAAAAGGACTCGGGGGCTACTTGTGGAGATTGTGGCAATCGGGTATCCACATGGCAAGCTTATCCGACCGGAGGTAGGGATGGATTGCCGCTATATCTGTAAGCCGAACTTGACTTAGGTGTTACGGTTGCCGATAGAGATAAGGCAATCGGCCTATGGTCACGGTTTGGTAAGATTGAGGAAACCAACTTAGAATAAGATAGGGTTTCCGACTTGTAAACCCTTCCTCCCAAGACTATATAAGGGGGGTAAGGGGCGTCCCTTGAGGGATATCAGATTCTAGATCAGAGATTCCAAGAGGAGTTCAGCTTTTAGCTCTTAGCTTTAGATCACGAGATCAATAAAGACACTCGACGGATCGAATCCACCGAAACAGGAGTAGGGTATTACCTCTCGAGAGGGCCTGAACCTGTCTAAATCTTCTTTTCCTTCTAACCCATCGTGCTTGGCGATCTTGACTGCGACCCCATTAAATATATTGCCGAAACCAAGTTTCGACAACTTGTGGATGAACTACTCGGCTCAAAGCTGATGCAAGCTGATGCAACTAGATTTTTTTATTTTTTAAACCTTAAAGGTGTCGGTTTTTGGACCAACACATTTTTATAGGTGCCGATTAGAATAATTGACACCTTTTTTAATCGGTACCTTTATGAGTTTCTGTAGGAGTATCTCGAGCATCATATATTCGTATTCCAAAAGCTATCACAAATCTTCTCGCTTTTGTTCCAGACCTTCATGATCTCCTCGATGTGCTCAGTCCCCACGATGCCAATCCGTCTGCTCCCAGGTCAGTGTTATGCTCGTTGATAACGCAGAAAGCCACACATGCATGGACCGATCGTACGTAATAGGAGATGCAACATGCAGCACCGTGCTGGTGGCGGGGACATATGCGTGCGGCCGCCGGATGAGGTTGTTAAGGTATGGCGCCGCAGTCCGCGCAGAGATGTGTGCACCCACCGCAAGCGACAATCATGCATCTACCGACAGCGATGCCAAGATCGATAGATGTGGGTGTGATCGTATGTCTCGAAGAGATTCTTCCGCTAGTCTTGTACATAAGATTCCTTTCTATTGATGGATTCATCGGACTGTTACATATTCGCATTGCGGGAAGTGCAATCTCATATGTTGCCATGTATGTACGGGCTTCTTTAGCTTGTTGCCTTCCTCTTGATCGATCAGCAGTAGTCATGGCCCTCGTATACGTATAGGTACAAGACAACCTAGGGCACGGGTACGATCTCTGGTGGAGTGGTGGTCACCATCCTGGCCGGCTTGCTCATCATCTCTGTGCATGTCCAGTAGGGCTGCACGTACCTACACATATAACATCAATCGAATAAAGAAGCCTACAAGAAAAAAATTGCACATAAACGGTAAAATAAACAAAGCTGGAAAATAGACCCTACCAAAGGTTTTGCGGCGCACATAGGAGCAGGTGAGATCGATCTACCACTACCAAGAAAACAGAAGTGGAAAACCATAAAAGGTGTTGTACGAAAGATGAACCTCACTAAAAAAACCCTACAATGTGTCCAAACTTGTCAAACTGACTTTTAACTAGTCAGACCAGCCGGTTCTACTTGGTCACTGGCAGGGTTAGGTTTGATCGGATCAGATGTGACTTTCGACTATGTGGAGTTCGTTTGACTCAAACATGAACGTACATGTCCTGTTCTTCTTCCTCCCATATGCATGAACATGCAGCGAGTATATAGGAGCAGGTGGAGGGATGACTGCTGGGACTGTAATGAGATATTGATGAGAACTTCGTGAGCAAAATACGTTCTCAGGAGAAGCAAACTTTACGGTGTTGCCGATATCCAAAGAGAACATCTGTTTTGGTCGGAACGCGAGTTCTAGTTATAGAACTGTAACGACCTCGGGCATGGAACCTGTGTGTGTGCGCGCGCTTGGCGGTGTGTCTTCGTGAGCAATCTTAATAATTCTCATACCGGTGTGGTGGTGGAGCTTCTGAGAGGACAGGAGGATGGAACAGGATGCTTTTGGTGGTGCCAACTCCGCTCGTCTCGACGAACGACGGTGATGTGATGAGATGCCACTATGGCACGCGTGACAAAGGTACGCGAAGCAGTAGGGGCAAAAGCCATAGCTAGCGGCGCCGAGTCATCCGTGTTGCGGTTGGTCAACAATTTCCTCGCGGCGCTCGTGCGTACCAAGCGAAGCAGCGAGGCGGCACACATAAGCGGTCGCGCCGTGCCGCGGTTCTCGTGTATGTGCGATCGGACGTGGACTTGTAATCGGAATCACGATCGCAACGATGGACGGACGACAAAAACATTTGTTAACTTTTTGTCAGTTATATATTTGTTTTGCGTTCAACTCTGTACCAGATATATGTGTTTCCTGTTTTGTTGATGAATTGAAATAGGAATAAGAAGCAGTCAGACATGGACTTGGGCCTATAGAAATAGGGAATAGCAAGGGCTAAGCCAGAATAAATAGTCACCGAGGTTGCTACTGGAAAATATACTAACAACCTACTATATCTAGGTACGATCCTTCGTCTTGTGAAAGCAAGCAATCACATCATTATCATTATTTAGAATTGTGTGAAAGCAAACAATCACATCATTATCATTATTTAGAATTGTAGCTAACAATTTCGGTTCCGCAAAATATATGATCCAGTCATTCTAAATTTATCGTCGATATGATTTCGTAGTATTTGTTAGATATATATAGTTAGAGATAAGAGTCAAATTAAATTAAATTATAGAGATAAGATATAATTTTAGAGTCAAATCAATCTTAATTTGTCTTGTACTCTAAGTGTTTATCTCATATATATATATATCTATATATTTTATAAGAAAATCAATAAAACATATCAGAATATAATAAAATAGATTTTTCACATGTAGCTAGATGCTAGATCTTATTCATCTTTTGTTTACGCTGCTCTGAGGAGATAAGATTAATTCGTAGGTTCTTTCTGGGGCAACGCATTAGTGACATGATGACAGCAATCGCCATGCCGATCGACAACTCGCACTTCATCGTCGACGACAGCTTCATCCTTTGGGGCCAAAGCTGCACGCGTGTATTCGGCGACGCACGTGTCTACACCGGTTCCTGCTACGAGTCAAGCCGCAGCGGCACACCCTGGCCACACGTGACATCAACTCCTCCAAGCCCCGGCGACGTGCAACATCAACGCGCGCATGTCCTCGTGACATGACCTGCAGCATCAATTCGACCGAGCCGGCCGTCCTGGTGACGTGACGTGCGGCATCAATTTCACCGGAGTGATCTCTACACCGTTGGCATCCTGTTATGACATCGTTTCATCTATCATGAAGATGCATGGCTACGTACACATTTCGATCAGAGATGCAATCACGTGGACGTGGCCTCATCAAGACGTAAATTCCGGCCACGATATCACAAGTGCATCATCCTGACATCAACATGATCTCATCATCATCCATTCATAGGCTGCGCACATATCGCCAGAACAGATCTCGCCGATGGTCTTTGTCAACATGGTAATATGTCACCACCATTTTGTCCACATAGATGGATACCAGTGTATCTTCGGACAGATTAATCTGTAAGATGTTTCATCGACGATATCGATCGCGTTCTCTACGACGGCAACGACCGCGTCACTGATGACGGCATCGACCACGTCAACTACGACGACAACAACTACATCAACCCGACGTCACTACTATGGTGACCTCTTATACGGCATAGAAGGACCAACCAAAGTGGTGGCCTCATAGACAATGACGTTCTCTGACATTTGCAAGACGTTCTCAACAGCAACCCCTGACACCTATAAGGTGCAAGATGCTAACAACTGTAGTTTTTTCGCCTTCAACTATTTGCGGCTCCATCAACTTTCATGACTACCACAACCACCGCTACTATATGATCGGCTACATCGACAAACGTCAACAACAAAAATCATCTACAGTAACTCCAATCAAAGCGTCTGTGTCATCGCTATCGTCCATGACACTCCCGTATGACTACGGGAGGAGGACCATCCATCAGAGATGCAACCGATGATGGTGAGTTAAAGAAGATGAAGAAACAAAATATTTCAAATTCAGTCGCAATCATTCGCTTCACTCCCGTTACAACTGAGGAAAAATGTTAGAAGTATAAGTATGTATGGTTAGAGATAAGAGTCAAATTAAATTATAGAAATGAGATAAAATTCTAGAGATAGAATCTTAAAGATAAGATAGAGTCTTAAAGATATAATTATAGATAGAGATAAACCGTCTTTACTATTTTTATGCCAAAAAACTTACGACCTTGAGGAGCTAATAAATAAAAGGTAGAGCAATGCTTTTTTTATTCACCATCAGTTTAGCAAGCTCAGAAATACTCAAGTTGGCAAATCTTTCATCAGCTTGTACGTTATCAATGTAAAAACGAACCTAATGATTAATTTATTAAATAGTGGACATGATTAATATGCAATATACAATGTAGACTAAATGCGCAAGCACCCACTGCTATAGATTATCAAATCACTCATTTCTTGCCTTCCATTGTGCCGGAAAGAATAAAATTATGCTTTAATCCTCCTCCTTGCTCATGACCATGTATCAGAAGTCTGAAGAAATAAAAAATTTATATTTTTAGAACACTAACTTCCTACGATTTCAGACTTGAGAGTCCAGTTACCACCCAAATTGTGATGATAATCAAGGAATTGTGATAGGGTTAGTGTGTTACCTGAACAAAATTATGCCCTTGTGGGAAAGTTCTCACAAAATTAGTCCGGGGCAAAGTTCTCGAAGGAATACGATATGGTGTATGTGCAACAAGAGAAATTGTGCCCTTGTGGGCTCAAAATCTCAAACGCGTTATGTGGGCTGATGTATAATCATAAGTGATTATTTGTTAGTTAATCTTCTGTTTACTACCTGAAAATTAGGTCGGCTAAATGTTTACGTGGGCCGACTTCGTTGTTGAAACTTAGGTTGACCTAAAACATCGTAGGCTGACAGAATTAAGTGGGAGAAATTCGCTCGTGGCCTTGATGGGCTTTATCGGAAAATATGGGCCGAATTCGTTGGTGGACTTAATTCGTTCATGTGGAGGAGTTGTGCCATATTCGTTCCTTTTTATACACACACTCACTCTCTCTCTATATATATATTATATATATATATATATAGCTAGTAATGTTTTCACTTAAATTTTATTTTGTCTGGTTGTTTTACAGAAAACCTCTTGAGTTTTTTCGAAATTAACCCGCAGTCTGTCTGGCTATTTTTAAAAAACCCAATTAAAGAAAAAAAAAAGAATTATTTTGTAAAACCCTTTGAGTGTTTATAAAATTAACCCGCAGATCCCAATCTGAAAAGAGAGAGGGCTTGGATGAAAAAAAGGTCTTCTGCGTCCCTCTCTTTCGTCTCCATCCACGCCGCGCCCCGCGCCTCGCCTACACCCCTTCCTCCCGTCGCCGCTCGGAGCTCCCGCACCGCCGCGTGAACCTTCGCCCTTCGCCTGCTTTCCTCACTGCGTCGTCATCCCGTCCCGTTACAACGCACAGGTATTTTGCTAGTGTGTGTGTGTGTGTGTGTGTGTGTGTGTGTGTATATATATATATATATATATATATATATATATATATATATATAAAGCTCAAGTAAGTAAACTCCTAAAGTGAATGCTGATAAGCATGGAGGAATCTGGATGTTGGATCCAAGTATCCAACACCGTGTACATATACAAAGCATTGCACCTGGCCTCAAACTCCATTTCCTACTGGCCTATCTGCCGCTTGATAGCCAGATGAACCTGGGGATCTTGAAACTGAATCATCAAAATGGTTTAGATGGGAGAGATAAATCTTCATGGATGTAACACTTGCAACAGAAAAGAGACCATTTGCTTTGTATTGTGTTAGGTAATGACAGTAGGATTCAGATATGTCTGGGTTTGTCTTGAACAAAATGGGGGTGAACAAGATCGATGAGGCAAAATTTCAACATTTGCTTTGTATAGTAAATGAACAAAAAAATTACACTACGGGGTTTACAGATGTCCTCAACCAAACCAACAAATTCAAACTTATGAAGTTTAGCAAGACCATTGAACTTCATTTTTCAGAGATGTTTCAAATGACAGTGAGTCCCTAACAGTTGCCGCTGAGTGCCTGTAAGGCTGTAACATTTGCCTTTACTTTGTAATCCTGGCAAATAACATGACCATCACTTTCCAATTTCCATTGCATCATGCATAAGGAGAAACTACTGCATAAATAATCTCCACACTTTTTGTCTTAAAACCTAGCACCCTGCATCATGACAAAAAATGGCAAGGGGTCATCAGAAACATTTGCACAATTTTCTCACTCGCAGAAAAACATTAATCAAATAAGGATCCACTGATCCCTCCTCAAAGTCATAATATACATCCAGGGAAAGGAAACAAGGATTGCACGCTTTTGCATGCTCACAAGCATTGTTCTAGGGGGATATGTACACACATGGCACTTATGATACAAATGAGGAAGAATAATGTGAGTAGAAACCATTACAGTTTTGTTTGGAATACCCGTGCGTACATGCAAACTGTAATGTAAAGGGTAAAAATCAATATCCGCTCAACAGATCAATTCAGCCCTGGTCAAATATAGACAAATATATATGAACCTTTGATATTTTACAGTATAAACAAGTTTTTACACGAAAGTGACTATGGCATAGCTATCTTCTCTTCATCTAGTTAGCTCATTGAATCGTGGGTTGCAAAAACTGGAAACTCTACATGTAATAGTGATTCTACCAAATGAGCTCCACATTGTTTTCAAAAGCTACATTGTCATAATGAAGAGGGTGTACTTGTACACTTCAACCAGTGAGTTGTTTATATATTATATGATACATGAACAAGGAAAGCAGCATAGATTTAGCAGGCGTTAAAAAACTGTTTTTTATGTACCAGAGATAAATAGGGCAGCTTACAGTACTAGATCCAAGAAAGAGTCAAAAACCAAAGATCTTTACAAGTGCTCCTCTAGAACTAGAACAGGTCCAGGACTTAGGATCAGCCTATGAGGGTATTTTATTTTTGTGTGCGTGTGGGAGGGTGATGAGTGATATTTAACTGCATTTGTGGAGTCTGTCAAGTAGCACTAATTTTTAGTATAGTACGTGGAAGTCAAGTGACAACCACAGACAATATGGAGGCTGCCACACTATCATGGGCATAGCAGATGAGGGGATCCAATCACCTACACTTCTTCAACAAAACACAGTTTAGATGGACTCAAATGCAAATTCTATCCATGGCTTCCAAAACATGATTCTAACAATGGACAACTTGGTGATTGGAGAATAGTATTATCAGCAAAATTGAGTCCTCTTCAATACACACAAAAAAAACAAAACAGAATACACATATCATGCAAATTGCAATGTCCCTCAGTCCCTCCACAATGGAAGTCTAGTTCTTGGTCTTGATTTGGGAACATTTTGAGATCATCCATCAAGTAGACCCGACCCGCTCAACAACCATTACCCAGTGGAGGTGGCAGCAAGTGACCAGCTAATGCCTAAAGACATGCAGAGGGAACTTAAGGGGATCATCATCTACATCATGTGCAACATGTGGAAGGAACTAAATGGGCAGATCTTCCAACACATACAGCCTAGCCCAGGACATTGCCAACATACAAGAGGACTGTATGACACCGAGCAACAGCATGCTGTGCTCCATCAGCTAAGGACAAACTAACTTGTTCTACGTATTTCTGGTGTTTTGTACCTCACCCCCCTAAGGATGAGTTAGCTCAAGGAGGGCCTCTTGACAGCGGACTTGTACATCACTGTATTTTTCTTCCTCACCTCTATAATTGATTGGCAGAGCTCCTGCTTTTTTGTTTCAACAGAAAAGGAGGAGCACATGCCAAGAAGGTCTATACATGATATATTCCATAAAAATATAAAATATATATACAATCATTTTTTTAAATTTGTTCAGTGCCACTTCTAGAGAAAAAATAAATCATGTGTTATGATTTGAATTGGTAATACTAAATTGTAAATAGAAAAAAAATGGTCAACTTCCCATAACACGAAATTCTGGATCTGCCATCAGCAGATGGTATCTGCACAATCAAACTGCCGACTACAAAAATGAAGCTGATAATGGTGCGAGAATATAGGGACTACATTATTCCTGATTGTGCTAGTTAAGAAATCTCTCAAGGAAAAAAAGAGGTTTATGACAATCAAACATCACCTGCAGATTAAGATATTAATGGCAACAATAAGGCAAGATCCAACCAAATTAGTATGAGTGATTCCTAAATGTTGGGGATGGTCAGATCCAGCCTCTAATGCTTAAAAAGTAGGAATCATCAGCCTAATATCCAACGATCCTATTTAACTTTCAGCATCTTTTGCCCTTCTACCATATCCAGTGTCATCGTATCCAGCCATGAGGATGCCATCAAAAGCAATGATCTTGGTCAGGTCGGTACCAGCTTGTGGACAACATCTTCATCACAATGCCCAGATGAATGGTTGATGTTTAGTGAAGTGATTCCCCTTCCACTCGGGCCATCATCATCTTTGCAGCTTACGGGGGCACAGTGACAGCAGGACAGATGCACTCGACTTTTGTGTTCTAGTTCACTCAAAGAACTAGGGTGCAATATCTAGTTTAGCCATATTGTCAGGATTGCAATGGGTTATAGGGTGGGTCCAAGGATCCCAGGAAGCACGCTCAATTTGAATCAGTGAATCGATCAGAATGTTATGAAGTCTTTGTAAAATGGTCACAGCTTCCTTCAGAATCACAATCTTATGCATATTATATGAAGAACTGAATGTAAATTAATATACCTTAATTTAAATTTTAAGACTGATTAGTTCAATTAATTTTATTTTTTCAAAAAATATTGTTATAGTTGCTTTAAGTTAGAACATGTTATACTGATCATATTGGCTAAACAAAATGAGTAAGATATGTGATGTTGAATAAACAAGTATAATTGGAGGAAAATTGAATTCAGTAAGCTTGTATAAAAATTTCTTCTGAAAATTAACTTTCAAACATGGAGAGTTAATTTATACAAAGATATTAGTAAATTAATTAATGTTACGCAAACTAGGCACCCATATCAAAAATTGTCTGATACATGTGTATGATATTATGATGGATATGAAATGTGTTTTACATTTGATATGTTTGTGGTAAGTGAGTTTTGAACTTAGTTGAGAGTTCAGACTGAAACTAGATCAAATTTGTTTAATCAAGAAGAATTTAATATATTTTCAGTTTGATATCTCAAATACACCTAGGCAACACAGCGTTTGAATAAAGGGAGATATGTGACAAATTTGTGCATTATCTCATGTAGCATAGAATTAAGGCAGGACAAGATTCACCAGCTACTGGATCAGCCATTCACCCATCAGCGATCGCCACTTTCTCCTTTGACTTGTACCTCATCCTTTCAGGTAATCTCCATCTAAACCCTGACCCTCCAGATCCAGATTATTGTGCTTGTTACTTACTTGAAGGTAACAATTCCCAGTTACAGACTACAAATGCTATTCAACTACTTGAATGCAACAAGCGATCGTGTTAAAAAGTTGAATGGCACTGAAACAACCATGACGTTCCAGTTCCTTTACTCTTCATCCAATCAAATGGATGTAATTAACACCAACAACCAACCTATTCAGTGGTAGGAAACTAGGAATTATGGAGTTTGGTCGGTCTGTTACTCTGCAGCCGTTGCTGTTAGAGTACTAACTATGTTCTCCGTTGGTTTCCACCGTCGAATAAAAAACATAGATTAGAGACCAACTAAAGTGAAAGCGAGATCAATTCTGTGAAGTGAAGAAGCTGTTATTACCTTTTTACCTATTTACCGACCAATGCAGCTGAATCCCTTGCACACGGCGAGCCAGGCAGCGAAGAGGACGCAGAGGAGCACGAGATCCGCGAGGACGATGAGCCAGAGCTTCCGCCTCCACGTCCACCCGGCACCGCCACGGGCGCGGCGCTCCCTCTTGGGCGTCCTCCGCGCGAGCTCACCTTCCCTCCGCTCCGCCTCCTCGGCCTCGGCCTCCACGGCGGCCACCTCCCCGCCCTCCCGCGCGAGCGCCTCCTCGTCGGGGAACGGCAGGCGGAGCGCCAGCCGTGGCATCTCGTCCCGCATCCGGTGCCCGGGGAGGCATCGGAGGCGCCGGAGGAAGAGCAGCAGGTGGGACGACGGGAGCTGCGGGGCCCGCGAGACCGCCGCGAGCACGAGCGGCGGCGCGAGGAGCACCGCGTGCGCCCGCCCCGACGCGGTGTGTGTGACGTGCCGGTGGTGCGCGGGCGCCCCGGAGACGAGCGCCGCCGCGACCGCCGGGACGTCCTCGGCGGTGCCCCCGCCGCCGTCGTCGGGCGGGGCGTGCGCGAGCTCGGCGACGAGGGCGCTGTCCCGGTAGGCGCAGGCGTAGAGCAGCGGGTGCGAGGCCGGGAGCATCCGAGGCAGCCTTGTGGTCGTCGTCGGCGCCCGCGAGAGCGAGAGATTCACGAGGATTTCGGGGAGAGGAGGTTGGGGAAGGAGGTGGCGGTGGCGGTGTCGTTGGTACAGCAACGGAATGGAGACGAAGGGAGCCAGACTGGACACACTGGACTACTAGTTCACGTTTGAGTTTTTAGGGAAAAGAAAGATAATGAAATTCTTTTCTTTATTTTTCTCACTCTTTTTTCTTTATTTTTAACTTTTTGGAAGTTTATTATAAAAACACACGATCAATATGGATTTATAGAATAAAATACGCTAGCAATTCTCAGATAAATTAGTAGTGAGCGGAAATGAATATGGTGACACCCACCCCCCTTTGAATCTGATTAAATGTAATATATAGAAAAATAAGTTCTTATGAGATAAATTTTGAATGTTAGTTAAACTAAGCTTTGTGAAACGGAGATTATAAAACTGTAGCAGACACATCTCAATTTAAAAAAATATTCTTCCTAAATTGAGTAGTTTAGCTTTGGTGGCATGAACTGTTAGTTATGTACAGTTGGTTGTAAACTTGTAATATGTTGGAGTTGACCTACTCACTCACTTTGTGATCCATCACTTGAAACAATTTTGGAGTTTTAATTTAATGTACACGATCGAGATTTGACATTATTCATACTATTCTACCAATGTTTGTTTTTCTTTGGCTAGGGACCGTTTCAGCAGCAAGCCTGCAAGAAATATCCATACTAAACAATTATGTCGGCCTAAAAAATAGATCCACGAAGAAAAATAGAAATTAATTCAAATTCATAACGGGCATCCATGTGGGAGCTGTTGGCGTTTGGATCTCAACGCTCTCTATTCTACTAGTACTAGTACTTGACAGCGTGTTTAGATTGACTTGCTCAAATTATTTCTATATTTATTATTTATTTATTTTTCACTATGAGATGTATAGAGCTGGGCTAGATGGCTGACCGGTTTGTTTAGGCTAGTCTTTTATGGATTAAAGTATTAAACAACAAAGAGAAAATTATTAATATTTGTTCCAATAAACCATCAAAAAAGATTTTACAAAAATACACTGCTATACAATACTATTACAAGCACTATATACCATTTTAACTCCCATTTACAAATCACTAATAGAATGTAGTTTAAACTCATAATTATACGAGTAAATTATGGATGAATACATGGGCGCGCAGATTAAACGCTGAAGGATTCGCGGCGGTGGAGCACATCAGTGGCAGATGGGGCACAGCATGAGGCCGTTCTCGTTGCACTTGGCGCACCGCTCGACGTCGCCGGCGGCGACCACCTTGCAGCTGCCGCCGCACTCCCAGCACGGGACGAACCGCGCGCCGCCGCAGCCCTCGCAGCCGCGGCCGTCCTTGGCGGCGCAGGCCTCGCCGCGCGCCCTGGCCCAGCGCATCATCTCGCGCAGCTTGCCGCTCTCGGCGAGCTCGGCGCACGCGTCGCCGCCGCCGAGGTAGCGGCCCATAACGAAGAGGCGCGGCGGCGCGGCGGCGCCCTCGCCGGCGAGCTCGCGGAGCTCGCGCAGGTACTCTCCGTGCAGCGACACGTCGCGCTCGTCCACGATGACGGGGGATCCGCCCGCCGCCGACACGGCCTCGGCGCACGTCTCCACCGCCTGCCTCGCGCGCTCGCAGTCCTCGAACGTGCGCCGCACGCCGCGGAGCGTCGTGGTGTACAGCACCACCCCGCCGCCGGAGGCCCCCGGGGGGCGCCGCTCGGGGTAACCCTCGAACGGGTCCCTCCGCCGCCACCTCGCCGCCACGGCGCCGTCGTTCCCCTTGTTCTCGCGGTCGCGCATCAGGAAAGGGTTGTCCTTCACGACGCGGCGCCCCGTGAGCTCTGGCGGCGGCGGCCTCCTGTCAACCTCCTCGTTAGCGCCACGCACGGAAGGCGCCGGAGGTGGCGCAGCCGCCTTCTTGGCAGCTGCCTCGCCCGCCGTGGCAGGCAACGACGGTGCCTTCGCCGGCTCAGGCTGCGCCGTCGTCGTCGTCGGCGACGGCGGCTGCTGCTGCTGCTTCTTCTTCTTCTTGGTCTTCTTCTTGGCGTTCTCCGTCTTGGAGTTCAGTGTAGGCTTGATGTCCTCCAGGGCCTTGCTCACCTCCGACCACGACGCCGGCGCGAGGTCGTACCCGTCGAGCTTCTCAAGCAACGGGAGCGGCATCACGGTGGTGGGCTTCTTGCCTTCCTCCTCCTTCTCCTCCTCATCCTCCTCTTCCTCCTCCTCCTCGGTGGCCTCGTCGTCACTGTCGTTCTTCTTGCCGGTGGCGATGAGCCAAGGCTCCTCGATGGCGCTGACGTCGAACAGCGAGACGCTCGTCGGCGGCGGGCGGTAGACGTCGGCGACCGTGACGTCCTTGGAGCCCGCACACCCCATGGCTAGCTCAGCTCGGCTCAGCTGAGTGAGAGGTAGTGGTAGCGTCTCACACTCTCTCTTGTTCAAGCTGTGGAGGGAAAGGCAAAGGATGGTTTTGAGTGACTGAGCAGCGATAAGATGATCAAGTGAGAGCTGGACGGCTCCTGCCGGGTTAACGTCAATTGCTCTCCTTGGCGAGTTTGCTCCTGCCCTTCTGCGCCACTGGAATAAGATTTCATTTCATATTAGATTTCCTCTCGTCTCCAAAAAAAACCCGTGGCACAGCTTAAGCCAAAAATAGAGCGTTCATTTGACCAAACAGGACCTCATACTTAGCCACAGTGGCAAGATACAGCGACTAAATTGCATCTAATCAGCCAGATCACGGTGAAGACTGAAGAATCGTACACCATCCGTCCTAAAAAAAAAATTCAGTCCTGACTAGGTGTACACGTACACATAGAATTGGTTTTTTTTAAGGACGAAAAGAGTATGAACTAAGCTAGAGCCTAAAGTACCATGTACTTCTCGAAAGGATTTACAAGATAAGATATTGCCTTGAACTGTCATGTTTTCTCTTGTGATGATTAGAAGTCGTTTGTAATGGTTTATCAGTAATTAAAGAATAATTCGGACACACACACATGTGTGTGTACGCGCGGGTGTGTTGGCGCGGGTGTGTGTGTGTTTAGCAATCTAAACACAAATATTGGAAAATAAACTACAACGAAAAAAATCCCAAAATCATTTTTAGAAACTTAATTCTGGCTACGACTTATATAAGCTAAAAGGTAGACAACGGGAGAATTGGCTATAATACTTAGGTACTTGTGAAACATCTCAAATTGTTCATGGTCCTTGAATAAAGGTGTCTCTGGTAACCATCTAACAACCATAAAGCATCCCCAAAAGCCGCAACTAGATACTATGATTAACTCAATACTTAGTTAGAGGGCAAGCAACTGGTTATTACTGCACAACTAAGGATAGGAACAGGGAGATCACAGATCAGAGACCTTTACGTCCTGAATGCCCGAAAGATAACAGGGGCAAGAAACGTGATTCACAGCTAGTTGCAGACTCACAATATGGAAGTATCGTTGCAGTGCATCTCAGCTGTGAAACTGCAAAAAAAAAAGAAAGAAAGAAAAAGCAGCATTAAATTCACGTAAAACCCATGAACCGATGCAGTACAGGTTGTTTGACAGCGAAGTGCATACCTGAGGCTGATAGTTCACAGGATAGTCCCAACTGTAAAACTCTGCTGCTCCGCTCCTATTTACCAACACAAGCTGTGCTGCATTCAGAATTTTCAGACGTCACTGTGCAGGTGGGCCCACCTTACTCATGACGTGTCTTGGCATGTTATGAGAGTATGAGACCCATGTAGTCAACTGGAAACAATTGGGCGTAACTGTTAACTCTCCACCGTAGTTTCATCTTTGGCTGCATTGTGCATGTCATTTTCATGCAGTTCTTGCCACAAGCTCTTTCGGCAACATGCTTGACAATTCTGTAGTATGCACAGCTGGAAGCTGGATCACCAGAATAATGGGGTTTGCTTGAGGCCAATGTTTGTGAAGTGTGTACAGAAGAATACAGATATTATAGTTCAAAATCTGCAAACATCAGCCTTAATATTTTGAGGTGTTGATCCTACTGCCTTTAAGGCCATCCAAACATGGCATGGTTTGATTTTTGATGCTAAAAGAGATATAACATACATATTTACTTTTAAAGAAATGAGAGTATATATACGTAAACTGACAGATGAAGTTATGGAAAAGATGCTTAACAGAGCAAGCACAAGTGCACAACTGCCCAGGAGACAAGACTGTCCAAGATTTGTACTGGCAATGAAGGGCCTATGAACTGTTTGTTCGTTTCTGAACACCAAAAGCTGGAAAACTCAATTCAAAATATGCGAGATACGTATTGGCCACCATTTGGTACAAAAGAACCTGGGCGGTTTCAGGTGACAACCGAAATTAGGAAAGTTTCGGATTTCATCCATCTCTGTTTTTAAACACTGGTCATAGTAGGCAGAAAGTATGAACTGCAAGTTGAATAAAAACTAGTATGCCTAACCAATTCGCAAAAAATACTATATAGCCCAGGAAAGAACTACTATATTACTATCTATATGACGATAAACAGGGTTACAAAATATAAAGAAAACATGTACCGATGATACGCAACATAAATGCCAAACTCCAAAAATCATTGTTGCCAGGCACAAGCGCTAGTAAGGGAGCCGTAGAATTAAACCAAAGTAGTCATTAGTCAAATTTGCTTGATCGTTAACAAATGTTTTTCAATAACATGATTAGAGTAGGGAAGCCTAAAATGCCAATTGAAGAGAATGCAGAGTGTTATATTAACTTTCGAAACCAACCTAAAAACAATGAGCATTCACATTCAAGGATGACCTGGACTAATGTTGAAATGGTATGTAGAAAGAGGACACAAGAAAGTGCAAAAGGAAAAAAGAAAAATCATACAGCACAATACAGCCCGGCAAAAAGAAACCAATTTCCAAATGGAACTAAAACTAAGGATACTGTAAAAAAATTGTGCAAGTAACCATTCTTCGTGGTAACAATGCTGGTTTCTCTAGGCCTTAATTTTCTTTCAGATGACAAGCATGCATATGAAAAAAGAGACCACTAAAAGTCTAAAATCCATGACCATCGTGTAACATAGCACGAGAGCCAACCAAAAGAAAAGGTGAAAAACATTCAGACAACTCGTTCAATGAACACTTCTAAGGTAGACAAACAAAGTTGTCAAACATACCTTCTGGAGTGCAGCTTCCAATGCTGATATAGCAATGATAACCAAGTGTATATGAGATCACAACAGACTGCAAACAAGAAACCAAACTATTGGCCGATATCAAAATTCTGACCTTGGGAAACAAGGTTCATCAAGTAACCAAGGGTGTCACTGGTGTATCTCCACTGTTTAGCTAGTTCTCAAATGCAAATAGCAAACAAAGTAGGTATGATGATAAAAGAATTAACAGAGCAGATGAAAATATAAAAGCTTCTTATATATACCAAATATAGTTTATTTGATCAATCTGCATTACAAACAAGGCAGACAAAAATCCACAGCATGTCCATTATGAAAATTTGCTTCAAATCGTCCAAAAGCATCATGGTTATATAAATTATGGTACATTAAATTCACTAATTTTCTCAAGGTTGCAACTATAATCCTAGTATTCAATGAGTATTTCATTTACCTTGAAAGATAAAACGTAACCCCATACAACAGTCACCATTTGTAAAGACAATCGCTAATCACTACCGTAATCCTCCATAAATTCCTTGAAGGCATCGAGCTCCCACGATTAGAATTGCATAATACTCATATAAGATCAAGTTTGGGTTATTGTTCACATTACAAGCACTAGGACAGGGGTTTCAGTTGGCTACATAATTGTTCATCACAACTCATGATCATGGTCATGGAAGATTTGAGTTCCATACACTGCAGCACTCAAGCTTCATCCTGGCTCCTGCAATTCTTTATTTGTTCTTGTAGTCTTTTTTGCTTTCCCTCAAGGACATAAACAAGTGACTTGGGTTGGTTCACACAATGAATGAATTGAAAATGAATGATCAATCAAAACACATCTATTGAATTGGACATGAGTAAAAAGGACTAGTGAGGAAATAAGTTAAAGTCTCTTTCCTAAATGCATAAATGAAATAGATCTTCTATTGTATATTTAAATAATTTTAGAAACTGGCACATATATGCAAAATCAGTATACTACTGTGGTTCTACCATATAAAAGGTTGCAAATTTGTTGAGCTCACTATTCAGTAAAATTATGTCAATACAGCAGGGAAGGACCTATCCAATACAGCTTCTGCAAATGATTAAAGTAGAAATGTATGTCTCAAACTTCACAAAATAATACCTGATAGATATAAGAATGGAGAAGAAATCACCACTCTACACACTGCAGCCAGTCACAAAAGTCTCACAGAGGTAGACGGAGAGGACCTCATGGGCCATTTGTGTCACCAAACCTACCTTCAGGCTTCAGCTAACAAGAGCACAACGAGCTTCCTGCAATAGAAAGCAGGACAACAGCATCTGGGCAAAGCAATTGCCTTAGTAACAAGCTTGAAGGAAGAAGGCAGCCTTCATCTTCATGTTCTCTCCTTCGGTCCTCCCTACTGCCAACATCTCTTCCAGCAGTCTTCTTCTATCTACTAGCAGGGTAAGGTCCAGCTTATCATTGTTCTTCCTCTACTATCTTTCTGTTACGAGTTCCAGATCTATTGTGAGCACTGAGCAGCCTCACACTCCTGAATATTGTTATGCATCTTATCATTTGGAAAATTACTTTATATATATATATAGTAAAACTAGTTCAATGACTGTGCTTTGCTACGGATTAAAGAAAATATATCATAATATTGGCTAAAATAAATAAAAATATATTTGCCATGAAATGTGTTACCATCTTTTTTTCTATAGGGAATCTTCAGCATAATTTGATTTTATATGTGGCTAGCCATTTAGATTTGATTTTAATATTAAGAAGTTCAGGGGGTAATTTGCAAAAGTTACGATGGGAGTAGGTGGCGTGGCAGATTCACTGTCACCACCACTACCCTCTTTTAAAAGGAGAATAGATAAACTGATACTTGCAGGCACCATATATATAAGTACTTATTCATATTAGGGTACTGGAATAGAGACTTGAAACTGTATTGATGTCTCTCAACAATGTACATATCAAACAAAAATGCAATAATTAGGCTAGTTTCCTTAATATAGGTTCACAAAATCAACATGATGGGCTCCTCATACAAAAAAGAAGATCGAAGCTTTCCAGCTCCAAGCATATGCTTGCATGAAAAGAGAATTTTGCAGCTAACCATAGCATTTCTATCTCACAAAGGAAAGACTGGGATATTTTCCAAAGAAAATAGCAAGATCCATCATGTAGAAATTTAGTCACTATTCAGCATAATTAGCTTCTTTGACCATATGCAAGTCTGCAAACAGGGAATGCATATTCATAAATATGAACACATAAAGTCACTAGCTTCATTGCCCATACAATCAACATCACCAGCAACTCAACCAGTCCATGGTCACTACCTTCAGGTATTTGAAATATCAGGGGGCTAGTGGTTCACTTAGGACAAATGCTTGAATAAGACTTCGGGCTGCATGCATCTGGTCTGGTGTTCCAGATATCAAAATAGCAGTGTCCATTGCATTAGCCATCGGATCTGCGACTGTTATCTTAGCTCCTGAAAACTGCACATGGCCTTAAGTATGTCAGATGACACATCCAAAACATTTATTGAATATGCTACAAAATGCACTAGTCGAATACAAACCTCACGAATTCTATTTAAGCAGCCTCCATCTTCCCCACATAGAGCAGGTAAAACTAATTTTGGAACCATGACATCTGCAGTTATGGTTGATAGCATAGATGGCTGACCAGGCCTGCAATACAATTAAACACATGATGTTTTCGTTGCTGTTGATCAACAGATATAGATATTCAAGCCAAGACAAGAAACAGACCCAGGAAATCCACCCATTCCTCTATGCGCCATTCCTGGGATATCAGGCATTGACATCGGGTCACAAACATCCTGCATTCCCTACAAAGTAACGACCACAATGGTAAGGAAAATCATAAATCTTCTATAGTTGTATACAAGCTATTTTCTTCCCAATCATGCTTGTTTACTGTGTTACAAAACCAATGCATCATGTCATATCTTCAACAACTTTAAATTACTCTAGTGATGACTATAAGTTCCCTACTCTAGTGATGACTATAAAAAACTTCTGACACCAACTTTAAATTACTTATTCACAGAAAAAGGGGGTGACAAATATGGTGCCTTGTGGAATGCCACACTCGGGTAACCAAATTTGGTTCCCAGCCAAAGTGTCAAATAAAGCAAGGTAAACAGATACTCTAGCATTTTAAATTCGTGTCCAAAGAGACACTCATAGGGATCTTCAGCTTAATATTGCGAACACAACAAAGGAACTCCAGGTTGAAGGCAATTGCCACCAGAACTTGTAACAAGACAGGAACACATCTGGTGCCAAATATACATAAAACAGGGAACTGTGCTGGTCTTTGAGAGCATTGCAAGCATCTCAACAAAGGGAGAATGGAGAAAAAAGATGCAAGCAACTTGTATCTTCATAGCACGGTCCATGATATCTTAAAGTGACAAATAAAAAGAATACATAGATGATACCTTCATGGTCCAAGGAGCAGACATCTCATCCAATGGTCGGCCTATAAAATCTTTATGAAACTGAGGCACACCAGGAAAAATCCTAGGAGACCTAGAATCATGGTTTCCTGCAAATGGACCAAACTGAGGATCCATCAAACCAAAAGGTGGCTGCACATTAGGGACTGTTGAAGCCATTCTGTCCCGGAAAAGATGGTTCCGCAGTCTTGCAGTTATCTGCATTAGAGCTTCCTGAATAGCTTCAGAGGTCCCACTAATCTGAAACAATACCAATTTTGCATATAAATTATCCAAAAGAAAAAGAAGTATCGTACAAGAAAAAATCGTAGAGCAAAGAACAAAGAGCATATAGGCAAGTCAAGATACATAATGACAAAGTAGAATTTTGGACATATAAGATCTAAAAGAACTCGATCAAGGGGGAAGAACCTCCCCCTTGACTTAGCTTTAAAGAAGGGGCCCACCAAAACCTTATGCAGGGAGGTGGGCACAAATGCGGTAACCAGGATTCAAGCCCTGGGTGTGCAGCATCTCTACTAGGTGCTGTACCACTGAGCTACATGTTCAGCCCCAAACAGTGTAGGTGCTGCAAGACCACAATAGATAACATACCTGAACAACTTCTTCATTTTCTGGGACACCCTTTGGGATCTTGTCTTTGCTCAGCACTATTATATGTGCTCCTGATAGCTTCCTCATTTCAGCTATGATACTACCACCTTTGCCAAGAAGGCAACCAACTTGGTTAGGTGAAACAATCAGCCTACATATTGCAGGTCCCTCCTTGGTGTTAGAGGTTGGTACAATTTTACGCTGCACATGCAGAATTGCATTCTGTGCAGGGGAAATTCCATCACCCGGATGCTACAGAACAGAGACAAATGAATATTGAATGGATTAGTGACATTAGTCATCAACGACTGTCTATCTTGAGAATACATTAGACAGTAATAACAAGATATGCTCAGAGCTAAGTCCATTGCAAATTACAAATTTCTAACAACTGCCTCAAGTGTAAAAATAAGAACAAAAGCTCCAAAGTAAGCAGAGAAAATTAATGCAGAAAACAGGAGATGTAATTAAAAATTTGTACCATCCAACTTTCTAGCACACTAACACTATCCATGTCCTGCTCCTGTCTCGATGCACAGAAAAACAACAGTTCTATTGGAATTTTAATATTGAGTTTTTCAAGATTAAGGCAGGTTGCCTGGCAACTATTGCACTAATGTTTTGAAGTTCTCTGCAATGGTAGCCAATGTGTAATTAAAGATGGAATGTCAAAAAGTATGTGACTAGAGTATTGTAATCTTTTAGAGCATCAAAATATTCAAAACACTAGAAACAATGCAGTATGCAGAAATATGTGTCTGTTGGAAAACTGGAATTCTTTCTATCTTATATTTTGTCGAGATTTATGGCAGGCTGCCTGGCAACTATGTTACATTAATATTTCGCCATTTCATACAGTAGTACAAATGCAGAACTAAAGATGGAGAATAAAAAAAATATGCCCTATAGTTCTACTGAATGCTATTTTTCTCAGACAGATGGATCCTGAATAATAATTTCTAGCACTAATGGGCTACTAGCTACTCCAAAGCAGGTTACAAATGGACTAAACTAGTATTAATTAAACGAATACTACCAAGAGAGATAGAAGCTGGTTACCGCAGGTCCAGAGATAAATATGATGCGATCTTCTGATTTCGGAGCAGTATCAAGAACCTTTATTTCACAGCCCGTATCATTCTGAATAGTCTTGATATTGTTTCCACCCTTCCCTATTATACCTCCAACCTTGTCACTTGAGCATAACAACCTAAAAGTAAGGGGTTCAGGGGGAACTGGACCATGGCCATGCATTAGAGCTTCAGGAAAATTGGGAAGAGGAGCAGCATTTGGCCCTTGAAAAGGGAGATGGAGGTTAGGTTGCATTCCTGGAGGAAGAACATCTTGCCGATTGAAGAATGAAAAAGATGATGAACCAGAATGATGAGCACCAGGAACATCACTCTCTTTAGGAGGATGAGCAAATAGCAACTGGGCAACTGTATTCAGACCTTTCCTAACTGAGTCAAGCTCTCCAGTGATCTGTAGAAATGAATATGAATGAACTATTTTCTGATGCATAATCTAACATATATTACAAAAGGACCAGTAGGGAACAAGACAATGAAATCCAATTCTGAAAAATTACCTGGCAGAGTTCATCTCGGGGTAAAGCACACAACGGAAGCTTCTCCTTTGAAACTCGAATTTCACAGCCACTGTCAGTAGACATTTGCTTAATCACACTACCGTTCTTCCCCAAAAGCCAACCTACTTGGCTGTCTAGTACCAATAATCTCAATGAAACATGGTTTCTCTCACCAGATGCATCTCCTGTTTCATTTTCCGTTTCATTTACAAAAATCCGATCAAATACAAGAAAAATGGCCTTCACGGCTAATGGCATTCCCTTCTCTGGCTCCAGTTGTGGCTCTGGCTCAGAATTTGTATCTTTTACAACATAGGAGTCATCTGCGTTCTTATCATGGTCTTTCCCTGACTCATCCCTTTCCTCCTTATCATGATCTTTTTCTAACTCATCATTTTCTTCCTTGCCAAGGCCTTTCTCTAAATCATCCGTTTCTTTGCTACTTTCATCCTTTTCTTCCTTACTATGGTCCTTCTCCTTTCCATGGTCGCCATCAACAGAACAAGCCACACCTCCGCCGTTCTCCTTAGTTTGGTCATGACTAACTTCTTTGTCCTTATCAATGGCAGTTATGACAATAACCCTCTCGTCACAACCAGGGACTGCTTCATCAACCCTGATTCTTACTCCCGTATCTTGCCTTATCTTTGCAATGATACCTCCACCCTTGCCAATGACATTCCCAGATTTTGATGTAGGGCAAAGAATGCGGAAAATAGGAACACCAGGCTGCACTACCAGTGGAGGCTGCTGCGAAGAATTGTGTTTTGTTTTCTGCCACTTGCCCCGGCCATTGTTCTCTGAAGAATTCTTTTGAAATGGCCTCTTGGAAGGTGTTGAGCGCGAAGCCATGTCTTCCCCTACCTACCTGGACAGAAAAAAGGAGAGCAAAAGAGAAGATAAGTGATCGCCTACTATGCTAGATAACATATAACAGGGGCGGATCCAACTTGGGACATGGGGGTTCAGTTGAATCCCCAAACTTTTGGGAACAAACAAACTCAAACTGTTACTTGTATTAAGGTTAAGGCTCTAAATTAGGAGAAGAGCTTCTTCCAGATCTAGAAGAGAAGCTAGGGTTAACGCAAGCAACAAATTCGAGGGTGGGTGAGAGAGATGAACCAGAAATAGGATGTGGATGCTCACCAGGATCCCCTCCCCTCCCCTCACCTGCTCTGCTCGGCAGATGGAGATCAACGCCCCTCCCCTGTTCAGCCGCGAGGTGACGCAAGGAGCGGAGGAGACGAGACGGGAGATTTTCTTTTACGCCAAGGGAAGGGGGTGATACTCGGTGCTCCACCTTTTATCTAAAAATTTCACATTAGCTGTTTGAAAATTGAAAAAAATAAAGTTAGCTCTTGTTAAATGAAAAAAAGTTTAAAAGATGATATAATATGAAAACTTTTAAGAATATACAGTACAAATTGTAACTTATTTTTTCTCTATAATGATTAAAGATGAGTTGTTCATTAGATAGTCTCGTATGCTAAGCTCATTACAGTTTTATCGTCTCTATAGAGTATAGTTGGACCGATCTATCTAGCTATTCATGGTTGATGTAGGATGATACAGACTTACGTTAACACAGACTGATTCTATATGGTTAGATAGATTTGGCTAAAAAGATAAAAATAATAATGCTCAATAATTAAGCATTCGATTGTGTTTTTTTCTCACTGCATGATACATGATGTTGCCTCTTATCAGTATCAGTATGTATATTATTATCCCTAATTTTTCAATTTTTTTTCATATTATTATTTTACATATATGTTAATTTGGAATAATATTTTTCATAATTAAATAGATAATAAATTGTTTTTCCATATTTTTCATGTAAAATATGTACAGTGTATTGTATAATTATAATTTTACATTATAAGTGTATATAATTTAATTGACTTATAGTATAAGATAGATTTGACTTTTTCTAAAAATACCGCACCATAGTAGATAGGTAGTCCATTTACTTGTACATGTCTATACATTACAATGAGATCAAGAGATAAAAATATAATTTAGTTTATTTCTAGTCCTGTTTTTAATGATGTGTTGAGTTTTTTTAATATTTTTGGAGAGGTTTTTACGTTATTTTTTTCTAAGAGAAAGGATTCATTTTTAAAGGAAGAATAAGAATTAATGCGTGATTGGATTCATTTTATATATTTTCTATTTTTTAAGGAGAAGAGGCAATTTTTTGAAAGACATAAGGATTATGCTTTTAAAATAACTAGCAATTATGCCCGTGCGTTGTAACGGATGAAGTTAGGGCATGACGCGGAAGCTCCGAGCAGCGACGAGAGGGAGGGGTGCAGGCGCGACGCGAGACGCAGCGTGGATGGGGACGGGAGAGAGGGGCGTAGGGAGGGAGGGGCGCAGGAGGTCTTTTTTTCCATCCAAGCCCTTCCTTTCTTTTCAACATTGGGACTACGGGTTAATTTTATAAACATTCAAAGGGTTTTTATAAAATAACCCAGAACAAAAATTGGATGAAAACACTTTTATAGATAGTTATATATTAAGATAAATACATATTGTTAGTGTGAAAGATAAAACATATCTCCTATACTTGAGTTCATGGTATACGAAAATACCATACACCTAATAGTATTCGAGAAGATGTCCTTTGATAAAGAAAATACTATGGATAAAAAGGAAACTATCTTCTCATAATAAAAGTTGTTAGAGTCTTAATCGAGAAAGATAAAATCTTCAAGTAAACCTTGAAGAAAAAGACATGTAATTAAGGTTTACATATATATAAATAATACAATTAACTAAAAATATTTTTTAATAAATATATTATATTTATAATATTGTATAATAATGAGATAATTTATTGCGTTATAAATATATTGGTTCATCGAATTCCATTTATAAAATATTATGTCTACCACTAACATATAGTCAGCAGCTCTCCTGCGACTCATTTCAATAAACTATGCTAAATAACTAAAAATAACTAAAAGAACAAATGAATGTCTAGTAATAGCTAAAGCATTGAAACTATTAAAGTCCCAAATTTGTTATACCAGATAAATTTTGAATGCATATGTTCTAAACTTCCAATGGACTGGTAGCACACGAACGACCAAAACGAGCTGCATCACATACATATCACTAAACAGAACATAAGCAAGAGCACACATAACACTACAACATCCCACCACTCACGGCGTCGGATCAAACCTACTAGCAATTCACAATTTGCAAACTCAGTGCATACCAATCCTAAACTCCCCAAAACCCCAATTGCCCGCTCCTTGCGTAGCCTAGCCACACGCACAACCAAATCAACCCACCCAGCCACCTATCTTTGTCCCCAACTACCCTTTCTTCATCTCTCTTCCCTCTCCTCTCTCCAGGCACGAGTGAGGAGGGGCGACGCGTGGCGGCCGGCGAGTGAGAAGGGAGCGATGTGTGGCGGCCGACAGGAGATGGGAGAGGAGGGAGCGACCGGCCGGCTACACCTCGCGCTCGACGGGCTCGGCCCCTTCGGCCGCATGCTACGTGGCCTCGACCGCCTCGCTGCGCTCCAGTCGCTCTCCGTCGCGCGCAACACCTCTCTGGCGAGCTCTCCCCGTGGTTCTCACTGCTGAAGTCGCTCCGCTCCCTCGATCTCTCCTACAACGCCTTCTCCGGTCTGCTCCTTGACGACGTCCCGCTCCTCGCCTCGCTCCGCTACCTCGACCTCACCGGCAATGCCTTCTCCGCCCCGCTCCCCGCCTCATTCCCTTCCACCGTCCGCTTTCTCATGCTCTCCGACAACCGTTCTCCGCCCTCGCCTCGGGGCTCTCCAAGAGCTCGTTCTGCTCCACCTCAACTTTGTCCGGGGAACCGGCTCTCGGCTCGTCCGGACTTCGTCGCACGCTCTAGCCACTCTCGCACGCACGCGCTCGACCTCTCCCGCAACCAGTTCTCTCGCACCGTCACCACTTGCATTGCCAACCTCCACAACCTCAAGACCATAAACCTCAACGGCAACATGTTCTTCGGCACCGTCTTGAGTGACATTGGCCTATGCCCTCACCTCAGCATCCTCGACATAAACTCCAACGCGTTCGACGACCAGCTCCCTGACTCCATGGGCCATCTCGGCTCGCTGGTCTACTTCGCGGCGCTCGGAAACCAATTCTCTGGTGACATCCCTCCTTGGCTTGGTGACCTGGCCGCTCTGCAGCACCTAGATTTCTCCGATAGTGCGCTCACCGACCGCTTGTCGGACTCACTCGGCAAGCTCAAGGCCCTCAGCCTGTCCAAGAACCAGCTCTCTAGCGCCATCCCGGACGCCATGTCCGATTGCACGAAGCTCGCTGAGCTACACCTGAGGGCCAACAAAGTCGACGACAATATCCCGAATGCTCTGTTCGACGTCGGGCTGGAGACGCTCGACATGTCGTTGAACGCGTTCTCGAGCATCCTGCCATCAGGCTCGACGAAGCTGGCGGAGACCCTGCAATGGCTCGACCTCTCCGTCAACCAACTGATCGGCGGCATCCCGACGGAGATGGCGCTCTTCATGAACCTCCGCTACCTCAACCTGTCTCGCAACGACCTCCGCGTGTCACTGCCTCCTCTCCAGTCTCCTGTCAACATCGCGTGTTGCTTCCTCCTCTCCCATCTCCCGTCGTCCGCCGTGCATCGCTCCCTCCTCACCCGCCGGTCGCCGCGCGCAATCCCTCCTCACTCGTGCTTGGAGAGAGGAGAGGGGGGAGAGAGATGAAAAAAGGGGAGTTGGGGACAAAGGAGGAAGAAGAGGAGGGGTGAGAATGACATGTGGGGTCCACGTGGGCCCCACCATTTTTAATTAATTTTTTGGTGTAGCCGACATGTGTGCCCAAAAATTTTATTGTTATTCAAATCAAATTGTCCCATAAGTGCCACATCACTGCCATGCCATATGAAGACCGAGTCAAAGCATCCACGTAGGTGCCACGTCAGCCAAACCGTCTTCCAAACCGCTGAGGGACCTATCACTACTAAAGAAACCATCATTGGTTGAAGTGGCAAAAACCACAGTAGTCCCGGTTTGAGTTGCACCCGGGACTAGAGATGATCTCTAGTCCCGGTTTAAAAATTCAATGGCTCTCTAGGAACTTTAGTCCCGGTTTGTGTCACGAACCGGACTAAAAATCACCTCTAGTCTCGGTTCAAATATTGTCGAAGTTGTCGAAGGCTGGACATCTTTAGTCCCGATTGTAACACCAACCGAGACTAAAGATGCCATTTTTGTCTCGGTTGGTGTTACCAACCAGGACTAAAGATGTCTAGTGCTCTGACAACCTCGACAGCCTCTGACACCATCTTTAGTCCCGGTTGGTAACACCAACCGGGACTAAAGATGCTATTTTTTGTCCTGGTTGGTGTTACCAACCGGGACTAAAGATAATTTTGATATTCAATCCGGTTGGTAACATCATGAATGTGTTTATTTTTTAACTGAACCTAATAAAAATATACAAATTTTGCTACATGATTCAAATGGTATAAAATTAATTTGAGGGGATTTGTAATTTTAAAGAGTATGGTGTTGTTTGGGGTGGGTGATTAAATATAGAAGGAAGCTTTAATTTAATCATTACATTGTAATTACATATCATCATATTGTTATTAACTAATGATTCTTAATATATAAAATCTTTTGTAAAATTATTTTGGTGATAATATACAAATCGGAGGGATGTATAATATTGATAACATTCAAACCCCGGCCGTCACGTCTAGTTTATGCGCGTGTAACAAGTTTTACGCGCATTGTTCCCGTTTCGTCCTCTAACTCGGAGTCGGTTTTTAAAACGGTCATAACTTTCACATACGGACTCCGATCGAGACGTTTCATTCATGAAAATCGATCGAAAAAAATTTCGAGATGCGTTCGTTCGTAGCTTTGCCGCGTTCGGCGATTTTATTTTCCCAAAAAGCCTCAGAAGATTGCCTTTTCGAGCCCGAAAGCTTTTTTCCGATTTTGAGTGTGTCTTCCGAATTTTCCACAGGCCACGTCTTTTGCTTGTTTACGCTCAAATTTTCTGTGGTTACCTCTCGTGTGCTCCTAAGTCCATAAAAAATATAAAAAACAAAAAAGTCGAATTTTTCCAAAAAAACAACAACTTTAGATGAATATGAAAAATAGAGAGGGGCAAAAGAGGAACACTATCTATAAGAGCACATTAATTTTTAGGATTATCTATGTTTGATTAAATTTTAATATTATTATTTTAAACCTATATTTAATGTATTTAATTTGGCCCTATTTACAAATTATTTAATTGTTAACCCTAGTCGGGACCAAATAAATTTGGAAAAATAGTGGAAAATTATCTTTAGTCCCAGTTGGTGACATCAACTGGGACTAAAGATGAATTAGAAATAGCGGGAAATTATCTTTAGTCCCGGTTGGTGCCACCAGCCGGGGCTAAAGATGAATTAGAAATAGCGGAAAACTATCTTTAGTCCCGGGAGTAAGATGAATTGAAAATGGCGAAAAATTATCTTTAGTCCCGGTTGGTGACACCAACCGGGACTAAAAATCCAGGGCTATATATCCTAGGTGCGTATCGTCTTCTCCACCGATCCAACACTTAGTTGTTTTTCTCCTCTCCTCTCTCAGCTCTCTCTCTTCCTCAGCTCTCTCTCCCTCTCTCTCGCTCCGACGACGGCGGTGGAACGTGAGGAGGTGGGAGGGGAGGTGGTAGCGGCTCGAAGATGGCGGTGGCCCGGCGACTCGGAAGTGGCTGCGGCGCGGCGGTTCGGGAGGTGGTGTCAGTGCCTCCTCCATTTTCTCCTCTTCCTCGTCCTTTCCAGGAGCGGCAGCAGCGACAGATCTAGAGATTTTTGGAGATTTTTGTGATGTTCTAAATTTGATATATATATATATGTATTTGTGATGTTCATTACTCGATTTGTGATGTGAATTTGTGATGTGGATTTGTGTTGTGGATTTATGATGTGGATTTTTGATGTGAATTTGTGATGCGAATTTGTGAAAAAAATTTGTGATGCGAATTTGTGATGTGATTTGAGGATGTTAATTTGATATATGAATTTGATTTGGCAAAAACAACGAAAAACAACAAAAAACACATATAAACAAGCAACAGGAGAAAAAATAAAAAATGCTTTAGTCCCGGTTGGAGCCACCAACCGGGACTAAAGATGAACCGGGACTAGAGGTCACCCATCTCTAGTCCCGGATTCGTAGTCCCGGTAGGGTTACCAACCGGGAGTAATGTGGCTTTCTCGAGTAGTGTATATTGCACTGGTTTTGACAGTTTAGGGACTCGTTGTATCTGGTTTTGGAGTGCAAGTATGAAAATCGGATTCGGTGTAAATTTAAGGGACCTCAAATGAACTTATTCCCACATAGATGCTGCAAACTGGGACTTGGGGCTGTTGGACGGACTGTCTCGGCCCAAAATGTCCTGGGTTCTTTCAGGCCTCGCTTTGGTGGGTCTCAGATCTTGCAAACTAAGGCCTCAGACTGTGGACCCCCGTTTTTGAGGTGGGAATCTTTCGTGTTCATAGTACCATTTCCCTGGATCGAGTAGTTGGTACCCACGAATACAGTACTGGATAATCAAATGCACATGCACGAATAGTCTTACATTACCATTATTACATCAATAAGCCCGAAGGCAATGTTCAACCCATAGGACCTTATGGTCCGAACACAACATAAAAACAGAATTTAGATAAGGCAGCAGAAAGAGGCAGCGGCTTGTCATTTGCCACAGGCAACGATCGGAGCTAAGGTCTAGTATGCGCCATCAGTTCCTTCGCCCTCCTGGTAATACGCGTATGGGTCTTCTGGCTCTTCATTTCCATTAGCTGGAGGTTTGTGAGTATAGCAAGGGTGATTACCAACCGTACTCAGCAAGCCAACACAGAATTGATGCATATGATAGGTTTATTCAAAGAACATGGCTAGGGTTATTTTTGCGTAAAGCCAGTTTTCACAATTCTTTTCACAAACCTATCGACTAGCCAGATCAAGTTTTAATTTTCACAGTTCATTAATCCGGTGACGGTTCTGTCTACCATCCATCGTGATTCCAAGGATGGCTTCCCGCCTCCGGTTCGTCATGATTTTAGGGAATCTACCCCTTCTCGCTTATCGAGAAGTTGACCCACCATAATGAAATCATCATGCATACCCATCCCAGCAGTTTAAAATCTAGCCAAGCGAAAGTCTTGTCACGATGCTCAATATCCGCGAGCACGGCTATTCGAATAGATTGATTCACTCACACTGCAGTGGATGTACACTTTACCCGTACTCCGCGACAGCCCAACAAATGAGCCTACGCCTCAACACATGAGACGGTCACGGCAAAACCTTTCGATAACCTTGCTTTGGCAGTACCCGCTCCATGAACTTAAGCCCTCATGCACTCTAGCCGTCCTTTTCTAGCAGTGAGAGGAGTTCAGCGCACCCGGGGTAAGGGAAACTTTCCAAATCTTTAGGTTTAATTAACATCGGTTTAATTCCACCACTCATGACAAAGGCCGCAGCCTCATTCTCATCCCGTAACCACATCATAGAGAATCATCTATGCAAGGATACTGCCTCCGCTCGGCTATCTAGTCAGCTAGGTCTATACCCATTCGAGAAGTACGGTTGTACTAGCTCGTTTCCCGGCTATCTCATGGCTCGGTCCTTAATTGACCAGGGTCGGCACTTGCCTTTTTCGGAATCCACCCAAGTCATCCAGCCGCCCCAGTCTAAAACATTTGTATAGTACTTTCAATTTTCATCAAACTTAGTTCATCATTCTCATGGCCATGTGGCGCTCATGTCTCCACATGCCGTATCTCAACTACCTTCCCTAAGGTAGTTGCCCAAGCACAAAGCTTTTTCATAAAGTCATGAGTATGCATAAATCTAAGTATAGCATGGCTAAGCGGTTTACGAAGTTATTCTTCGGTTGTTTGTATCACATCGCGAGTTACAAGGAGTAATTCTAAAGGTAATCAATAGCAAGGTATGGCATAACAAGTATAGGTAACTCTGTAAAGCATGCATGTTTAGAGTTTAAAATAACATCATTTCGCAATTGGGATCGATATGTTCAAAGGGTGTGAAGACTTGCCTTGTTCGCACGCTTCTTGAGTGGGGTCTTCTGCGGGGTCAGTGTTCGCCTCTTCGGACGCTATCCGTACGTGCGAAAGAAGGGTTGAATCCAATTAGAATTCAACAACATCAACGAAAAGAAAAAGATCCCAAAATGATCGCGGAAAGCGGTTTCCAAAACAACCTATAACCTCGGAAATCTTAAAGGTTGAATCAACGAAAAATGATTTCGTTAGACCGAGTGAACCATCTTATGGTTAATATGTATTTTGCACTTAAGTTTGAAGGTATCCTAGAATAATTAGGTTTCTAATTTTATATTTCCAATAATTAATCTTTAATGTTGCAATTATATTTATTAGGGTTTTTGAAATTCTAACAACAGGATAACATCATCCATGCTTAACCAATATTTAAAAAGGTTTCATGTGAACTTGGATAACAATCTAAAGGTTGGACAATATTTGAATTCACAAAAAAGAAAAATTGATCTATAAATCATTTTCACAAAGTATTTCATTTTAGAAGGGGAAGAATATTATACTTATTCCTAAATAATAATATTTCGAAACCTTATTTTATCCTAAAATATTTCCAAAATAATTTATACATTTTCCCTTATTCTTTTACTATTTTTCTTTTCTTTTCCTTTTTTTTTCTTTCTCCCATTCCTCTTTTTCTTTCCTTTCCTCTCTCGTTCTACTACCACCGGCGACCGACGGTGAGGAGAGGGCGCCGACGGTGAGGAGGGCGGAGCTCGGGGAAGGAGGGGCTTTTCACCATCTTGGGACCACGGGGTCCCATTTCTCCACTCGGTCGGGACCGGGAGCGCGAAGATGGTGGCGACGGCGAGGTGGTTCGGGCGGCGGTGGTGCTCGTCGGCGGCGGACTCGGCGATGTCCCGGCCAAGGCAAGGGGTCTACGAGCATCGGTGAGCCCTAGGGATGCTAGAGAGGGGGTTGGTTCGGCCGGGAGGCTCGAGGTGTGCGGCGACGCGGGTGGCGGCGGCGAGACAGGGATCGGGGGGCTCATCGCGGCGATTTCCGGCGGCCTTTTGGCTCGGGAAACTTAGGGGAAACAACACTTAGAGCACGGGGATAACGGTAGTACCATCAATTCGGGAAGAAATCGGCCGAGGGTGACGGATTTCGAAGTTTTGCGCCGGCGGCCGAGTTAGGGTTCTTCCGTGAGCTCGATTCTCCCAAAATTCAAGCAATGCAACGGCTAACTTTTGGGGAAAAACGGGAGGAAGCACGAGGGAGTTGTGGCGAAGATTTTCGGTGTTGGGGCTCGGCCCGGGGTGGCCTCTTATAGGCGGTCGACGGAGGGCGATGCGACGGCAACAATGGCGCGGCGTCGGCGGCATGGCGCGGTCGCGGGGAGGTCATGCGCGACGTGCGGCAAGCGCAGCCGCGCGCGTGCGTCTGATGGCGCGCGAGGCGGTGCGTGCGGGTGTGCAGCGCCGCGCTTCGCGCGGCGGTACGGCGACGGCATGGCGACGGCATGGCGCGGCGGTGCGGCGTTAGCGGCGACTTTGGCGGCCGCGGGGTGGCGCGGCAGACGGCGGTGGGTGTGCGCGCAGGCGGTGTCATCGCGAGCGCGCGTGCGCGGGTGTCTGTACGGCGCGGCACGGCGTGCGGCGCGTGGCGCGCGCGAACGTGGCTGAATGACCGGTCGAACACCTTCTGATGCGATGAATAGTGTACCTTTCCTATTTTACTGATTTAATTTTCCTAATTCCCTATTCCCATTTCCTTTCTTCCTAAAAATCCCAAATAAATTTTGGTATTCTCAGAACAATCTCTAAAATTATATTTTCCACTTCTCCCTACTTTTCAAAATATATTTTTCATATTTATTTTGTTTCTTCTTTTGAATCCAAGAAAATAGGGTTTCGATTAGAGATGAATTTCTATCTTCATTTTTCCTTTTTCAAAAATATTTTTATCATCAAATCCCAATTATTCATTATCTTTCCCCTATCAATTAGGGTTTAAACCAAAATATATCCTTTTTGTAATTCACCAAATTATATATGTATATGCTCTTTTCAAGGTACACACATTTATATTTCGAAATCATTTTCACCGGCTATGATTTCAAAGCTTAGGGTTTTGTTCCATTTTTCCTCAAAGTAATTCTAGAAGGAAAATCTTATTTTGTGAACCGGCAATCCAGATCGAAAAACACGATAAGAAGCAATGATTCCCAAAAAGTTTTTGTGAGTTCCAATTTTACGTTCCGAATTCCATTCCTTCGATTTTCGGGATGTTACAAACCTACCCCCCTAACAATAAATCTCGTCCCCGAGATTTCTTACCGGTTGCTGAATAGGTGTGGGTATTCTGTCCTCAGGAACTCTTCGCTCTCCCAGGTAGCTTTTTCTTCTGTGTGATTGCTCCATTGTACTTTGTACATGCGCCATGACTTGGTTCGTGTCTTCTTTTCTGCCTCGTCTAGTATCTTGATTGGATGCTCCGGGTAGGTAAGATCACTGTGGACATGGATGGTTTCTAACGGGGCTTGCTCTTCCGGTACCCGCAAACATTTCTTCAGCTGCGATACGTGGAATACTGGGTGGACATCGGATAGGTTCTCGGGCGGCTCCACTGGTAAGCCACTTCCCCTCTCCTAGCGCTTATCAAGAATGGGCCTACGTATCTTGGTGCGAGTTTCCCTTTGACCTTGAACCTCGAGTTCCTCGTAGTGGTGATACCTTTAAATACACGTAGTCACCTTCTTTAAATTCTAATTCTCTTCGTCGGGTATCCGCGTAGCTCTTTTGTCGTGATTGAGCAGCTTGTAGTCTGTCCCGGATCAGGCGAACCTTTTCCTCAGCCTCCTTGATTATGTCAGGCCCGAATACGGTTCGTTCACCGGTTTCTGACCACATCAATGGGGTTCGACATTGGCGACCAAATAGAGCTTCGTTTGGTGACATCTTCAGACTGGCTTGATAGCTATTGTTGTAGGAGAACTCGGCGTACGGCAAACATTTCTCCCAATCCTTGGTGAAATCCAACGCACGGAGCTCTCGGCATATCTTCTAGTACTTGATTCGTCCTTTCGATCACATGTCGGTGCAGTGGGTGATAAGCGGTGCTGAGCGAGGTGACTTCCGAGTGCCTCGTGGACTTTGCTCCAAAAATGAGATGTGAATTGGGTACCACGATCCGATATAATCCTCTTTGGTACACCGTGGAGACATACAATCCTACTCATGTACAGTTCCGCTAGCTTGGCACTGTTGTAGTTAGTTTTTACGGGAATAAATCTGGCAGTCTTAGTGAGCCGATCTACTATTACCCAAATGGAATCGTAACCAGTCGTAGTTTTGGGTAATCCCACTATGAAATCCATGCCTATCTCGTCCCATTTCCATTCGGGAATGTTGAGTGGCTGCAGCAAGCCGGGTCGTTGATGCTCGGCTTTCACCCTTTGGCACACATCGCACACGGCTACGTATTCGGCTACATCTCTCTTCATATTGGGCCACCGGTATTCTTCCTTTAAATCCTGGTACATTTTCGTGCTTCCGGGATGTAACGAATATGCTTGATTCGTGGGCTTCTTTTAAGATCAATCCTCGCAAACCGCCTCGTTCGGTACGCGATTCTTTTCTTGTACCACGGATTCCCCGTCGTCTCACGAAAACTCCTTAGCGCGTCCGGCGCCATGCGTTCCTTGATTTCCGGGTTTCCTCATTCCCTTTTGGGCTTCTTCTATTTGAGTCCTCGAAGGGGTTGGATTTCCAGTGAGTTTACTTCTCCGTGAGGAATCAGTGCGATTAAGTCGAGCCATTTCTTCTTGGAGCTCATTGGCCATACCTCTCAATCCCACGTGGTTGCATTGGGCTTTGCGGCTCGGCGCATCGGCCACTATATTTGCCTTCTTGGGATGGTAATGGATTCCTAGATCGTAATCCTTGATCAACTCCAACCATCGCCTCGTCGTAGGTTGAGATCAGGCCGAGTAAAGAAATATTTCAAGCTCTTGTGATCGGTATACACATCACGGTGGTTCCCGATCGATAGTGTCTCCAGATCTTCAATGCGTGAACAACCGTGGCTAATTCCAGTCGTGTGTGGGATAATTCTCCTCATGGGGTCGTAATCGTCGCGAGGCATACGCTACGACCTTCCCATCCTCGCATTAACACGCCTCCTAGTCCTTGCCGGGATGCATCACAAGTACATCATGAAATCCTTCCGGTTGTCGGTAAGGTTAAGATTGGGCGTGGTTAACTTTTCTTTTAGTTGGTCGAAAGCCTTTTGACACTTCTCGTTCCATTCAAACTTCTTTTCCTTCTTCGAAGTTGAGTCATAGGTCGGGCTACGGTGGAAAACCCTTCGATAAACCGTCGATAATAACCGGCCAAGCCCAAGAAACTCCGAACTTCCGTCACCGACTTGGGTGCCTTCCATTCGTGACGCTTCAACCTTGGCGGGGTCTACCGCTACTCCTCCGCGAGACCACGTGGCCAAGAAAAGCGACTTCTTTGAGCCGAACTCGCATTTGCTAAATTTTGCATACGATGGTGCTCTCGTAGTTTTTCCAAGTACTAGCCGTAGATGTTCCGCGTGTTCCTCATCGTTCTTGGAGTAGATAAGTATATCGTCGATGAATACCACTACGAATTTGTCCGGTACTCCATGAATACCTTGTTCATCGATTCATAAAATATGCCGGGGCATTGGTCAATCGAAAGGACATTACGTAAACTCGTATAAGCCGTAACGTGTAGAGAACGCCGTCTTAGGAATATCTCCGCTCTAATCTTCAACGATGATATCCCGACCGTAGATCAATCTTTGAGAACACCTGCGCACCCTTAAGTTGATCGAATAGGTCATCGATCCGAGGTAGCGGGTACTTGTTCTTGATAGTTACTTCATTCGCGATCGGTAGTCCACACACATTCTCATACTCCCATCCTTCTTTTGACGAAGAGTACGGGGCTCCCAGGAGAAGAGCTGGGGCGTACAAATCCCTTCTCTTGTAGTTCTCTTATTTGCTTCTTGAGTTCCTCTAACTCGTTGGCCGGCATTCGATAAGGCCTCTTGGATATGGGGGCAGTACCATGCATTAGATCGATGATAAACTCTACGTCGCGATCCGGGGCATTCCGGGCAATTCCTCGGAAACACATCCGGGTATTCTTGTACTACGGCATTCCGCCTAGAGGTAGCAAGGTGAACACTCCCGCAGCTTGCTCACAAAGCTTTGGGTTTTGATCCATAGTTATGCTCATCGGTGATCCCCATGGGGTGGATACCGTGACTTCCTTTCGACTGCAGTCTATAATTCCATTATTCTTGGTCAACCAATCCATTCCGAGTATGACATCTATGGTTTGGGGTGATAGCACCGTAAGGTTTGAGAAAAACACCACGTCTCTAATCCGTATGGGCACATTAATGCAAGCATGGGGTACGGTTATGTCTCCCCCAGGTGAGTGTACCAACATAGGCCTCTTAAGTGCTATTTGGTGTAGGTGGTGTTGTTTGCTTACTTGGGAAGATATGAATGAATGCGAGGCTCCAGAATCGAATAAAACTTTAACTCGTGTAGAGTTGATAGAGAACATACCCATCAATATGCCCTGGTCCTCCTGAGCTTCTTCAGCCCGCACATGATTCACCTGGCCACGTCGAAACCCGGTGGCAGCCTCGTTGGGTAGCGGGGTCCGAAGACCTCGTCCTGCCGCAGGGGTGGAGGTTCCTCGGACGGGCGTTGCATTGGCGCCAGTGCGCACAGGGGCGTTGCGTGGTTTTGGGCAGCTATTGGAGTAGTGCCCGAATTCTCCGCAATTGAAGCACTCACATTCTTTCTTCCCGGAGCGACTAGGGTTGGTGTGGGTGTACTGGCCGAGGTGTAGGCCGACTGTTGACATGGTCGAAAGCGGAAGAACGTCCGGTTGCCGGAACGTTTGGCTTCCATCCAGACGGGGTGGCTCCCTTGGGGCGTTGTGGCGTTCCCTGAAATGGGCGAGCCATAGCGAGCCTCCTCTTGCGGTTATTGTCTATCACCTTTTGGTCATGCTCAAGTCGGACGACCTTGTTGATGAGGCTTTGGAAACCGGTGTGATCCCGCCCGATCATTGGTCCCCTCGGTTCGTCATTTAGTCCCTCAATGAATTTGTCTATCTTCTCTTCTTCGTCGGTCAGGTCACTGGTGACGTAACGGGCAAGCTGGGTGAACTTGTTCATATATTCTTGTACTGAGGTGTTCCCTTGTCGCAGTCTGCGGAACTCGTTTTTCTTCATCCTCATAACTGCAGCTGGCACGAAATTCTCACGGAACGCAGTAGTGAATTCCTCCCATGTTGGTTCGTCGGCGTCTTCGCTCGCGTTTCCTTGTAGGTGTCCCACCGAGTCACTTGGGGCCCTCCAGTGGTTAGTAGCGAAGACAACTCTATCAGCTTCTCGGATTCTGACGAGGGTTAGCTTTTTCTCTATCACTCTTAGCCAATCTTCAGCATCCATAGGTTCTTCGGCCGCGGAAAAGGTTGGTGGCTTAGCTCTCATGAACTCTTCCAGACTCGATCCTCCTCGACCTCCCTGGTTATTAGCAATTGCTTGGAGTAGCTGGGTCTGCAAAGCCATAACCTCCGCCAGGGTGGAGGGGTTGGGTTCTGGCGGGTTCTCGTTGGTTGCTGCGGCTCTGCGGCGATGTGCCATCTGAAGAAGATAGACGAATTAAGAGATCGGACCAGTTTAGGTTATGGTTCCTAGGGGGATTTTTCTTCAAGTTCTTTTAAATGATCTTTAATCAACAAGCAGGGTGAAGTAATATTAAGCTCACGAATTAAGACACCGCAAAGCGATGCTCAGGTTCATCATATTACATAAGAGGGGTACATGGACTGTACACACACAGTCCTTCATGCCATGATAGCAACAACAACTATATCGTCCAACTACATCAACCAATTAAGGGGAAATAGAGAGTGGTTCGTGCTGCCGAGCTGGGAATGTCCTCCCGCCTAGTCGTCCAACCATCCGCAAGAGCCAGGCGCCGGAAGTGGGTGGTCCGCTGCTGAAGCAAACCGGAGTCCCCATGGCTCGGAGGTGGTGGCCTCGGAGTCATGCCGAATCTTCCGACTTGGTGGCCGCGTACTCTTGCGAGCGGTCGGCGCGGTGAGGGCCTCCGGTGTGAGTCGCGCGAATGGGAGCTTCCTCCTCCATTGGGTCGGTGTCGCTGGACTCCCATTTGACCTCCATAGGCTCGCCTCGACTCCGTGTCGGTGTGGATCCGGATGGGGTTCTCCTCTCCCGATCCGGCTCGGATGGTGCCTGCTACGGAGCTCGAGGTGGGTCCCATGGACGTGGCAGCAGTGGGGTCTACCAGGTACGGTGTAGGCTCTGTGCTCAACATAAAAGCTTGCCCCATCATGGCTTGAAAAGTATCCAAGCTTGCTGGAGTCATAAGGTAATAGGGGTCGGGCACAGGGGCAGGAGGTGATGGTACGGGCTCGGTGGAAGTACTGCGGCGTAGACAGACGAGTGCTTGCCTGCTCCTCCAGTGGTTGATTTGCTTTGCTTGCTCTTCCAGCTCTGAGCTTCCCCACGGGCCATGTAGCGGTCCGAGAGTTGCTCGTATTGGGCACCATTGGCTGCGGTGAGTCCGCATGTTTATCTGGTCTCCACGGCCTTGGTGGTGTCGACCGGATCATTGAGGCGTGACTCGCCGGTCGTTGATCTCGAGCGGGCCTCCTCGTAATGCTCGCCTCGCCGTCTCCGCCCAACGTGATAGACGCGTGACCATCGGGTTGTAGCGCGGGGGTGGCCTCCACAGTGCGCAGGCTGCCCTCTTCGCGATAAGGATGATGCACGAACTCGTCATCGTGAGTTCGGCACGATGTATCGCATTAAGGCGAAGAAAGGCTTCGCGAGCCGCATCCCGAATAGCGCTTCGCTAGGTCCGGTGGTAGCGAGTGTGGAAGCGAAGGATGTCTCACTTCCCATGCGGGCTTCTATGGATACGGCCGCCCGGCTGGATAAACTTCGGAGCCATGCCTCTTGGTGTGATAGGTGGGTGGTTCCGGTACCTCAAACACCATAGTAGGGACTGAAGTTGTACCACAAACCCCTTGTCTCGCGGGATAGTGACTTCCCAGGCTCCGTCGTGGTTTGACATCTGCTTTTGTAGGCAACTTAGGGTTAGAGGGAGAGAGCTATCATAATCATTTGGTAAAAAGGAAATACAGATGTAGAAAAGGTATATTTGCATTTTCAGAAATAATAGTTTAAAACTGATCCTATTGTAGGGATATTTCCCTTTAGCCAACTAGTTAGGGGTAGGGCGCCATTTGGTCTTAGCCAACGGTCGCATGGCTCGATACCGCTCGTGGACCCCGTTTTTGAGGCGGGAATCTTTCGTGTTCATAGTACCATTTCCTGGATCGAGTAGTTGGTACCCACGAATACAGATCTTGGATAATCAAATGCACATGCACGAATAGTCTTACATTACCATTATTACATCAATAAGCCCGAAGGCAATGTTCAACCCATAGGACCTTATGGTCCGAACACAACATAAAAACAGAATTTAGATAAGGCAGCAGAAAGAGGCAGCGGCTTGTCATTTGCCACAGGCAACGATCGGAGCTAAGGTCTAGTATGCGCCATCGGTTCCTTCGCCCTCCCGGTAATACGCGTATGGGTCTTCGGCTCTTCATTTCCATTAGCCGGAGGTTTGTGAGTATAGCAAGGGTGATTACCAACCGTACTCGCAAGCCAACACGAATTGATGCATATGATAGGTTTATTCAAAGAACATGGCTAGGGTTATTTTTGCGTAAAGCCGGTTTTGCAATTCTTTTCACAAACCTATTGACTAGCCGGATCAAGTTTTAATTTTCACAGTTCATTAATCCGGTGACGGTTCGTCTACCATCCATCGTGATTCCAAGGATGGCTTCCCGCCTCCGGTTCGTCATGATTTTCCGGGAATCTACCCCTTCTCGCTTATCGAGAAGTTGACCCACCAAGAATGAAATCATCATGCATACCCATCCCAGCAGTTTCAAGTTTAAAATCTAGCCAAGCGAAAGTCTTGTCACGATGCTCAATATCCGCGAGCACGGCTATTCGAATAGATTGATTCACTCACACTGCAGTGGATGTACACTTTACCCGTACTCGCGACATGCCCAACAAATGAGCCTACGCCTCAACACATGAGACGGTCACGGCAAAACCTTTCGATAACCTTGCTTTGGCGTACCCGCTCCATGAACTTAAGCCCTCATGCACTCTAGCCGTCCTTTTCTAGCGGTGAGAGGAGTTACGGCGCACCCGGGGTAAGGGAAACTTTCCAAATCTTTAGGTTTAATTAACATCAGTTTAATTCCACCACTCATGACAAAGGCCGCAGCCTCATTCTCATCCCGTAACCACATCATAGAGAATCATCTATGCAAGGATACTGCCTCCGCTCGGCTATCTAGTCGGCTAGGTCTATACCCATTCGAGAAGTACGGTTGTACTAGCTCGTTTCCGGCTATCTCATGGCTCGGTCCTTAATTGACCGGGTCGGCACTTGCCTTTTCGGAATCCACCCAAGTCATCCACCCCCGATCTAAAACATTTGTATAGTACTTTCAATTTTCATCAAACTTAGTTCATCATTCTCATGGCCATGTGGCGCTCATGTCTCCACATGCCGTATCTCAACTCCTTCCCTAAGGTAGTTGCCCAAGCACAAAGCTTTTTCATAAAGTCATGAGTATGCATAAATCTAAGTATAGCATGGCTAAGCGGTTTACGAAGTTATTCTTCGGTTGTTTGTATCACATCGCGAGTTACAAGGAGTAATTCTAAAGGTAATCAATAGCAAGGTATGGCATAACAAGTATAGGTAACTCGTAAAGCATGCATGTTTAGAGTTTAAAATAACATCATTTCGCAATTGGGATCGATATGTTCAAAGGGTGTGAAGACTTGCCTTGTTCGCACGCTTCTTGAGTGGGGTCTTCGCGGGGTCGTGTTCGCCTCTTCGGACGCTATCCGTACGTGCGAAAGAAGGGTTGAATCCAATTAGAATTCAACAACATCAACGAAAAGAAAAGATCCCAAAATGATCGCGGAAAGCGGTTTCCAAAAACAACCTATAACCTCGGAAATCTTAAAGGTTGAATCAACGAAAAATGATTTCAGTTAGACCGAGTGAACCATCTTATGGTTAATATGTATTTTGCACTTAAGTTTGAAGGTATCCTAGAATAATTAGGTTTCTAATTTTATATTTCCAATAATTAATCTTTAATGTTGCAATTATATTTATTAGGGTTTTTGAAATTCTAACGACAGGATAACATCATCCATGCTTAACCAATATTTAAAAAGGTTTCATGTGAACTTGGATAACAATCTAAAGGTTGGACAATATTTGAATTCACAAAAAAGAAAAAATTGATCTATAAATCATTTTCACAAAGTATTTCATTTTAGAAGGTGGAAGAATATTATACTTATTCCTAAATAATAATATTTCAGAAACCTTATTTTATCCTAAAATATTTCCAAAATAATTTATACATTTTCCCTTATTCTTTTACTATTTTTCTTTTCTTTTCCCTTTTTTTTTCTTTCTCCCATTCCCTCTGTTTCTTTCCTTTCCCTCTCTGTTCTACTACCACCGGCGGCCGACGGTGAGGGAGAGGCGCCGACGGTGAGGAGGGCCGGAGCTCGGGGAAGGAGGGGCTTTTCACCATCTTGGGACCACGGGGTCCCATTTCTCCACTCGGTCGGGACCGGGAGCGCGAAGATGGTGGCGACGGCGAGGTGGTTCGGGCGGCGGTGGTGCTCGTCGGCGGCGGACTCCGGCGATGTCTTGGCCAAGGCAAGGGGTCTACGAGCATCGGTGAGCCCTAGGGATGCTAGAGAGGGGGTTGGTTCGGCGGGAGGCTCGAGGTGTCTGGCGACGGCGGGGTGGCGGCGGCGAGAGAGCGGGAGTCGGGGGGCTCGTCGCGGCGATTTCCGGCGGCCTTTTGGCTCGGGAAACTTAGGGGAAACAACACTTAGAGCACGGGGATAACGGTAGTACCTTCAATTCGGGAAGAAATCGGCGAGGGTGACGGATTTCGGAGTTTTGCGCCGGTGGCCGAGTTAGGGTTCTTCCGGCCGAGCTCCGATTCTCCCCAAAATTCAAGCAATGCAACGGCTAACTTTTGGGGAAAAACAGGAGGAAGCACGAGGAGTTGTGGCGAAGATTTTCGGTGTTGGGGGCTCGGCCCGGGTGGCCTCTTATAGGCGGTCGACGGAGGGCGATGCGACGGCAACAATGGCGCGGCGTCGGCAGCATGGCGCGCGTCGCGGGGAGGTCGTGCGCGACGTGCGGCAACGCAGCCGACGCGCGTGCGTACGTGAGGCGCGGCGAGGACGGTGCGTGCGGACTGCGGCAGCGCGAGCTAGCTCGGTGGCGGCGACGGCATGGCGACGGCATGGCGCGGCCGGCGGCGTCGGCGGCGACTTTGGCGACCGCGGGTGGCGCGGCTGTACGGCGGTGGCGTGCGCGCAGGACGGTGTCATCAGCGAGAGCGCGCGTACGCGGGTGTCCTGGTACGGCGCGGCACGGCGTGCGGCGCGTGGCGCGCGCGAACGTGGCTGAATGACTGGTCGAACACCTTCTGATGCGATGAATAGTGTACCTTTCCTATTTTACTGATTTAATTTTCCTAATTCCCTATTCCCATTTCCTTTCTTCCTAAAAATCCCAAATAAATTTTGGTATTCTCGAACAATCTCTAAAATTATATTTTCCACTTCTCCCTACTTTTCAAAATATATTTTTCATATTTATTTTGTTTCTTCTTTTGAATCCAAGAAAATAGGGTTTCGATTAGAGATGTATTTCTATCTTTATTTTTCCTTTTTCAAAAATATTTTTATCATCAAATCCCAATTATTCATTATCTTTCCCCTATCAATTAGGGTTTAAACCATAATATATCCTTTTTGTAATTCACCAAATTATATATGTATATGCTCTTTTCAAGGTACACACATTTATATTTCGAAATCATTTTCATCGGCTATGATTTCAAAGCTTAGGGTTTTGTTCCATTTTTCCTCAAAGTAATTCTAGAAGGAAATCTTATTTTGCTGAACTGGCAATCCAGATCGAAAAACACGATAAGAAGCAATGATTCCCAAAAAGTTTTTGTGAGTTCCGATTTTTACGTTCCGAATTTCATTCCTTCGATTTTCAGGATGTTACACAGACCGAGAAAAAAACTCGGTTCCAACGGTATTGAATGTGCAAAATAATCTATCTAATAGTTTTCATCTTAATTTTTGAGGACATAGTTTGATCTATGGCGAATAAATTTTGTTAGTCCGACAAAAAATAGTTTTGTTTAGTTGTAATATTATAGCACACAATGATACAAGTTGTCCACACAATGATTAACCCGGTGCGTTGCCACTACTTTGCATGGTTGGTTGCCCACTGACGGTGCTAGACTGGCAATCAGCTAGGCACGAGAGGATTTACCGCATCCTGACTGGTGCCTGCTCCATGACCTAGCGCGGCAAACCAATTGATTACATTCTAATAGTGTGCGACTAGCTTTATTTGTCGGTTGTGATAAACTCATTCCTCCTCTGGTGTTGCGAAAGTAGAAATAAAATCACTAAGTGGCTTCGACAAGAAGTTGACACCATTATTTTTCCAACGACTTGGTCAATTAGGAAGGAACTGAACAATAGGATCTTTAACCAATAGTGGCATCATAGGTTAAGGTGACAAGCGTAGCACATGACAAAGCGACACTCTGGCGCGAGACTGGATCGTTGCCTAGCTAGTGCTTCTGAGATTCGATGGCTAGTCGTCAAATCACTGCTGCACGACATAGGCCTTGTATCTCTTTTTTATTTTTCTTTCGGTTTCATTCCACGTAAACTTGTTGTAAATCTATCGAGTCTTAATACAAAGATACACACGACTTACATGTATTTTCAAAAAACACAATCAACCCAGTAGAAATAACCAAATTATTGCGTTACACTAATAATTCAATGTATTGAAATAACCTTTGAATTTTCATTTTACAAACATAACATAGAAGATGAGACTACAATCCACACAGTCTAATACGGTACTACTACAAACCTAAGCATACAATGCACTCGTAGCATATTAGAGCATGCCCAACAGATTTATTTAGAGAATTTCTAAAAAAATTAGAGTATTAAATCAAAAATTAATACGATAGATTCTCAAATTTGATTCTCTATTTTTTAATTAATCGGGACCCATCAACCGTTAGAGTATCAATCTCTTTTTGGGACGCAGCAGCGATGCGTGGGCTGGTACATGCGGCATAGACGGCGCAGGTGACGCAGGGCGTAGTTAGTGCAGGCGGCGACAGTAGTGCGGTGCAGTGCGGCGGCAAGCAGCTTGTGAAGGCGACATCAACAATGCGGCGTTATGTACATTTGCTGTCAAAACAATAATATCATATGAATATGGATGATGCATGACAAGTTCAGATGATATTGCTTGATCTCTGATATTTCTCTATCCGTTCTCTCTCTCGGAGAGAGAATATGTATGTTGCATGAAGAAGTAAACTGTAGGTGGCGGCAATGTGTAGGTGGCGGCAATGTGCAAGATGAGTTTTGGCGAGATGCAGGCGCCTGGGCCGACTAACGCAGCGGCGAAATACGTTGGCGGCAGGCGGCACAGGCGGCGCGACACTCCCAAATCTATTTTTTCACGTGCGCCTCGCGGTTAAATAATTCTCGTGGTGGCGAGAGCTATTTTAGAGAAACATGATTTTTATTCTCAGTTTTGAGCACGAGATTCTGATTTTAGAGAACCTATTTTTTATATTCATATAAAGTCTTTATTAGAGCCAGTTTTTCAAAAAAATTCTTCAAAACAAAATTAAATTAAATATTTATCCGTTGAACATGCTTACCCATCCCACCCGTTGTGCACTTGAAACATACATCCTCAACGAGAAACAGCTGGCACTACTGGAGAAACCATCATTGGTTGAAGTGGCAAAAAGCACAGTAGTCCCGGTTTGAGTTGCACCCGGGACTAGAGATGATCTCTAGTCCTGGTTGAAAAATTCAACGGCCCTCTAGGAAGACACGAACCGGGACTAAAGATCACCTCTAGTCCCGGTTCAAATATTGTCGGCGCGTGTCGAGCGCCGGGACCTTTAGTCCCGGTTGGTAACACCAACCGAGACTACATATGTCACCTCTAGTCCCGATTCAAATGTTGTCGGCGCGTGTCGAGGCTGGGATTTAGTCCCGTTGGTAACACCAACCGGGACTAGATAAGCTACCTCTAGTCCCGGTTCGTGTTACCAACCGGGACTAAAGGTCCCCGCGCTCGACACGCGCCGACAACATTTGAACCGTCATCTCTAGTCCCGGTTCTTGAAATGAACCTAACTAAAGGTCCTAGAGAAGGTCCTAGAGAGTCGTTGATATTTTTTATACCGTTACCTCGGGACTAGAGATGGCATCTCTAGTCCATCTCTAGTCCTGGTCGGTGTTACCAACCGGGACTAGAGATTTTCTTTATATACCCCTTCCTCCTCCATCCCGAGCCAACCACACTTGTACATCTTCAAAATTTTTCTCAGCTGGAGGTCTGGTGCTGCCGAGGTTAGCACCTTCTTTGGTGATAATATATTTGCTCTGTAAGGTTAGCAACTTCTTACTCTTATTTGCGGATGTTTTAATACATTTTGTTATCTACTTGTATAACTTCTTACATTCTTAGCACTTCGTATTTTGCGGTTATTTTATATACATTTTCATCTCTAGATTTGTTTGCAAACATGAGAAGATGTTTTCCCGCCCGATGAAATTCACCTCTAGTCCCGGTGGTTTCAAAACCGGGACTAATTATTACCGTGCCCAATTATATTGTGTTATATTCATATATAATTATAATTAACATATGTTCATATATTCATATATAATTAAGATATGTAATATAATTAATATAAAATATTATAAATTAAAATAATAACATATAATTAACATATGTCATATTCCAAACTATTTAAAATTTAAACAATAATATGTATTTAACATATGGCCTATTTGAAAAAAATTAAATTAAGATAAAACATATAATTAACATTTGTCGTATTTAAAACTATGTTAAACCATAAACCCTAAACCCTAAACCCTAAACCTTAAACCTAAACCCTTTTACCATTAACCCTCAACCTAAACCCTAAACCCTATTTTAAACCCTAAACCCTAAACCCTAAACCCTCGTGCGGCCTGCGTGATTGGCATGTAGAAGGACTGTGACCCGAGTGGAACGTCAATGCCTTCTCCCTCTGATCTAACATCGTCTCTAATGCTATTGGAGGCTGCTCCATTCTCATCAGTGTAATAGAGCAGTGGCAATATCTTCTCACTTTGTTCTACCTAGTTCTCCGATTGCTTCATCTCATCCCAATACTTCAACACATCATCTTCAAAGATGACACCAAGCTTGTCTCGCATAGCAAGAAACAAGTGTCTAAGCAATACAAATCCGAAAGCATCATTCCTTTTCGATTAGGAAAAAGAGAGCATCATTCTTGCGTTGATCTGAGTAGAAAGAAAAGAATCATACCTTGTAAAACGTTGCTTTGCATGATAGCAGAGCAGAATGGCTGGGGATGGAAGCTCGGGAAGGAGATACTGGAAAAGAGAGCTTCCTCCTCAAGCAGGTAATTATCAGTCCAAAGGCTAGTGCAATAAGGCCACCATCTAGTTCATGAAAAAAGGTTAGATCAATAACACATAAACAGATAAACAAAGACAGTCTTACAGCCAAAAGAAGCTACTGCTATAAAATTTTCTCAGTGATGAGCATAGTTAACCATATGCATGATGCAAGGCAAAACTGCATTTACCGATGTTTTTGGCTGGACTCCATTATTTCGAGAGACATGAATCAAATCTCACACTCCAATGACTCGGGATCAATGAAATAGCTTATCTTATTTGTCTCGTCCACGTCCGTATCCAGTTCTTCCTGTTGATCCGTGAAGAGGCCCCGACGTTTTTTTCCTGTCTTCTTTAACGATCTTGGTCTCTTCAACATGTCATGATCCATCGTAGTAGCCTTCTTCACCGATCTTGGTCTCTTCAATATTTAATGATCTGGATCACGGTTTTTTTCTTGCTTATCTCCCTTTTCTTTATAATCTTTCTGTCTTGCTATTTCTTCGAGTACGATGTAGCAGTGCTCGTGTATCTCAATCAAACTGTGAATAGCGAGAGATATGGCAATGATTGGATAGTGCGGCTGTATATGGCAATGATGGCTTGCCTCCCCCGTTCCCGTCTCAATGCCTTGGCGGCGCCATGGAAGTCGTCGGTGACGCGCACGACGACGGACTACCTCTATCCGCCTGCCGTGATTGAGCCGTACTACCGTCACCACCGCCCGATCTGCAGGTCTTGGGCAGCCGCCACCACCGCCGTCGGTCTCCCGATTTAGATGTGTGTTTTCTCGTGTTTCGCGGCAATATTAAAGTTCTCGTTGCTAATGTCTTCCGCCTTATTCTCGTGAATTGTCACATAAGCATTAGCCGTTAGAGCATTATTGTCCCGACCACAAGTTAGGATCTTCGTGAGTATGGAGCATGTCGATGACCGTCCTCCTCCTTCACTTGTAATTCTCCGTGAGGACTTTTTCGTCGACCTCGGTCTCACCCTTTTACCGTTTTTATTCATAGCTCCCTGCAATTGTAATATGATCTAGGGGAATTGACTATGAATTCGGTGGATGGTGTTGGTGCCTCCTCCAACGTGGTTCCCTTGTTCATGTCCGAGGGACTGTTTAGTGCCTCCTCCTCCAACGCTTGTTAATTCGGAATACAACGGTTGGTGGCTTAAACCGCTTGGTGGCTTGTAATTCGGAATACAACTGTGGAGGAGGAGGCACCGACAGTCCTCGACAAGGAGGGAACCACGCGGAGGAGGCACCAACACCATCCACCGAATTCATAGTCAATTCCCTAGATCATATTACAATTGCGTAGTGGAGCCATGAATAAAAACGGTAGGAGAGACCGAGGTCGACGAAGAAGTCAACCTCTAAGACAGAGAAAGCACACCTCTAAATCAGAAGACCGACGATAGCGGTGGCGGCAGCAGCCCAAGACCGAGGCGTGGCGGCGGTAGTACGGCTCAATCATGGCAAAGGATAGAGGTAGTCCGTCGTCGTGCGCGTCACCGACGACTTCCATGACGCCGCCGAGGCATTGAGACGGAACGGGGAGGCAAGCCATCATTGCCATATACCCGCACTATCCAATCATTGCCATATCTCTCGCTATTCACGCTTGATTGAGATACACGAGCACTGCCGGAGGTACCTATATATAGCAAGGGCTTCACTGGGATCCAAACAGTTAGCCGTTTTCGCACAACTCCATCGTCTTCTTCGCCGTCGCCGAGCACAAGAACGCCGCCGTAGCACGTCGTCTCCGTCTCCGTCGTCGTCGCCGAGGGACCGCCGCGCCAAGGTCTTCGTCGCCGTCGCCGCCGCTGCCGGAGGTTAGCCGCCGCCACCCCCTTTTCTCCGTGATGCGTGCTAGGGTTAGCCGTTGCCGTCGGTGCCATCGCCATCGCCACCATTGTCGTCTCCGCCGTCGCCGCAGCCGTCGCCGCCGCAGCTGCCGCCAACGCCGCCACCGCCGCTGCCGCTGTCGTGCTATATGTTCAATAATGTGAATGAATTTTGTGAATTTTGTGAATGTGAATGAATGAAGAGGTTTTGAATATGATTTCGATGTGTATGTGTAAATTTGTGAATCTGATTTCGATGCATGTGTATGTGTAAATTTGTATGGACTTTATATGTAAATAGACTGTTTATTTAAATTTTAATGCGTGAATATTGTGAATTTAGAATTTTGAATGTGTATTTCAATTTAAATGCATGAATAGATTTAAATTTGAATATGTATGTGACTTGTGAATTTTGTATTTTTCAACGAACGAGAACGATAAAATCAACAAATGGATGTGGACGGACGAATGGATGGACAGCCGTACGGACGTGGACGAACGGACAGACGCACTAACGAACACTCGTTCGGTCGGTCGGTTGGTCCTGATTTCGTTCGGTCGGTCGGTCGGTCGTTCGTTCAGTCGGTCGATCGGACGGTCGGTCGTTCGGTCGTTACAACGTACATAGGCATGCAACGTCCTCTCTGTCCTCTCCTCTCCACTTCCTCTCCTCTCGACCTTATCTCCCTCACATATATGATCATCTCTTTATCTCCTCTCCTCCAGGATGATCGTACTCACGACGTGAACGAATGGACGTGAACGAACGATAGGTTAGGGTTCGGTCGGTCGTTTGGTCGTTCGTTCGGTCGTTCGGTGTAGATGTAATCCGAAGTGACTTCTAAAAAATATCACCATTGTGGATGTGCACAATTGGATCTGGTGTCTATCGGATTTCATCTATTTTTTCCATCTTCTTCTTTTCTGACTATGTTTTTTTACGTACACATACATGATATTCGTAAATAATTGGTACATGTATTAACCGACAATAAATTTTTTTTCAGAATTCTTTGATTAAGTCCTCAACCCACATCAATCAAATGGCGGATCGTGACGAGGAACAGTTTCTCCTTGATGAGATCGCACGAGGAACGAGTTTTACAACGAGGAGGGACACGAAGATCCGGATCGGTACCTCAACGAGGAGGGGAACGAGGGGGAGACGAGCAAAGGAACGAGGAGAGGAATGAGGGCGCCGCCTCCGCCTCCGTTGGACAGAAGAGGCCACGCGGCCTCAGCAAGAAAATAGAGGGTCGACATGTCATAACGGAGGTGGCACCTGACGGTTGACCAATTTCCCCAGAGGACGTCGCAAGGAAGTTTGTGGCGCACAGCGGATGGGTGATGAGGGATGACGTGCCCATAAGCGTTGCCAACTGGAGGCGTTCTACCAAAGAAGGAGAGGAACAAAGCTATCTCCCGGACTCGAGAAAGAGATCTGTGGACGACAATGCTGCGACGTTCACCATCCACTCGGATCGGCAAGGGTCAAGGAATGGACGTTGAAGAAAATGGCGAGCTCTTCAGAACTACAAGAAAAAGTTACACAAGAAATATATCTGAAGGGCCGGACACCGGACTTCGACAAGTTCCCAAAGCTCAGAGATCATTGGGATGCTTTTGTTGAGCACAAGACCAGTGAAGAAGCGCAATCAATCATAGAAAAGAACAAGACCAACGCAGCAAAAAAGAAATACCATCACGAGGCTTGGGTCAAGCGGCTATAAAAAGCAATGGAAAAATGGAAAAAAATGGAAGCTGACCTAGAAGCACGGGATATCGTTCCAGGCATAGCAAATTGGCCGGAACGATCAAAGAACTGGTTCTATGCTCATGGCGGCTCACTAAATCCCGTCGATGGCACAGTGATCTTTGGTGATGAAATTCTAAAAGCCGGACGGAGGTTAGAGGAGGCGGTGCAGGCCAGTTCCTCGGGCTCCTTCAGGCCGATAGAGAGAAGGACGAGCTAACGCTCGGCCTCCAAAACCCAGAGCACCCGGGGCGTACGCGAGGAAAAGGCGTCGTCCCATGGAAATACGGGTTCCAAGCTGACATCGCCACATACAGGAGCCGAATGCGATCAAAGTGAGAGAATGATGCTAGATTCGCAGAGATGAAAATGAAGCTCTCGCAGATCGATCAAATTGTCGATGAAAGGGTGGCCGTAAGGTTGGCCGAGGAGCTGAGCAGTGGGTTAGCCAACAAATGGATCCAAAGAACAACCGCACAACTCCAACAACGGCGTAGCACTTGCGCGTCTACTGGAAATGAAGGCGAGCCGGCCCCACAAGCTCAACCGGTCCGCCATGCCCCGTGGATGACATCACACACGAACCCCGTGTGATCCGCACATCCCACCGAAAAACATAACAATAAAGGTATGTTCGTACTTTTATGTTGTACGTATATTTTTTTTAATAACTTGTCAATCAACGATCATTATTAACTAATAAGCAATCTTCTCAACAGGTCGCGTCGGGCATGGCTATTCCAGTAGCCCGAGACGGCACCTACCACTCCCGGCCCATTCCACCTTCGTACTCGAAGGTTGAAATTGAACAGTGGAACGCGGCTATGAAGATCTGGAGCTGGATATCCCCGGAGGAGACGGGAGACGACGCTAGGAGAAACAATTCATGGAATATTTCTCTGGAGGAAGATCTACATAAAATTCCCCGGACGAACAGCGTCTCCTATCGTTCCACCGCCCTTGCCTCCACGTGGGCCGTCTCCTCCACCTCCTTCGCTGCCTCCGCCTCCTCTGCCTCCTGCGTCGCCTCCACGAGCACCGACTCCTAAACGGCCGTCTCCAATTCCACCGCCTTCCAACCCTCCTCCGTCGCCACAACGAGCACCGACTCCTAAACAGTCATCATCCAAGAGCGCGCCTTCAATATCAAGCGGTCGTCCAAGAAAAACTCAGATAATTGAGAAGACGTCGCCACCCGCACCAAAGCGGTCGACCTCAAGCACGGGGGAGAAAGCGGGCAAAGATGTACCCCAGCTTGGCATGCAGCCACATAAGCCTTTGGAGTTCAGCACGATCCCAAATATTAGACCTGATTTAAGACAATTCATTCAAGAAGCTGGAATTAATATGGATCAATTACATGGGCGTGCACCCCTTGCGAAGGCTCCGCTTAAGTACAAGTTCAACCTTGGAAAGCCTCTCGTCAAGGCGGATCTCGTGAAAAGGCTTCCAACTCAGATGTACCGCTTCCATCAGTGGTACATGCAACAATCCAGCAAGGGTGAAGACATGATAACATGCAAATATTCAACTGACTACTTCTTCGATGGAGATGACTACCTTTATATCCGATTCGAAGATATATTCGACTGTACCAACGTGATGCCCTTGACGTCTCACTTCTAACAGCACGGGTTTTGTAAGGATCGCCCGGTTATTTTGTTTCTTACCTCCTTGAATTTAGCCGACTAAAATTCTTTTTAACCGTTGTAGAATGGCGATCCAATACTGCAACAAGCACGAATGCACCAAGCATGGATTCATGGATCCACGGAAAATCAACGGCCCATTGGTTGATCAATTTCCTAATGACACAGTGGACAACATATACAACGCGCTTGTGAAGCAAACCTTCCGGTCCTTCATCCTTCGCCTCTATAATACTGCGTAAGTTTTTCTTTCTTTCCGAACCAATTTCAATCCCGTGCATACATAAAGTTTCATATGTGTCATCTAAACCAATTTACGATTCCACTGGATTCTATTAGTACTTGACATGGGTCATCAAAGATCCATGTCTTTGACTCAATGGATAAACCGAGTTCACGTACTCCCATATATTTGAACCGGTTTAATAGGTAATGCCATCTTACTTTCTATTGCATATATGTGGTTCTCGGATAATTACGTGCTAACTTTCAACTGCACGTAGGGCATGGGAACGATTCCGGGGTAATGTTCGTGGAAATTAAAAAGATAAGCTTTCTGTGCGGATGAAGTTTCCAGTGAGTAACATGCCTCCTCCTAATTTGAGTTGAATCATTATTATATTCGAAAATATGATATGCATATTAAATATGTCGTCGTTTCTCTTTTAGTGTGCAAAACAGTCGCAGGGCACCAACCTATGTAGATATTACGTCTGTGACTACATTCACCGCTTTGTGACCGAAGTCAAAACTGTTGATGATCTAGATGTACGTATAACAGCAATTCATACATTACGTCTTGATTTCTTATTCACTTCATATATTTATTTCTCGTTTATTGTAATTAATGACGACTTATGCGAGTAAGAGACGACCTCTCCCACGAGACTTTCATACAAGCCGCTCGGGAAGATTTGATGGGATTTATTAACGAGCGGTCGTTGATCCCGCGGGGAGTTCTTCATTAGTTTTAGTAGCTAAACCACAGCAAAGTAGATTATAGATAATTTTTTATAAGCTAGCTAGGAAACATGTATAAATATTGTACATATTTTGGTAATATATGTATATTTCGTTCGTTTAAATGTGTGTAAATTATATATTTATGTGTATTATAATTTATGTGTAATATATATATATATAGCGATCTCAGAAATGACAAATTAAAAAAATAATCTTTAGTTAGGTTGAAGCCACCAACCGGGACTAAAGATGCGAGGCGGCCACGTGGCTCACTACATTTAGTCCGGTTGATGGCTAACCGGACTAAATGTGTATTTCTAGTCTCGGTTATTTAATCGGGACTAAAGATAGACCATCTCTAGTCTCGGATTTATAGTCCGATTTGACAACCGAGACTACTGAAGGTTACGAACCAGAAATAGTGTGGCTTTCTCTAATAGTGTGGTTACCAGGGGACACACCACCTGACCACCCCCATGAGATGAGCCCATGACGTGTAAAACGAAATGGACAACAACAGAAAGAGCAGATAATAATTCCGGCCGCCGTGCACCGGGGCTCGACGGCGGCGTGTGGTCTCCGGCCGGCGTCCGGTGGCGGCGGCGCGCCGGCGGCTGGGAGCGGTCATGAGGTGCACGCACATCACGTTGGCCCCACACCCCATCTAATCCCCGCACGCCTTTTCGCGTGTTGCCCCGACTTGTTTTCGGAGGGTAACACATGCATTAGGCGCTAATAAATCATCTAATCACCCGGAACCAGCCGCGTCACGGCGCACCCACGAACCTATCCGCCTGACTCACGCCGAGGTGGCCCCCACCCTCTCGTGGGCCCCGCACATCAGCCTCTCGTGGCGGACACGCCTCGCGTGCGACGAAACCCGCGCTGGTTCGTCATTAGCATTAGCGCGGGGTGTTTTGGGGGTGCGCCCTAAAACGTGTCACGTTTTCCTTAAATAGAGTTCACGTTTCCCACCACCTCGTCACGCCACGCACCCCTCCGCCACCCGCGACCCGACCCGCCACCACCCCATCCGCGTGACTGCGAGGTGGGGACCACCTACGCGTGGTCCCCGTGCGTCAGTGTCGCGTGTGAACTTGGGGGAGGGGGACGTGGTGTGGCATCCTCCTCGGGCGGGGGCGCACGGGTCACGTGGCGTCACGAGCCCCCCCTGAGTCGCGAGTCGCCCTTCCGATCCCAGCGACACGCGCCGCGAACGTGCTCGCTCACGCGGAGGCCGGAGGAGGAGGGGGCAGCCGCGGCTTCCCTGGCTCCGGCTCGAGCCGAGCCGAGCAAAGGAGGTGTGGGTTCACGTGAAGCGCGGAGAGGGATCGACTTGCGTAGCGGCCAGGATCTTCTGCGGGGGCTGGAAAAAGGCATCCTCGCCGTCCCGCGGTGATCGAGCAAAAGTCTGATCGGAAAAAAGATTTTAAAAAAAGAAGGAAATGAGAGGAGGTGTATTTGTTTTAGGTGAAACTGAAAGTACATGTAGCCGTAGTTTGGTGATGTGATACAGATGTAAAGTTAGGAGTTTAGTGCTGGCTGGAGCAAGCCGTGAAGATAAGAGAGAAGCGTATATGAACATATGAGATTTTTTGTACACTACCAACCACAATATCCTACTCCTACAAGATATGATTTTAAAGAAGGTAAATGTATTGTTTTCTATAAAATTTTCTAACCACAGGTATGTCACATGTGACGGTTTACTACTGCTAAAGCTATTAATTCCTAGATTAATATTTTGAAAGTTCATCATATATAGTTATCCTAAACCATCTAAAACATGATAAACATGTGCCGATGAATTGAGAACTCATATTTTGTGGATTCATTTTTGTGAGCCTAGGTAATCTTCACACTATGACTAGCCGTCGCAATCGTTTGATACTGACTACGTATGTTTCTACCTCTCATCATGCGTCGCCAGACCTAGGCAGCTGCCCCTAGTGGTCGGGCCTTGGCTTTGACACTAGCACATCCAAGACATACTTAATGTTTTAGTTTTCTATACATATATAGTTTTCTAAGAACAAAAACTTGCTATTTATAGTTACCTTCCATCTGCTTGAAGTTTTGTGCCCCTTCTGACCTCTATAGAGTTACCAAAATTGGCATCACGCCCAACTTCACTAGCAACCCCTCGCCGCCACCCCCTTAGAGGTAGGGAAGGTTGAGGCAACGGGCACAACAAACTCGAACATGTGTAACAAGGGCATAGCAATCTTATTAACACTAGTTGCCGATGAAGAATATGAGGACCAGAGAGGATTGGTAGAAACGAAGGAAGCCGGCAGGCCTCGCCGGTCTATATGATGGAGTTTGAAGGCATCACACGAAATAGGGGAGGCAATGAAGAAAGGAGGGGAAAGCAACGGGAGGGGGTATTATGTTAGTATTAGTCTGGGTCGACGAGGGATGCTTTATACAATGAAGTGTCAATATCTAAATGACTAAGCATAGATCATGCTGGTAGAGGAGAAATACTTGATTCACATTAATATCAACACCTCAATGAATAAGATTTACATATGGTGAGGGTCTTGTGCTACACCTTAAAGACTTGCCAACATCAAAAAATCAACCTCCAAAATACTTGCCAACCGGCTGGCCAAATGCCCCCCTTTGATGGCCAAAATTGCCAGTCATAACCAAATGACATCCATGGGTCAGATGTTGACTCTCTCTTTCTCTCTCTCCTCCATCACCTCTACAAGAAGTCGTGGTTCACACGCACTCCTTCTCACTCGCCTCCTCCTAGCACCGTTGTTGTCGTAGTCCATCTCATTGTCAACTCGAGCGTCGCATCACATGGGATCCTAGTGCCACCTTACCCACCCTCTTCCGAGCCAAGTATGTCTCCCTCTGGTCCATCGCATCATCGTCTTCCTTCATCGCCTGCCACCGCCACTGACCCGAGGCGACGCCTCTCCCAGCCTCCCGGCGCGGCCTTCTTCCATAGCTGCCCTGCTCACCGCCGAGAAGGGCAGCACAAGGTCAACATGCCCGATAGTGTCCTTTAGATCATGAGCTCTGCATCACCGGCTCCTCCTCCGACCCAACATCGTTGACTCCTTCACAAGGTTGAGTTTGTTGGTGATGTCCTCTCATTGGTAGTAGAGGGCTAGAAGTAGTCAGTGGAGAGGGAGATCGAGACATGGCAAGGAGGAGAGCTAGGCAAAGAAGAGAGGAACTATGTGAGAGAGACTGACATATGGGATCCAACTATCACAATGGAGATTGTAGATGGAGAGGTTGTTGAAGCACACATGAAAAATGGTGAATTGAAGAGAAACCTTTTTTTGGCTATCTAGTCAAATGGGCAAATGGAGACCATAATTTGAAGAAGATTTTGGAGTTGTTCTTAAAAATGCATTTTGCTCCAGGTTTACAGTTGATGGGAAGAAACTATAGTTTGGCTTGCTTGTTTTGTGCTTACAACAGTGATTCAAAATGCATCTTAAACATATTTACTCACAAATAGCTAAACTATCTGCATTGCTCAATCCTACTAATGTTTTGATTCATCTTTGTCCCTGCCCAAATAAATATCACAAATGCCACATCCATTGTGGTAAAAGAAAACAATATGTCCTCAAACATTGCCATATTTAGGGAAGTCCACAAATATCTTACGAAGTACAAAATCTTTCTTATACCCGTTAGTGCCAACCGAGGAACATGGTGGAGGAGGAACATGAAACCCCATGGTTAAAAAAATAATAAATATCACAAATACCACTTATACGGTGAAAGAAAGCAAGAGGTAAGCTACGGCTTGGAGTGAGCCGGCTCACTAATGTTCTACGGAGTGACTTGGGCATCCTACATCTATCAACACCTACAAATATAGGGAAGTTCAAATACGACCTTTTTATACCCCGATAGTGCCTAAGAGGAGGAAGAGGGTGTACATGGATAGTGAAACCCATGGTTTTGAAATTTAATAAACTAAATTTATTTAAAGCACTGTTCATTTACTAAAATTTACAATTTCTAACTCCTTGAATATTAACATAAGATTGAAGAGCCAATCCAATAAGGATACTAGTATTAATAAACCAAAAGTTATTATATTGAAAAACTACATTATAAATCAATTATCTCCTCTTATGAATTAACCCGACATCCCCCTTAACCTCCAACTCCTCGAATGCTCAAAGAGCACGTGGTCGCTATATGAACAACCAATAGTCCCGAGCTGAGAAGAGTCCAAGGCTCGGATTGAGCTAGCTCCTCCACCCCCACGAGCCATGGATCCATCGGCTCGGGATCCAATCCTATGGGGGTAGAGAAGGCAAGGCAACCTCTTCGTTTTCCTTTCACACCTCCCCTCCACACATATCACAAGTCATCTTCTCCTCCCCCTCCCTTCCTCGAAATCTCCTCAAGCGCATCACCGATGCCTCCGCTGCCGTCTTTGCCTCTGCTCTTAGCCCTATGCGTGCTTCGATCCTGGCGAATTCAGGGAGCTCACAAGGTTACAGTTGAGGGGAATAAACACTAGTTTGGCTTGCCCATTCTGCAGTTTACAATGGTGGTTCAATTACATCTAAGTTATATACAGTGATCAATCCTACTCATCGATTAATTCATTCTCGTTCCTGCCCAAATGAATATCAGAAATACTACATCCATCGATAAAAGAAAATAAATGGTCCCAAACAAATATAAAACAAAGGCTTGGACCAAGCCGGCTCTCTCGTGCACCACGGAGCGGCTTGAGCATCCTATATCTACAACACTGCTATTTGTAGGAATGTTTATAAATACCTTATGCTTCCTAGTGCCAATGTGAGGAAGATGGTACCCTGAGATAGGGAAACCCACCCCATGGTTTCGAAATTGAATAAACTAAATTTGTTGAAACTCATGAGGTAAAATTTCCCATTTCTAGCTCCTTAAATATTAACACGAGAATAAAAAATCCATTAGTATTTAATAAACCAAAGTTACTCCACCCATAAAAACCATATTATGAATTAATTGTCCCCTCTTTTGGCTCAACCCGATTAACAAATGGACCCATCCTCCTCACTCTGCTCCGTCGACTAGAATGCTCGTAGAGCACGCAACCACACGGTATGAACGAACCACCAGTGCCCCCCGCCGAGTAGAGCCCATGGGAACCGGCTCTTCTACCACGCCCTCGGCTCGGCTCGGGATCCAATCCCACCGGGGTAGAATAGAAAAGGCCAGGCACCCTCGTTCTCCTTTCACCCCTCTCTCTCTCTCTCCACATCACAAGTCGCCCCCCTCCTCCGCCCCCGAAATCCCCTCGCGAACCAGAGAAACCAGAGGCACCACCACCACCCCCCTCCGCCTCCAGCGCGCGCGGCGAATTCGGGGAGCTCGGGGGGCCCTCGCGCTCGCGTGAGGGGGAGATCCGGGCGTGGCCGTCGCCGGGGTGGTCGGATTCAGCGGCGGGGGTGCCCGAGCGGGGTGGTGGGGCGCGCCCTCTTTTCTTGGGCGCGGAGGAGCGGGGCGGCCGAGCCCCGCCGCCCGTCCTGGATTCCGTGGCCGCGGCGCCGATTCGGGCGCGGGAGCCCCAGCCCGGTGAGATTCCTGCTCCTGCCTGCTGTACCGTGAGAATTGCCGTATCTACTGTAGTCGTCGTCGTTGTTGTACTAGCTGCTTTCCTGTTGCGGGATAGTGAAATGGATGGGGTTTGGGATGGCTGGGGTTGCCGCTTGCTTGGTCGACGAGCTGGGGGTTGAGTCGGAGGGAGGAGGAGGGGAGGGTTTGCTTAGGGTGGAATCTGATTGGCCGCGATCGGCACGGGTGTTTTGGCTGTATCCTAGCGTGAAAAATGAGAAATTTACTGGTTATCTCTTTTTGCCGGGTCAGATTTGGATAGAATTCAATCGTGTTTCCGTCCATGTCTTTTATCCGTTGAAATGGTGCCATATGAAATGTCAGGATAAATTTAAATTCTCGTTGAACACTGGTGGACGTTTTCTGTTATTTGAATGGGTTATTTAGCGATTCCGTGTCCGTCAGTATAATCTTTATTGACGTAAGAGCAGTGAAATTTTTTAGTCACTTATCACAGTGTGTTTTTAGCTGGATGGTAACTAAGAGTTTTGTTCCTGTTATTCTGAGTTCATCACCCGATTATTCATAAGTCCAAATGATATTTTGTTGCTTGTATTTGTCTAAAACTGTGCTTGTGGTGTCCGGCCAGTCAATTCTTGTGAGTTATGTATTTGTAGTGCTATATTTCGCCTGATATATATACTATCTTGAGTAGGTATTATGGTGATGAAGATGGAGGCTGATGAGGATGGTGGCAATGGCGGAACTGGTGGGACATGGACTGACGAGGACCGAGCGCTCAGCGCCAGTGTGCTTGGAACAGATGCTTTTGCTTACTTGACAAAAGGAGGTGGTGCCATATCTGAGGGCCTTGTTGCTGCATCTTTGCCCGTGGACTTGCAAAATAGACTCCAGGAGCTTGTTGAATCAGACCATCCTGGTGCTGGTTGGAACTATGCCATATTCTGGCAGCTGTCGCGCACAAAGTCCGGTGACCTTGTCCTTGGATGGGGGGATGGCTCTTGCCGTGAGCCTCGTGATGGTGAGATGGGACCTGCTGCTTCTGCAGGTAGCGATGAGGCCAAACAGAGGATGCGCAAGCGTGTGCTGCAGCGATTGCACTCAGCATTCGGTGGTGTTGATGAGGAGGATTATGCCCCAGGCATTGATCAGGTGACAGATACTGAGATGTTTTTTCTAGCATCTATGTACTTTGCATTTCCACGCCATGCTGGTGGCCCTGGTCAAGTATTTGCAGCAGGCGTGCCCCTCTGGATTCCCAATACTGATCGTAGTGTATTTCCTACCAATTACTGTTACCGGGGATACCTTGCAAATGCTGCAGGATTTAGAACTATTGTGCTAGTTCCATTTGAGACTGGTGTACTTGAGCTGGGTTCAATGCAACAGGTGGCAGAGAGTTCTGACACTCTCCAGACCATAAGATCTGTGTTTGCGGGGGCAATTGGCAATAGGGCTGGAGTTCAGAGACATGAGGGGAATGGTCCTGCAGATAAATCACCAGGTTTGGCAAAGATTTTTGGGAAGGACCTTAACCTTGGCCGTCCTTCAGCAGGCCCAGGAGCTGGCGTGTCAAAGGCAGATGAAAGGTCATGGGAGCAAAGAACTGCTGGTGGTGGGAGCTCATTGCTTCCCAATGTCCAGAGAGGTTTGCAGAATTTCACTTGGAGTCAGGCTCGGGGCCTGAATTCTCATCAACAGAAGTTTGGCAATGGTATATTGATTGTGAGCAATGAAACAACACCACGCAACAATGGAGTTGTCGACAGCCCTACTGCAACACAGTTTCAGCTTCAGAAAGCACCACCACTTCAGAAGCTACCACAGCTTCAGAAACCACATCAGCTAGTAAAGCCACAGCAACTAGTGAGTCAGCAACAGTTGCAGCCTCAGGCGCCCAGGCAAATAGATTTTAGTGCTGGGACCAGTTCCAAACCTGGTGTTTTGACTAAAAAACCAGCTGGTATTGATGGGGAGGGTACAGAGGTGGATGGCTTATGTAAAGACGAAGGTCCGCCACCTGCAATAGAAGATCGGCGGCCTAGAAAGAGGGGAAGAAAGCCTGCAAACGGGAGGGAAGAGCCACTAAATCATGTTGAGGCTGAACGCCAGAGGAGGGAGAAGCTCAACCAGCGATTCTATGCACTGAGAGCCGTTGTGCCCAACATATCAAAAATGGACAAGGCATCCCTCCTTGGTGATGCGATAACATATATCACTGACCTACAGAAGAAGCTCAAAGAGATGGAGGTAGAGCGAGAAAGGTTTATCGAGTCTGGAATGGTCGATCCGAGGGAGCGAACGCCTCGACCGGAGGTGGACATTCAGGTTGTTCAGGATGAGGTTCTAGTCCGAGTGATGAGCCCCATGGAAAACCACCCTGTCAGGGCCATCTTCCAAGCTTTCGAAGAGGCAGAAGTCCATGCAGGGGAGTCGAAGATCACAAGCAATAACGGCACGGCCGTGCATTCTTTCATCATCAAGTGCCCTGGCGCCGAACAGCAAACGAGGGAGAAGGTGATCGCCGCCATGTCTCGCGTGATGAACTCAGGGTAGAATCAGTTGGGGAGTGGGCGCCACCGGTAGAGGCAGCTGTACTTAGTTCGCTGGTTGCAGACAAGCAGCAAGCAGTCGTTGGACGGACACCCATCCGCCCGCCTTTCAGTGTTGTTGATAGAAGAAGTTTGTAGGCAGAGAAAGAAAGCTCAGATTCTGACTTAGCGATGCAACGGGAAGACAAAGCTCTCAAGTTAAAACTGCCATTGTTGTATGGTAGGTTTTTGTGGTCGGTGTAGTTTTTTTCTTTTTGTTGTTTATTGGGGAGAATACCATGTTCTTAGTTTATTGCTTGTGGCAGAACCGTAAACAGTACATCTCGTCAAATGCATGAGTTGGGAAAGAAGTCACCTGCTTTTCTGACAATTCTGTGCTTTTGTTTGTATCTCAAGTGAGTTGGTGTAACGGTGTTTATACTCCGGCATGTTACTCGGGTCTGCTGTTTTTTTTTTGGCGTGTGTGTGTGTGTGTGTTTTGTTGGAAGAGGAGGTTTCCACATTAGGTTTTTGTCGGTTCTTATTTTGTTAGGGTGTGTTTGAGAGGAATGAAAACAAGAAGATTAAATACGGTGATTATTAGCCCATTATTAATTGAGTTTTTAAATTTGAAAGATAGATTAATATGGTTTTTAAAATATTTTTATAATTCTTTTTAAAAACACATATTTTTTATAATTCTTTTTGTAAAAACACACTGTTCCGCTTTTCTATTTTTTTAGATAGAGTACGTGCGAAAAACGAGAGTTTTTCTCTTAATCTTCGGTCGCTGAGCTGCTGATCATAGCGTTATACCGACCATTCCTAATGGAAGGTGTTATTTTTATGTTTAATGGAAGGTGTTATTTTTATGTTTTGAAGGATGACACTTACGGAACAAAGCACTTAAATCATGATCAAAATAGCTCAAAATAGCTCACATTTTTTTTGTTTCATATACAAAACATAAATTTTATTAAAAATGAAACTTATTTTTTCTTTCATCTTATTAATTTTTTCTACATCATAAAAAATATTAACATAGCATCCTATATTTAATGAGAATGAAACTCTCATTGAAAGCTTTCTAAGTAAAATTCTGAAGTCTGTGTACGTAGAAATTCTCGCATCGAGTGTGCTTGAATATATTAAAAGTTGTTTAGGGCGGTTCTAAAATGGGATTGATTATACGTTTCACGCGAAAACTTCAATGTAAAAGTTTATTTAAAATAATCAATTAAATTTATTTTTATTTTTATTAATTAATAATTAATTAATTAATTATATGTTAATAATGTATTTTCGTTTTGCGAAGGACTAATAAGCCGTTGTCAACCTCCGTTTAGTCCATGTAAGAGTATAAGTTGAACTTTGAACTCCACCTGTTTCCAAGCATTGACGTTTAGTTTACTTTTTTTTCCTTTTAACGTGGGGGAGATATCAATACAAACCGTCTATGTAACACAGGAGACAGCCATAGCAATTAGCACAAGAAACCGATATAATTGGGTAATGCTCTTATTAAATTTTACTCTGTCATTTTTTTAAAAGCCATTTGGCACTCTTTTATATTGATATGTAAACACATAATAGCTAGGGGGCTCATCAACCTGATTACAAAAACTTTCAAATTAGATGCATGTTTAGCTAGAACATGTGCCACAAAATTGGCTTCCCTATTACATTCAGAGACATTTGCAAAACCATATCGCAAAATATTGCATTCATAAAAAATCGTCGTCGACGTTGTTGCCGAAAAGCCTCCATCTTGCACTGTTTTCATCACTTGCAAGCAGTCTGTTTGGGTAATAATATTTTGACAACCAATCTGCTGAGCCCTTCCCTGAGGGCGTAGGCTTCTGCTATCGCTGCATCAGCAACGCGAGGCAAGTACTTGCAAGAACCAGCTACAAAATTTACTTGTGCATCTCGTATAACTGCTCCGGCTCTTCCTTACTCGAAAACAATGTCCAAAGAATCATCTACATTTACTTGAGAATTTCTTCAGGAGGTTTATGTCATCCTTCCCGTGGTTTTGCATCTGGTTTTTTCCTTGCCATTATATAATTTGGTGTAAAAGCAATAATCAGTTACGTATTTATAAACTTAATTTATTGATGTTATAACATGCTTATCAATATCATATTATGCTAATTATATTTAGACTATAATGTTATAATATATGGATAAGCAGTTTAATTATAGTTTTTGACGAAAGTTATCGGTATCGCCTGACACTTTACAATATAGATCCGTCCATAGCAACAATAGATATAGCTGACCTAGTAGCCATCTGAATCATTTCACCATTCACCATTTGCCTCTTTTCCCACCAAATATATCATTCTCCTATCAAAACAAGTTTAACGAATCCCAAATCATTGAGGTGTGGTAACGCACCTCCCCTCATGATTATTTCCAGTAAAAGAGAAATCAATATTCAGAATCTTCTCAATTTTGTTCTAAATTCTCATCTTTATCCACACCTCTCTATCTCTAGCACATTTGGAAAGAATATGTTTAATATCCTCACATCTAGCTTGGCACACATGACAACCTCCATGACTGCCTATGTGTTTATTCGCTAATACTCTGGACCATCTTTATTAACCAAAGTTTAGTCAATAAAAAAGACCCAATACAAAAATTACTCCACTAGTAATAATTAACAAACAATGTGTATTAAATCATGAATGAATATCATAAGAAAATTATTTCCATGTGATATAAATTTTATGATCGTTAATAAAATACTATGAAATAAGTTAGTGACAATATATATTATGAGAGACGGAGTAACAAATTAAGTTAATATGCTAGGACGGGGGAGTATGTAATATTATCACCATCAGTCATCAACCAATCTTACTCTTCGTTAGATATGATAAGGTTTGGAAGGTTCATTTTGCCTCTAAGATACTGTCGGTAACTAATCACTTGATTAAGTATAGTGATTAGTAGACTAAACAACATCATCTGGTGGCTTGGTGCTTACGCCACACGGAAGCTATATAAGCCCCCGCCTCGTTTCTGGAAGATTCCCTCCCATTTGCTCCGAGCGCACACACGCTCTCCTCCACCCCACTCTCTCAGAAACTCAAATCACGATTCGCTCCAGCACGCGGCGTAGGATGCCGACGGCGGAGGAGGGGAAGGCGCGCGCCCGACCGACGGCGGCGACAGCGGACAGCGGGGCCGCCACCGCAGCGGCCGCGGCCGACGACGTCCTGTACGTTTCCACCCTCCTTCGTCTTCTCTGTCTGAGAGTCACTATAGTACGCATTTATCAGTGTATCGTAGGTAACAACATATCAGTTTCAAGCCAGTTGAGACCATATCATGAAATAGTGCCATCGCTCTGTCCATTTTCTGGCTGAACAATATCCATTTATTAATGTGTTATATGCAACAACATTAGGGTTTTGGCAAGTCCGTACCATCAAGTTAAAGATATTTTCGGCTTCCATGATTCTTCCTACTTTGCAAAGGTTGCCTACAATCACAGTGAAAAACACGACATTGGGACTAATGCCTTTATTTACCATTTCTGAAACTAATTCAACACCCTTCTCCCAATTCCCACTGGCGCAAAAACAATGAATTAGGGAGGTAAAAACAACAATATTAGGAGTGATGCCCTCATCAATCATCTGGTCGAAATGGGACATAGAATCCTCTACCCTGCCTTTACGACAAAGAGCATCTATTACAGTTCCGTAGTTGACTATATCAGGGTTCAATCCTTGCTGACGCATCTCCTTAAATATAAGCATTGCCTCATCAACCATTTCACGTTTAGCATACGTATGTATAAGTATACTGAAAATGTGTTGATCAGGTGCAATATTGTTTCTTACCATCAAGTCAAGGAGGCTGTTCATCTCAACAAGAGCTCCTTTGGAAGCATACCCATGAAGCAGAATGCCGTATGAAGTAACATCAAGTTTCAAACCCCTTTCGACTAGGCGATCAAAAACCTTTATAGCCTCAGTGCATCTTCTGTTCTTGCAAAGAGTGCCCATCAACGAGTTGTAAGTAACAATATTTGGTGCCAGACCCAGCCTAGACATTCCTTCAAACAATCTAACCGCCTCTTTAAACTGCCCTTTTGTAGAATATCCATGGATCAAACTAGTGTATGTTGTGCAATCTGGCATGACATCATTCTTAACCATGTCATCGATGACCTTCTCGGCCTTCTCCATCGCTCGAGCCTTGCAAAACCCACCAACAAATGAATTATAAGTCACAACATTTGGTGAAATCCCATGTGCTCGCATTTCTTGCAGTAGGCCATAAGCTTTGTCCACTTCACCCTCCTTGAAGAAACCATCCATGACCGTGCTGTAAGACACCACATCGGGCAAGGTGTCACCTCCGATTTCATCCATGGCGTGGAGCAGATCGAGAGCCTCTTGGGTCTTGGCTCCTCCTACCATCGCATAGCCCCTTGAGAAGAGCGTTGTAGGAGACGACATTGGGGGCGCACCCCAAGCTCCGGCATCCTCCGGAGCACCAGGTCCATGGCGTCGCCCACCTTCTTCTCGGCGCAGAGCCGCCTGATCAGGCTCGTGAAGGCGACGGCCTCCACCCTCCACCCGGCCTTGACGATACGCCCGACGGCCGCGAAGGCGAGGCCCAGGCTGCCCGCGCGGCAGCCGCAGTCGACGAGGATGCCGTAGGTGTGCACCGTGGGGGCCACCACCCCCGCGCCGCGGTTGAACAGGGAGATGGCGAGCGCGTGGTCGCCACGGGCGACGGCCGCGGCGAGGAGGCCGTTGAATGCGCGAGCCAACGCGGGCTTGCCTGGCCGCAGCAACTCCCCCATCAAGCGGTGCGCGTCCTCCGCCAACGATCCCCGTGCGGGAGCGGCCATAAGACCTCACTGAGATGGGCCAGCAGCAACCTTGGTGGGCTAGGCTCACCGGCCCATCCGGCCCACCAGCCCAGCCTTTCTCCCTCTCCAAGAAGGCCCAAATCCAACGGCTCAGCTGTCTCCTCTTTCCCCACCTCTTCCTCGCATCGACCAACCTAGCAATAGCATTTCTTCTCTCTCTCTCTCTCTCACTCCGGCTCCCCTTCCCCACGAGAAATTTCAAAAACCCTACCTCCTCTCCCGATCTCCACGAAACCCTAGCCGCCTTCTGCTAGATCGCCCGCGGCGGTGGGAATGGAGGTGGCGCCGGAGACGCTCGACACCCTGGCGGGGTGGTTCGCGCAGTCGCTCTCCCCGGACGCCGCTGCACGCCGCGCCGCCGAGCAGAGCATCGAGTCGGCCAAGTGCTCACCGGGGTTCGGGCTCGCGCTCCTCGGCCTCGCCTCCTCCCCGCGCCACGACCCGCAGGCCAGGCTCGCCGCCTCTGTCCAGTTCAAGAATCTCCTCCGCCGCCGCTGGCCCAAGCCCTCTCCCGACGGCGACGACGCCGCCGACCACCTCCCGCCCTCCGACTGCGCCATCATCAAGGCGAACCTCCTCCAGCTCCTCCTCACCGCGCCGCCCCTCATCCAGGCGCAGCTCTCCGAGGCCCTCGCCGCCGCCGCGGCCGCCGACTTCCCTGCCAGGTGGGAGTCGCTCCTCCCCTCCATTGTCTCCTCCCTCGGCACCGCCCTCGCCGCGGGGGACATCCCGGCGACCAACTCCCTCCTCGCCGCGGCGGCCTCCCTCTTCTCCCGCTTCCGCAATGCCTTCGACAGCAACACCATCCGCCTCGACCTCAAGTACTGCCTCGGGAACTTCGCCGCTCCCCTACTCGAGGTCTTCCTCTCCACCTCCCGCCGCCTTCAGGCTGCTGCAGCCACGGTGACCCCGCCTGAATCCCGCCCGGTGTTTGAGTGCCTTCGCTTGTGCTGCGAGATCTTCTATTCGCTCAACTCCATCGATCTGCCCGAGTTCTTCGAGGACCACATGCGTGAGTGGATGACGGAGTTCCGTGCATTCCTCACCACCTCCTACCCGCCAGCGATAGAGGCAGACGGTGCCCCGGATGCACTCCGCGCTGCTGTGTGTGATGATTTGCAGCTGTACATGGAGAAGTATGAAGAGGAGTTCAGGGGATATCTGAAGGAGTTTGTTGAGGCGGTGTGGGGCCTCCTCATGGCACCATCTGTCTCACCATCCCGCGGACAGCTTGCAGTGACTGCAATAAGATTTTTGACAACAGTTGCTGAGAGTGTGCACCACGCGTTGTTTGGGAGCCCTGAGGCAATGAAGCAGATATGTGATAGTGTTGTTGTTCCTAACCTGCGGTTACGGGATGATGATGAGGAGCTGTTTGAGGGGAACTGGGTGGAATATGTTAGGCGTGATGCCGAGGGGAGCGATGCAGATACACTGAGGCGGGCTGCATGCCGGTTGCTGCGGGGGCTTGCGGCGAACTACCGGGAGCAGGTGGCTGCACTTGTGTCTTCACAAGTCCAGCAGATGTTGGCTGCATATGCAGCTGATCGGACGAACAACTGGAAAGAGAAGGATGCTGCAATATACCTTGTTATTTCTCTTATGCAGAAACCTGGTGCCACAGGAGGTGGGACACCGGTGGTTGATATGGAGAGCTTCTTTACATCTGTGATCGTGCCTGAGCTGCAGGCCCCTGATTGGGAATCTGAACCGATGCTGAAGGCAACTGTCCTGAGGTTCTTGAAGGAATTCAAGGATCAAATCCCCAAAGCCACTGCATTGGCACTGCTTCCAAGTGTAACAAGGTTCCTGATACATGAGTCAAATGTTGTCCATTCCTATGCTGCGACCTTTATTGAGAACCTTCTGATCATCAAGGATATTGTACCGGTACCAGGGGCGAACGTGGTTACCAGGGCTCCACGCTATGTTGCTGCTGATATCAACCCATATGCCCAGCAGATTGTTCAGAACCTGTCCAAGGCACTAAGTTTTCCTGAATCATATGAGAACCCCTATCTGATGAAGTGCCTCATGAGAGTGCTTGGGATTGCTAATATTGCCGGGCAAACTGTTCATGAGATTACTGCTCGCGTTGTGGGTATTCTTATGGAAGTGTGCAATAACCCCAAGAACCCTGATTTTAACCATTACTTATTTGAAGCCCTGGCAGCAGTGATTGGTCGGGCTGGTGAGCAGGACCCAGCACTACTTCCTGTGTTTGAGGCAAGCCTCTTCCCAGTGCTCCAGAGGATATTGGTTGAGGACATCTCAGAGTTCTGGCCATATGCTTTCCAGATATTTGCACAACTTGTCAATTTGAGCCGACCACCTCTCTCGCAGAACTACATGCAGCTTTTTGGTGTCCTGCTCAGTAACGCTACCTGGGACCGTCCACCGTGCGTGCCTGCCTTGGTTCGCTTGCTGAGAGCATTCCTTCGGAAAATTCCAAACGAGCTTAACCAAGAGGGCAGGTTACCGAATATCTTAGTGATATTCCGCAGTCTCCTTTCTCGGAGCAGTACTGAAGATTCTGCCTTCTACATGCTTAACACACTTGTGGAAAATGTGAGTTTTGACATCATGAATCCTCACATAAATGAGATATGGAGTGCTCTGTTTACTCGACTACAGACAAGGCAAGCAGTGAAGTTTGTGAATTCTCTTGTGGTCTTCATGTCCTTAGTGGTGGTTAAATATGGACCAGGTGTTCTTGTCAGTTCTGTCGATGCAATTCAGCCAAATATTTTCATGACAATCCTTCAGCGCTTTTGGATTCCCAATCTTAAATTCATCAAAGGGACTGATGAAGTTAAGTTGACATCAGTTGCATCAACGAAGTTGATCTGCGAATCTGCAGTGCTGTTGGATGCTGCAGCAGCCCAAACTTGGGGCAAATTGCTTGACAGCATTGTTGCATTGTTGTCCAGAACGGATCAAGATGGGGCACAACAAGAGCAGAATGATGGTGCTGATGCAGATAGTCAGAGGACATCAGGTTATTCTGTCTCATTTGTACGTCTTCAATATGCTGGAAAGAGTGAAGATGATCTGTTGAAAGAAGTAAATGATCCAAAGCAGTTTCTGGTCACCTCTTTGGCCACACTTTCTGCGCAGTCTCCTGGGAGATTTGGTCCTATCATTGAGCAGAACGTGGACCCTGCAAACAAAGGCGCTCTTATTCAACTTTGTGCAGCTTACAATACCAACATTGTCTAGGTAAACAACCTCAGTTCCTTTCCATCTATTGTGTTAGAGTCGATCCAATGCATTTTCATTTGTTGTGTCTTCAAGATATGGAAGTTGTTCATCTATATATTCCAATATTAGATGTAAGTGAAATTTTCGTTGGACACATGCAACAAAATCTCGGTTTGATGATTCTATAAACTGTAATGTTATCCTTTGTACGTCTTTTTTACTTAGTTTGGTGCTTCAACTGTATACTAGACATGCCATGTTCTGTGTAGAAAAGGATATAAGTATGCACATTGTGGCTAGATCCATTAATAGTTTATGTCTTACCTAGTCATTCAATAGATTACATTATCTTAGTATCCCATGATTTATGTCGCACCAAAGTTTTTTTTTTTGAGTAACAAAGTAGAATTGGTCACATATTGAATTAAATACCCAGATAGTATCAGAGTCCATGTTGACCGTGACAACTATGTAGGTGGGAGTTCCTGTGAGTTAGTCATGACTCATGAGTTTGTTATCCCTGGCATACCTTTGATGGATTGATGGGGAGCCCTTCCACACAGGACACCTGGGTCACACTTAACAATTCTTTTGGGTTAGGGTGTCAAGAACTCTTTATCAAGATTTCTGTATCATCTTGGAGCACAAAGCCATAAACTTTCTATTATTACTTGAAATCAAATTTTAAACTGCACTAACGTTAGGCCTTGCATCCAAATTTTTATGTTTAGTTTAGTTGTCTCAATAATCAAATTTTTGTATGGAAACTGAGTGCTATGTGTTCAGACATGGGTTGGGAAATATAGTACCAAATTGCCATTAGGACTTAATTGAATGGCAGTCTGAAACATAACCTGGAATATTATTTAGTTATTATGGTTCATGTCACTTGCAGGCAGAAGTACGTCCGTACTTTATCGATAGGAAAATTTTGTGTGAGAAATATGGTGATGCAAGAATAAAACAACCCCTCCAAGCCCGAGATATGTCTTAGTGATGAACATTGGAACTTATTCTAGTATGTTCAAGTTTTTGTCCATTATTATTATGGTGTCGTCAGTCATGAGCCTTAGGAAACACCATCCAAAGCTGAATCAGAATCCAAATATTGCAAATTCAAGATAATGTTCTGAACTCTCCTAGCGGGTAACACATTGAATTAGGATTTAGGGATCCTACTCATGATTGTTCTGCAAATACATATTGCATGACTTGGCATGGATGGAACTTGCTGAAAAGCATATGGACACAGTTCAATGCAGGCAATTGTCTAGGATGTAAGCGAGTTGGAATAACCAATGTATAGATGGTACTGTTTAATATCATTGAGAATACATTTTCAATTCTCAATTCCTTTGTATGCAGATTGCAGAGAAATGTTTGTTTGGTGGGTCTTGTATTAGCTAGAATCATGAGAAGCAGTTATCTTGATCCTGAATGCTTTGCTTTGTTGTAGTCCAGACATGCCAATTACTTAGTTGTTCCTTGAATATTTCCTTTTGTCAGTACCTTGTCTAGAATATTTGCAAACTGCTATACTATTTGTTTATTTCAGTTTCTCTAAATCCCCTCTGAATGTTTCAGGAGCCAATGGCGTTGCTGTAAGGCATTTGCGTTGTTTCCATGGGGTTTTGTGAAAGGATGAGTCTCAGGGAGTCTGTCGGTCGGTCTGGTCAAGCTGGTCTTCGGTTTCATCCTTGCAATATTTCTGGCATGTGTAGGTTGGTCTTGGGAGAGGAAGGATGTCTAAATCATATAGTGGTGGTAAAACATGAACATTGTGGTGGAGGATGTCTCTTTGATTGGAATTTGGAATCTTTTTTTTTGGGTGTGGAAGAGGTTTTGTTTTCCCCGGAAAACATGAACATTGTGGAGGATACCCCGAGAATATTGCCAGCGTAGGCTTGTGCCATCCTGGTGGAACTTTGCTGTAATTTTTGCCCTTCTTGGCTGAATGCCGGCTCTGGCGCGGGAAATGGTATATTGCCGACGTGTATTGTCATCGTCATCACCCTCTGTTGGGTTGGGTCAAAGAACTCCTGCGAACCTTTGATTGGAGCTCGCAATCCTCCTCTCTTTTTGAATGCATTGAGCCGTTGCAAGCTACTTCTAGCATCTGCCCATTTCTGCCGTTGCGTAGCTGCATTTGCTTTGCATCTCGGTTGAATCCATGATTTTTTTAAACGTTTGTTTTCCGTGTCTTGGTAGCACCAAAAATCGTAGACGAATATTTTCTTTGTTTTGTCGTGCCGATGCCACCTGTGCTGCTTGCGTGGCCGACCGGCCTCTGCCCAACCCACACCGGCCACATGACCACCTCGTGGCGAGCACCCCCTCCGCCACACAACGGCCGCGCGCTCCCGTGTCCCGACGAATCAGCGAGAAAAGGTAACCAAAACCTCGCCTCCCTCCAACCTCGTCGCGCACAATCAATCCGGCAATCCCTCCCGCCCGGTGATCGCGACACCAACCCACGGCCGCCGCGCGTGCTCTCTCTCTCCACGCCGGGTAAGGATCCTCCTCGATTCCCGCTCCTCCCATCTCCCGCCCTACCTTAGCGCACGGACCGATCGGTCGCCGCCGCCGCCGACGACGACGACGCCGACGCCGACGAGTGGCTCGCCCGAGCTGCGTTTGCGTGATGGCGATGCGTGTGGTTCGAGTTGGCTGACGCGGCGTTGATAACCCACGCGAGTTCTTCCCATTTCCTACTACTTCCTTTGAGTTCTTTCCTTTTTCCTTCCATTTTCATACGTGTCTCTCTCATTTACCATGTTTTGTTCCTTGTTTCTTCGCTTACACGATCCAATAGGTAGGAGATATATATGTATATAGATACATACAAGACCAAAAAGAAAGCAAGAATTTCCAATGGACGGTGATTACCTCCATGAAGACATCCTGCTGTCAGGCGGAGACGACAGGAACGGAGAGAGCACCGCGGAAATTCAAACGAGGGTGCACCTCGGGATCGCATTTGTCTCAGAGAAGCTGCTGAATTTGGAGATGCTGCTGATGGATCGCGCAACTGAAATCGAGCCCCTCGTGTTGGATGCAGACTCGATATCGGCCGAGTCGGTTCAGAAGGTTTCTGAATTCGATCTCTTGCATTCTATTATAGATTCAGAAGTCAACGAGTTGGAGAAATTAGTTGATTCTATGGATGTGGATATCGGGAATGCCGAAAAGATGGTGGCTTCTGATGAAGATTCGTTGAGTGAGGTAAACAGTAAACTCCAAGATAAGAAGGTGTCTTTGAAGCAGATTCAGGAGCTTATTTCTGCTATTAGAAAACAATCGGAAAACTTCAAGAAAGTCATAGACCCTTCTCACGATAATTCTGGTATGCTCATGTTAGTCTGGGGCTAGTAGTGCTAGCTGTTTCTGTATATTTTTTACTGACTATTGCATTTGTACAGGAGCTAGCGAAGATGGTGGATATGAAAATGGTCATGTTTCATCTCGCTCAGCCATGCCCGCTGAGGAACAAAGAAATACTCTGCAGATGTTAAATCGGTCAATTGCAAGTGAATTGGATCTCGGAAAGAAGTTACATGATTCCGAATCTGTTATGGAAGAGCTCAAGCTTAAGCTGCATCATGTACAACATGAATCGTATTTCTTGGAGGAATCAGTTGAAGTGATCTGTGAAAGAATGTTTGCAGCTGAAAATGCATCTGAATTGTTTCTTGGAGCGTCAAAGGAACTTATTGGTAAATTCAATACAACACAGTTCCACTTAAGCGCATCAATTCGTAGGGAAGGTGACCTTAAATCAAAGTTAGAGCAAAGCTCGACGAAATTGAATGGTTCCAATACCACTTCAGAGAAGATGAAACAAGACAGTGAAAAGGTCACTTGGGAAGCTATGCCGAGTCAAGCCCAACCGGACTCTGAGTTCTTGACTTTGCAGGATAAAATTCAGCAACTAGAGGGATGGCTGAGGGAATCTAAGTCTGGATTGCCATTGGCAATTGCATCAACAGGAGCGAATGAAGTCGGCGAAGATGAGATGAGCACATTCGAAAATATTGTTAATGATATTAAAGATGTCGTTTTCAGAGCAGAAAGTAGAACACAGAATGCTGAAGCAAAGTGCAAACAACTTTCTCACGCTAATATACAACTCGACGAGGAGCTAAAATCCCTTAAAAGTCAGGGGTCAGATAGGGCTGGCTTACTGGAGGAGAAGCTTAAGGAGTCAGAAACTCAGTTACAGCATGCAAAAGCATCGATTGAGGCTATTGTCGAACAGCACAGTATGTTTAAGTCTTCAATGTCTGATATGGAGCAGGTGATTGATGATCTCAAGGAAAAATATGTGAAAGCTGAAACTAGAGCTGAGAATGCTGAATCAAAATGTACATTGCTGACAGACACTAACTTAGAGCTTAGTGAAGAGTTGTCATTTCTGAGAGGTCGAGTAGAAAGTTTAGAGAACTCACTTTGCAAAGCCAACCAACTGAAGATGTCCGCAGCAAAAGATATTGGCATTAAAACTAAAACTATCACTGACTTGGTTGCAAAACTTGCATTGGAAAGAGAATGCCTTCATTTACAGGTATAAATTTTATTATTCATGAAAAAAATACTGTTGTCACTATTTTAACTTTGTCCTGTGTATTTATGTTCATTGTATGTTACGCAACTGTACTTTATTTAATTTTTACGCAAAAAAAATATATCGATGCTTATGATTCACATTGTTCAAATAATATCTTTGGGGTTCTGGACTTCCGGTTGAAACAGAAGCACCAAAAGATAAAAAGAATGAAGACTTCTTGGATCCAGGCAATCAGTTAATCATAGATAGACATGCAGGATTATTTTCATGGTCATCTAGTCAATATACCAAGCTCATATTTTGAGATTTCTAACGCATTGAGTAGAAACATTGAACATACAGAAAAAAATAGTTCATATTTGTATTCATTTTCATAAAATCTGCATTATGTTTCTTTACTTCTTTTAGTTCTGAATGTTCTGCTGTTCCTTTGCCATGTTTTAGCCTTTTTTTAGGCCAGACTTTGAAATAGACAGGTGCTAATCAAAATTAGTTATTTTATTCATAAATTCCTTTGGATATCAATCCTATGACTGTATCCTCCTTTTCTCTGGTAACAGCGTTGCAGAAATTACTAGTATAAAAATACATGTACTCCTGCTTCTTAACCAGCTTCCCGGTATCTGCTCTGTACAGATTGTTACACTAACAAAGAAGAACAGGATGTTGGCTCAAAAGTGCAAAGAAAATATTAATGAAGTTACACTACTAAACAACAAAGTTTCTGCTAGCGAAGGTGAACTCAAGACCACTAAAGTAATGGAGGAAATAGTCCCAGATTCTTTGCCGACACAAACCAAGGTAAGTTCTTGCGGTGTCTTGTTTTAAAACATGTAGAAGCAGAAAATTCTTTGGTTCTGATCCTCTTTGTAGTTCTCACATTTACCACAATTGTTGCATCATTGAAGACAATCATCAGTGTAGAAAACAACTCTTTACATTGAAATTTCCCACCCACCATGCTCTCTCTTTCACCTGATAGCGCAAAGCGCTACTAGCATAACTCAGATTTTATAAGCATTCACAGATGGGGTTCTTGTCTTTAAGGACCAAAACTTGCTACTGTTGTGGGTTAACATATTTATTTCTTTTAAGCAAACTTGTTCTTTTGGAACTTTTGTCAAGCACAATTACTATGTTCTTATTTGTAATTCACCCTACGATGTTTATTAATGTGGTAAAAGGTGAAGAGAACTGCTGGCACTCTTGGAGAGGAGGAAGATGAGATTACTGCTCCACCAGAGGATAATTCCGGTGCCTGCAGCACACCTGACACAGTGAGGTCCATTGAACCAAAAATCCTGAACTGGAAGTGGATTTTTGCGGCATTCCTAGTCTTGCTGGCTGCTATTCTCGTCTGCCTACTATACCAATGAGGTGACCATGTCCTATGATCTATTAACGCAACTTGTAGGACCAGATAGAAAGCAGGTATTTTTCCTGAAACGATTCTTCTTAATCATTGTAGGAATAGTCAATTTTTGGTAGTGGTCGTTGTTGCAAGTGTGTCAGTTCTTGCATGAACTATGTGTCAAATAATCTCCTTAGCAAGCTTTGCCATTGTTCTTCTCTCTGGAGTAAAAGAGATTGTAGATCTGAAGTGAGCAAGTATGATCCATGCCTTCTCTGAACTAGCAGATCCAAGCAAATCAAATTGGCAACAGAGGATTCATGCAGTATCTACTTGTATATATATTTCGAGTACTTGACTAATATCGAATATCATTTGTTCTAGACAAAGTGTTCTTCACCATTTTTACATAATCACAGATACAATTAGCCTGACAGATGATGGTTTAGTAGGTTCAGCTCATCTGTACAAATCCATTTGTGTATTTGTGAGCAGTTATGTTATACAAGTACAATTTTGTTTACTAACTTATACTCTTTAGTTAAACTGTAAGCTTTCTTCGGTCATAAGTTGGGAAAGGCATCAGGGCTGTGACAACTGATAATTGCAGTGGAAACATCACATTAGCCACACAATGTACATGCAAGATCAGTCTGAGTCGAGCACTCAAGCTTGCAACATGGGAGTACATAGTGGATCATTACAATTGACATCTACCGTGTCATTTCATCACTGATGGATGGACACACCACAAACACCACCAGCTTTATCATCAGAGTTCATCACCATGAACACATATACATGGCTTATGTGGTACTAATACACACTAAGCCTGTTTTTTTTTTGTGATGATGCACGGAAAAACCGTTTTAGTATGCCTCAACACCAGTAGACTTGCACTCAACATCAAACCATACCTCATTGAGACGGCCAATGATGCGAAAGGGGTTGTTGTACTGCGCGATTGAGTAGGCACTCTTGCTAGGGTAATTTGTGGAATTAGCCCATGGTGACCGGCTCAAGCTCAACGCGAGTTTCTCCGCTTCCTCGATGACATTCTTGTCCCGTGCATAACCCGAGAAGCTCCTCACTGCAATGCAGTGGCTTGGCCACCTATCCGTATGGAGTTTCAGTTCCGGGAGAGGCACAGGAGGGGAAGCCTGGAACTGTGCTGGTAAATAGAGCCGCACAAAGTAGGCCGAGGAGTGCAGCGGCCCTGCACCTGGGACGATGCTAGTCAGGATGGGGGTTGTCATCCTGATCCTGGAGGAGTTAAGGTTCGCACCCATCAGGTATTGGAACAATCTGGTAAGAACAAACATCAAGAGTTAGTGCGGCTTGTAGGATCAAGTAAAACGAATTCTACAGATAGGAAAATAAATTTCTTTCTTTTTTTGGGAATGAACAGCACCGGACGGTGCAATGTTTCATATTAATATAGCATAAAATAAAATGAGATTACTACCCTAGGAGGCAATAATCAGGAAAAGAAAAAAACACCAGAACAACACCATCACATGCCACAGGAAAATGAATTTCAGAAAGGTGCAGATGAGTGAATTATGAATGAAGATCACTGTAGTGAATCTGATGAACTCACACGCTACCATGTTGTTAATTGTTGTCTTAGAATTGAAATAATCTCAGAAGTGCTAACACATCCAACAAACGTAATATAGTAGTTTTGTGAGGTCTAGTAGGAGGGTGGCAAAACAATCCAATGGATCGATTAGCTCTCCAGAAAAAATCTACAGATAACGTCTTTTATCTCTGTATTATATGGATAATTCTTCACTGATGCAACCAAAAACTTGGCAGTATCAATTCCTAAAATGAAAAAGAGCCCATAATTTATGGTTAACAACACAATCGTACATATTTTTTTCTGCTATAGGAATCTCTCATAAAGACCCAATTCTTTCAGATAAACATATTTTTTCTGTCTCTCATAAAGACCCAATTCTTTCTAGATAAACAGTATTTAACATCACAATACTGTCTCAACTCAAGATTCTTCCCAATTCTCAACTGAAATGAACAAGCATATTGCTAAAGTCGATCAGCAACAACCATCGATTTTACTCATCAATCTCTTCTACAAATCACCGATTTCTCCATTCATACAGAGCAATTAACACCCAAAACGAACAAATCAAAGGCTATGCTCATCCCAAAAGAAAATCATCTACAGGAAAGACGAACCCTACCTACTCCACCAACGCATGATTACAGGCTCAAACCAAGCGGCTGATTCCCCCTCCTCCCTTACCAATCCAACGACGAGGTCTCTGATCCGATCAGGGCGGCTTTGCCTTTGCTTACCGGTGGAACCCGAGCTTGGTGGCGACGTGGAAGGAGATGTCGTCGGAGGGGGCGGACATCCAGACGGTGTCGCGGTAGCGCCGCACCTCGAAGTCGGACTCCGCGTGCTCCGTCGTGTACTGCGGTGTCTCCGTGCCGCGCGCGGCCTGCGGGAGCAGCGCGAGGAGGAAGAGGGGAGCGAGGACGAGGTGCGCGAGCCCCGCCATGGCCGCCGCCTTCTCAGTCTTTGCTTAGAGCGGTCGCTTGCTTGAGGAGGCCGGCAAGCGAGGCGATCGGCCGAGTAAAAAATATAAGCGATTTTGATTGAATAGTAGACAACTTAAAGATTACGAATTTGAATGAGCAGATCAAAATTCTTTATATTTAAAACTAAAGAAGTACAACAGTCACGATGAAGCGCCCTCTAAAAAAAATTGGAGGACTGTGTTTCTAGAAATATCAGTTTTAGACATCACTGACAATTGTGCCCGTACGTTACGGGTGAAGTCAGGACGCAGCGCGGATGAGGACGGGAGGGAGGGGCGCAGACGCGGCGCAGGACATGGCGCGGATGGGGACGAGAAGGAGGGACGCGGAAGGTCTTTTTTTCATCCAAGCCCTCTCTTTCTTTTCAGTATTAGAACTACAGGTTAATTGCAAAAAACTAAAGGGGTGCGGCACGAATGAGGACGGGCGGGAGGGGCACAGGAGGTCTTTTTTTTCATCCAAGCCCTCCCTTTCTTTTCAACATTGGGACTGCGGGTTAATTTTATAAATACTCAAGGGGTTTTTTAAAATAGTCGGGCGGACGAAAATTTTATGTAGAAACACTACTTGCTTTATAGATAATTATAGTTATAGATATAGATATATAGATATAAATATATATACTTTGTATGCGTACGTACCTATACAAAGTGTATACACATAGGTTGAATAGTAAGCCTGCTAAAAGCCCGATTTGGTGTGTGTGAACGAATTGGGCCAGTCTGCTAAATAATGAAGCCCATAAAAATTATAAAAGAGAAAGTCTAAAAACATGCGCCAAATTTGGTAACGGTCGAATTGATCGCATAGGTGGGCCGAAAAGAAAATTCCCAAAACAACCAATGAGCCGAAAATGAAAGTGGTCGCACGCATAGTGGATCATGCGCCTGGTCGTCCAATAGGGATTTCAGGTCTGGTTCGTGTTGGGCGCGAGATGGCCTCGGAATTGGATCAAATCCGAGGTGGATCGCTGCTTGGGCCACGACCCTCCATTTCGGAAAAACTCAAGGGGTTTTCTGTAAAATAGCCAGGCAGAACAAAATTTTGGGTGGAAACATTACTTGCTTTTATATATAGTTGTAGATTATAGATTGTATTTTTTTACAAGTCAAATGTTCGGACGTTGTAACGATCACATGGCATCTAGAGAACGTGATTTAGGTCCCGTTTGGTAGGGATTCTCCTCCTTAATTCTCAACAGAATCAGTAGAATCTCTATTAAACGGGTTATTTTGTAACTGATTATGAAAAAAATCACTTCAAGTGATTCAGCAGTTTTACATAGGGTGTGAGAATCACCTAAAAAATAATTTCTTCTCAGAATCACCTGAAACCAGTTTTTCCCAAGAATCACCAGAAAATCATCTAAAATATTGTTCCAATTATTACTTTATTATACCGATTCTGATTCTCTTCAGAATTTGATTCAGGAGAATCAGAATGTAGAATTAAAGAATCATAGAATCAGAAGTCCTACCAAATGGACTCTTAATTTGATAGGTAAAACATGTTTAATTTTTTTAGCTATCTTTTTTTATTTACGTAGAGTTATATTCTGAAGCATATCTTTATTATAGCTTTGATATTAATAGAGAGTCCTAGTAAGACCTTTAGAACGCAAGCCCCTCTTATGTGTGGACTCAAACTGAAAGAGTATGACATGTTGGATGGAGCTCGTATAAAGCAACCTGTTTCATAGTGCAACTATTTTAATGGGTCCCACTAGTGCTGGCCAAACGGTCGCCAGGCCCGGCACGGCCCGAGCATGCCCGCGGCACGGCCCGCTATGGCACGATCTGTTAGGCATGGCTCTTGTAGCGGGCCGTGCCAATGCCGACCCACGTGTCGCCTTCCCGGCCCAAGCATGGTCCAAGGGGAGGTCGGGTCGTGTCGTATCGGCATGGGCCCGTCAATGGCCCATGGGCCGAGGTCATCCCGTTGATCCGCATCCACATTTCGTCGGCTTGCCCTCTCATAGATAACCCTACCTTTCTTTTTCCCCGCTCGCCAGCGACCGCGTCGCCCTATCTGTTGACGATAAAATGTCAGGCACTGGCCTGAGAGATTTGTTTTACTCTAGTGCAGGTCAAAATCTTGCTTATAAGGTTCATAGGGCGTGCCAGTTGGTTTGATCCTACAACCAACAAGAAACAAAGAAAGAAAACAGAGTTAGTGCGTAAACGATAGCCGACCGGCTAGTGGCCGATGACGTATCGTCTTATATCGAGCCAATGCAATATGCACTAAATCGGCCGAAGAAAATTAAATCTAATCGATCGGCTGTAGATATTCATAATATATAATCTAAATCTCGAAATACATTTAAACCAAGTGATTGGGATAGATCGGTAGCGTACCGAGACCGTATAAATCACTTATGTCTAAAATTACTTTAAGATAAGGATTATACATATTTATATCATAGCCGAGGTCATAGATCTAATGCGTATCGGCTAGTACTCCGATACCACTTTATACTAAGATATCACTATATATTAAATACATTACACAATAACCGATCGAGTGTTAAGATATCCTAACAGATCGATAGCAAGCTTAATATATTTTATCACAGTGAGATCTTAATATAAAGGACAGATTTAGCATATCAAGCAAACATATAAGAAAACAAGATAGCTAAAACAGGTAAGATCGTCTGAAACCCCGATATAATCATGAAACATGATAGATATTATGATTTCTAAATATTACTTAGTAGGTCAGACTCAACCGATGCAACACTAAGCATAAGAAGAAGCATAAGATCTAAACAAATCTATGAGAACCTTTCGAGATGGTGGATACACTATATAATCTAAGTCGACGATGATATATACCCCTATCGGTTGTTATCTAGTAACAGAGGCTAGCCGATTAGGGTTAGACAGCAATATTGATCTAGATTATATAACATATATGATAATTAGACATTTTACGTAAACAGGATTATAGTGTCATAATGATGAAAGCACTAATCCTGAGAGCGCAAGCTGTCATAACAAGCTTTACCTCTCATCGGAGATCGAACTCGATGCAGCCCAACTCAAAGCAAAAACTAGTTGAAGTAATTGAAAGGAAAAGGAGGCGATGCATCGAAGTTATATTGAACTGATTGTTGTTAAATTATATGGTCTTCGGTCGTATTTGTACCCAGATACAAGATATGTCCTTGTCAGACACGACTCCTATCTCTATTATAATTCAAATTATAGATAAGTCCCTTAGACGGACTCTTACCGACATAATCTATAAGAAAACTATTTAAAATAACCTAATTAACAGATACAATTGTCTTTCTTGGACTCTATCCATGCATGGCAATCCTCATGAAGCACTTTAAACGAATCCGATGATTATTCCAATATTACCTTACCAGAATTGGCCACATTGGCTTATCTTTGTCCGATTCAGTATCGGCCGACGATCACCTTAGCCGATTCGGTCATCAGCCGACGAAATCTCTAGCCGATTCGGTCTGCACTTGGCACACACTTTGTTTCTGAAAATCGCGATTCCCTCCAAACAGGCTTCGGCCTTAACTCCAAATCCGATGCATGATTTACCAAATTTGGTCGTTAACACATGCCCCCCAAGTCCGCTAGATTGATAATATTGTGGATTTGCTGAATCTTATCTCCAAGAAAATCTAGGGCTTTCCATCAAACAGTTACCGCGCCTCTTTAAATAATAACCATCGCCTCAAAGTTTTTCATGCCGCTACTTGCGCTGTCACCGCTTTAGCCACAAAACGCCCCCAAACTCCATCGGCAACCTCCTCGGAGCCCTCAGCGTTCCTGCAAGCAAGTCTCGCGCGGCGACAACTTCATCCCCGGCAATGTCGACCTCAACCACCCCTTTCGGTGCGCCGTCGGCCGAGTTCCCTGAGGTAAGCCCATCGGCTGTATCCCCTTTTCTTCTTTGCAATTGTATTTCTTTTTCCTAATTCACCCTTTCTTTCATTGTAGCATCTCGAACCAAATTGCAATCCCCAATCTCGTTCGTCCCAACCAATTCTTATTAGGGCCAATCGGCAACTCAGACCCCACCGAATTCATCAATGCTGAGACTAATAGGGTTCCTTTCAGATTAGCAAACCCTAGTTTGGCGCATTGGGCTGGAACCTTCAAGTCGTGGCCATCCACTGGTAATACTTGGCCAGAATGGTATAACAAAGTGTCGGCTAGCCAGCAGAGCCATTGGGAAGAACTTGGGATAGCACAGTGCCTAGACCTAACCATAGCCGATATGACCAAGGACGAGCCTATGCTGTCGGCTGCCACCTACTTCTGGTCCAATACTTTGAATGCTTTCTTATTCAACCATGGGTCGATGCCACCCACTCTTTTGGACACTGTTATGATCATTGGCCTGGACATTACAACATCGATTAACCCTGTCAGCTTGAACACTAAAGGCCAATTTGCTTTCAAAACCCGGGCTATTGGCGGCTGGAATGGATTTATCAGCCAGAATATGGGAACCGACCCAGTAGGCCCTAGGGAACACGGAACCTTCCTCCTGATGTAGTTGGAGAAGTTTCTTTTCTGTGGTCCAAGCTGTGGTCCTACAACCAATTGGCAGCACATAGCCGAAACCCTGGTAGAGAAAAAGCAAATTCCTTTGGGCAAATACTTGCTAGGATACCTCTACCAGACTCTGAAAAATGCATCGGCTAAGATTGCCACAAATTTGACTGTCGGCACTGGTGGCCCATGGTGGTTGTTACAAATTTGGCTCAACTTGTATACACATAAGATTGCTCAGAGGCCAGAACTAGCAGAAGCCGAATTCACAAGAGTACAGCTGATCACAGATGAAGATGGCAATGAAGTGACCACCCGCTGATGCATGTCTTTTGGAGAGGCATCATCCTCATATAATGGATCGAAACTATCGGCTGACCTCTTAAAAGATTGGTTTGGCAACTTCTATGATGGATTTCCAAGGAGCACCAGAATCTGGTTTGCCTATGCCAACTCTAAAGATTTTGAGCTCCCCGGTGACTTCAGATTTGATGAGATTAATTCTAAAAAGTTTGACAAGTCCAGGAAGTCTTCACATCGGCCATCTCTCCTTGCATCCTCTCAGTCGGCATCCACCAAGGAAGAAATGTACAAGTTTCATACGAGTTCTATCACCCAATGAGTGCTACCAGACAGTTAGGGATGGGCCAACTGCTGATCGGCTTTTACTTTGTCGATAAGATCCAAACTAGGGGTGAAATCACTTCGGGCCTTATGATGGACCGACTGCTCAATATCCCAGGGCCTTCCCTCAGCAGCATTGACAACATTGAACTGGCCGTGACAAGGAGTGCAGCCTTCGACCGATGATGGATTGAATGAAAGAAACACCTATTTCACCAATCGGCTTCGATGTACCTGACCACCATGTACCCAGAGATGGTTCCACAAGTAAGCACTTCTAACTTTGTCAAATTCTTCATTATCGGCTATCATTTTTCAATATTTAATTTCATCTTTCTTTTTGTTTGCAGACTACTGATTCCTCTCCTCCCCATACCAGCAACACCAAGACAACTATCTGCTATGTCGTCGACATCCTCCTTAACGGTTGTGGACTGACCCCATCAAGGATCGGCTATGATGCCCCCAAGACAACATCTTTACTTCGTGGTCAAACACGCCAGCCGATCCCCTCTGAAGTTGGAAAAAGAAAAAGGACTAAGACATCGGTTGCCGATCCATCGTCTACAAAGAAGAAAACGCCCAAGAAACAAAAGAAAGCTGCAGCCGATGATCTGCCATCCTTAGACCCAGATGTGGAGGAATTCTCGAATCAAGAGGAGATAGAGGAAGTCGCTGACGACACTGCAGCCGAAACAAGTGAACCAAGAAGAACCATGCCGACGCCGCCAGCCGATGACCCGACTCCTCAGAAAACTCCAAGTCCTCCAAAACGTCAACCTTATCATGCTCCGGTATGCATCTCCCTGGAGTTCATTTCCTTTAAATTTTCATATTTCAATTCTAACCAAATCTCTTCACTTTGCAGAAAAAGAAATTGGCCACCAGGAAGAAATCGGCTCCAGCTCCATTGGTAATTTTAAACTCAAACCTTTTCAATTTTCAATTAGTCGATTCTGAATCAAACTTGTCTCTCTTCTCTTTGTACAGCCTCGTCGCTATCCAGCACCTGCCCAGCACGAGTCAAGTGGACGCACTCCATCGGCTAGGGGCAGCCATCACATTGAGGCAGAAGTAAAAACCGCTCCTGTCATTCCTGTAAGTATTTCAACACACCATATCGGCTGTTCTGAGTTCTTTCAATATTTAACAATTTCATCATTCCCTTTTCATATCTTAGTCAATATGTTTTCCTTTGATATCAGACAGTTCTTGGATGACGAGGAAGAAACCACAAGCAAAGCCTTGGCTCCCATTGCCGATGACTTGAAGGCCAAACTATTAGACATTGCTCGTCGGCTGGAGAGCTCCCTTGACTACTTAGTTGCCAACTGCAGACAGACCAGAGCTAGGTTCGAAGAGATACAAGATCAAATCCCAAAGAACTTAGCCGACATCATCTCCCAAGCCGCATATCTTGAGCAACACAGATACAAGCTGGAGAGGGCACGACAGAGGATTGCCGATCGGAAAGAGAGAAAGCTCTCGAAACCACAATCGAAGCCAATCGGCAATCAATCACTACAGAGAAAGCTAGGCTCAACAAGATGACTTCAGGACCAAATTCAATTCAAACCAGCATCGATCGGCTACGGAAACGCAAGGAAGAGTTGCTAGCTGAGCTCGAGAAGTGCAACGCCAAGATAGCATCGAAAGAGCATAAACTTGTCGATCTTCCTAGGGCAATTGAAGAACAAAAATCCAAATTGAAGACCTCTGTCAGGCATTTATTAGATCTTACGAAGTCCCTGAAAGCAATCCTTGGAACCGATGCTATCGATGCCCAAGCCATAGAAGACATAGAACAAATCAGACAAAGGGTGATACTCGGCTATCAACAAGTTGGCGGCCGAATGAGCCGATCCATGTAATAGGACTTAGCAACTTCTATGAACACTTGTAAACTTGAACTTTCATGCCAATTCTTGTAAACTTTTGTGAATTCTCGTAACATAACTTGCTTACGCCGATTCTTGTAATATATCTTGCGTCAAAATGTTTTGAAGTCCACATATTTTTGTATGCATATATATATATATGCCCCCTAATTTTACAATATCAAACATTGATAAAATTATGGCTTGACTAAAGACATCACAAAATATCGGCAATCACACATCGGTAATACACAACCGATTATGATAAATTGAAAAGACTAAGGGCGGTATAACTTATATCGGCCATCACATATCGGCAGAACACAGCCGATTATGATAAGTTAAAAAGACTAAGGACGATATAACATATATCGACCATCTAGAGACGATGTCAACACATTCGCTATCATGTATCGGCATAACACAACCGAATCATTAATTGATCCAAACACTTGGGTAATATTTTTTTAAATATTTTCCATTGAGAGCCCTTCCAAAAACTTCTCCATCAAGTCCTTGCAACATGTAAGTTCCCTTAGAAACAGACTTGTAGATTCGAAAAGACCCTTCTCAATTTGGTGACCACTTGCCAAATTTGTTATCACGAGTCCCAATTGGCAAGATCAACTTCCAAACCAAGTTGCCTTCTGAGAAAGATTTTGGCACAACTTTCTTGTTATAATGACGAGCGATTCTTTCCTTATCCCTTGTCACCTTTTTCAAAGCACACATCCTGGATTGAACCAACTCTTCCGATTCGTCTACCATGAGATTGTGATAATCATCGGCTGTCAACTCATTTTGCAATTCAATTCTCCTTGAGCCGATGACACTTTTCCATGGCAACATGGCTTCATGCCCATAAACTAGCTTGTAAGGAGGCACTTGGATTGATCAATGACAAGCCATGCGATAAGACCATAAAGCTTTAGCCAATCGGCTATGCCACTGCTTTGGAAACTCAGAGATCTTCCTCTTGATCAACTTGATCAAACTTTTGTTGGATGCTTCTGCCTGTCCATTAGCTTGTGCATAGTATGGTGAAGAATTCAACAAGTTTTGCCTTCATGTACCACATATACCTTCATTTACTTCGCCCATCACAACTTTTGCTTGATCGGCACTCAAACATTTCGGTAATACTCCATCAATCGTCCAATAATAGAGATCATCATTCAGAAAAACATATCTCAAAGCTTTGTGGCGCAATTTTATTGAAGCCGATTGAGAAGGATTCTTTAAATAATTAAAAACTTCATATTTCCAATCATCGGCTGCAATGGTAGAGACTTCTACCTCAACATCTTCCATCATCGGCTTGTATCCCGATGTCCCCTGAGCCAAATCATTAGCTTCAATATTTTTCTCTCGAGGAATATGCATCAAAGTCACCAGCCAAAAATTTTTCATCAATTCTCAGCACATTTTATAGTAGATCATCAATGTATTATTCTTGCATTCATATTCTCCAGCTAGCTGATTGATAATCAATAAAGAATCACTCATAATTTCCACGGCATTGGCTTCAACTTCCTTCAAGAGTTGCAATCCTTTGAGAACTGCCTCATACTCAGCTTGATTATTGGTGGCATAAGGCTTGATAGTATAAGCAAATTCAAAACTTGCCTCCTAGGTGATATTATGACCAAGCCGATACCACAACCATGAGTACAAACCGATCCATCGAAAAACAAAGTCCAAGGTACTATATCAACTGAGCCGATTGAGTCATCACGATGCTCAACGATGAAATCGACTATGGCCTGTCCCTTGACTGCTTTGGGTGACTCATACCTGAGATCAAATTCTGTTAAGACATAGATCCACTTTCCAACTCTGCCTTTTAACACCGGAGCCAATAGCATATACTTGACAACATCGGCTTTGCAGACTATGGTGCATTCATGGGATAATAAATAATGTCTTAACTTTGTGCAAGAGAAAAATAAGCATAAGCACAATTTTTCCACTGGAGAGTACCTTGTCTCTGCATCCAAAAGCCTTCTGCTCAAATAAAAGATTGCTCTTTCTTTACCCTCGACTTCCTGGATCAAGACCGAGCCGATTGACTTCTCATTGGCTGACAAGTACAACTTGAAATACACTCTTTTTCATGGAGGAATCAGTACCGAAGGGGAACTCAAATATTTCTTAATGTTGTCCGAGGCTTTTTGTTGCTCTGCCCCCAAGTAAACTGTTGATCGGCTTTCAACCTGAGCAAAGGTGTAAAGGGCTCCATCTTCCCAAACAGATTAGCAATAAACCTTCTAATGAAATTCATCTTGCCGACCAGAGACTGCAACTGCTTCTTGTCTTACGGAGGTTGAATATTTTTGATCGTATTGATACTCCTTTGTGTCACTTCAATCCTCCTTTCATGAACAAGAAAGCCCAAAAATTGTCTAGCCGATACACAAAAACATACTTTGTGGGATTCATCTTCGTGCCATATTTCCTTGTTATTTTCAAAACTTTCCTCAAATCGGCTATATGGTTGTCGATGTCGAGATCGACACGCGGGAATCCGAGGGACCCCTTTTTGGTTCGGCACAGGGGAGCGGTGAATCTGGGCCCAAACTCACTGTAAGGATGGGGAGGACCCGATAAAACCGAAGAAAGATCGCAACCGCAACGGACACCAGAGGTTTATACAGGTTCGGGCCGCCTATAAGGCGTAATACCCTACTCCTGTCTTTGTGTAATATGGGGAATGAATTACAGGGACGGGTGAGGGAGCTCTTTCTTAGGGATGCTGGAGCTGGTGATTGAGGTGGGATACTTGAAGCCCAAGGTCTCCAACAATGGCAGAGCCTTGGACTTGTTTCTGGGGTTGTTGGGAGCAGTTGGGAGATGGAACCGTTGTCTCGAGCTAGGATCTGAGCGTACCAACCCTTTTTACGATGGACTTGGGCCTCCTTTTATAGTGCAAGGGGACACCACAGTAGTCCTGATTTTCTCTACTCTGCTCCACGTGATGGGGCGGTTTTTGCCTTGTCTTGTCGGAGAAGCTACCCCCATCTTTGTCCTTGTTGCCGTGTCACGGAGTTGGCGGAGAAAAGCGGGCGTCGTGGCAGCCATGTTGCTGACGCGAGGATGGGCCGGCCTACCTACTCCAGTGGGGCCTACTGGTCAGTGGCCCATCTCCTGGGTAGGTGCTGACACAACGCCTCCTGCGCTCGTACTCTCTCTCCCACGCGGCCGCCCAATGCATTTAACGCGACTAGACGGGGCGTGAGGGAGGCGTGCGCGGAGTGGACGTGCTGCCATACCACGGTCGCAGTCAAATACTTTATGCCCTCTTTGCCTCGTGACGGGCAAAAAGGGTGATGATGAGAGCGGCTGACAGGCGCGCCTCACATCGCATTAAATGCGGCGGGGCAGGCGCTTAGCCTCTCTCTCTCTTTAGGCATTAAATGAGGTGGTTGGCAGTTGGACTCGCCCCTCTCTTGGAGAGGTGCGGGGTGAGGGATGGGGGGTCCGGGTGATCCCGGACCCTGCCGCCTGGGAATACGGTGGCCTCCGGGCAGCCTCCGGGCCAGGCCCCTCTTAGGGTGGCCACGTGGCCGCCTGTGGCCGGGACTCACTTGAGCCATCTAGGACATATCTTTGGTGCGCCTTCATTTTTCAGATATCGTCTCTCCAACATACCCCCAGGCTCATATCACCGACAATGGTCATCAACCTCCTTCGATTTCACCACCACATCATCAATGTCGATTTTAACCAACAAGCCGATTAGATAATGGAATATGTAGTTCATGGCCCTTTGATATGTAGCTTCAGCATTCTTCAAATCGAAATTCATCACAACCCACTCATATAAGCCGATTGCACCAGGACATCTAAAAGCAGTCTTATGGATGTCTTCTTCTGTCATGAAAATTTAATTGTATCCAGCATGACCATCCATAAAACTTATGATTTTATGCCCTGAAGCAGCATCAACCAATAAATTGGCAATCGACATTGGGTATTCATCCTTAGGGGTAGCTTTGTTCAGATCTCGAAAATTAATATACACCCTAAGTTTGTCGTTTTTCTTGATCACTAGAACTATATTGGAAACCCACTCAACATATCGGCATGATCGAATGAAACCAGCATCATACAATCGAGTGATTATGGCCTTGATAGCGTCATACATATCGGCTTTGAATCTCCTAGGTGAATGCTTAAACGGTTGATATGTTGATTTGATAGGAAGTCGATGTTCTATAATCGATAGGCTAAGTCCTGGCATCTCAAAATACTCCCAAGCAAAACAATCTTTATATTCTTTCAAAAATTATATTAGCTTGGTTCTAAATTGAGAAGACAAATTTTTACTAATAAATGTCGGCCTAGGCCTATCTCCTGGACCTATATCTACTTCTTCCAAATCATCGGCCGACATGAAGCCTTGTCTCAATTTGCCATCGAGATCATCTACAGTGTCTTTGGTGTAGAAACTTGAACCCTCCACGACGCCCTCAAAGCAATAATCGGGGCTCTTCGTCTCTAATTGGCTGTATGTCACAATCGGACACTTTTAGATAATCGCCTTGCCAAATTTTTCCAGACAAAAAATCGATTCCATCTATCTCTCAAAGAGTTAAATCGACATTGGCAATATTGACTGACCTGTCGGCTGGCACGATTTTCACCATGTCACTTTGCCATTGTATTAGGCTCTGATGCATGGGCGAAGGAATACAACATTCGCGTGAATCCAATCCCTTCCAAGCAACAGGTTGTATGAACCCTTCCCATTGATGACAAAGAATGTAGTAGAAACAGTCTTGCTGCCGATTGTCAACTCCATGTTCAAAACTCCTTTGGTTTTCGATGGATTGCCGCCAAAGTCTTTGAGAACCATGTTGGTCTTGATGAGATTGTCCGAACTCCTGCCCAACTTCTTGAAAGTAGAATATGACATTAAATTCACGACAGCCCCACCATCAACAAATATCTTGGACATCGGCTTGCCATTGACGAACCCCTTGACATATAGTGGCTTGAGGTGCCGATGCCCTGTCCCCTCTGGTTTTAAAAAAATAGCTTTTTCCGGGGACAAAACCAACTTGGCCAGGGATTCTTCCACAAGATCTGCGTCGGCTTGGCTAGCCTCATATTCTGCTGGTAATACAAATACCATGTTAATCGATGCAGAAGCAACAGCTTTTCCCTTAGTTGCGCTTTTCGTCTTGTCGGCTTTGACCTCATCGGCTAAAAGTACTTTGCTCTTAATGCGCCACTCTTAGTACTTTGCTTGGCTCAAAGTACTTTGCTCGGTTGAAAGTACTTTGCTCTTAATCGCCTTGTCGGCTTTGACCTCATCGGCTAAAAGTACTTTGCTCTTAATGCACCACTCTTTTCTTGAGTGTTCTTGCTTCTTCCTCTTCAGTCGATGATCGATCTTGGCTTGGACCTCCTGAAAACGTCCCCTGCTCTTCATCCTTTGAACCCTCCTCTTCTGACTCTTAGTGAAAGTACCAGAAGGGCATCATTGTGGGTTCATGGTCTCATCTTCATCTTCATCAACATCCTCCTGGAGAAAATCCTGATGACTTGGACCCAATCTCTGATGAACAAGGAGTATCTTCTGTCTTAGCCGATTTTCCTCAGGACGGGATCAGCTAGATTCTCCAACGTAATTGCTACCATACTTGCTGCATACTGGACAATTTTCTATCGATGGCAGCCTCATCCCTTCATTTGAGCAAAATCTGGAAAATTCGCAACTCCAATGGGGATCAAAGCTGTCATCCTCCTGATAGTACCTCTCTTCCTGTTTGTCATGTTTCCTCTGGTAGTTGTCGATGATTCTGACAGAGTTAGGCTTCTTGGACCAATAATCTTTTCTATCGGCTGCTCTCCCACTCGTGTAAACCATGTTGGCAGGAAAAGGATTACCATCAACTTTCATCGGCTTCTTTGAATCTTCAACTTTAATTTTCCCTGCTTCAATAGCTGATTGGATCTGTTGCTTGAAAACTTTGTAGTCATTGGTGCTGTGAGATCCACTGTTATGCCACTTGCAATATTTCCTCTTTCTCAACTCCTCAGCCGATGGGATGACATGGCCAGCAGGAAGTTGGATTTTTTTCTCCCGAAGTAGCAGATCAAAAATCTTGTCAGCCTTGGTGATATCAAAATCATATTTTTCCTCCTTGGCCAAATTTTTGACCTATTGGCATGTAACAACCTTCTTGTTTCTGGCCCATTCGGCTGCTGCCACTTCGGAATCATCATCATCTTCTTCAGATTCAGATTTAGATTCACCTTCTTGAAATCTTTGTTCATGTGTTGTTATCTTTGAGCCAAGTGGGCCAAGCTTTTCAAAGTCCTGAGCCGAAAATCTTTTCCTGATTGGCGTCAACAAGCCTTGGAAACCAAGATCGGGTAGCTGAGAATCTGACAGAATCAGGCTGTAGCATCTGTTCCTCATGTCTCTGAACCTTTGAATGTAGTCTTGAACAGATTCATCGTGCTTCTGCCTGACAACTGTGAGATCGGACAGTTTCATTTCATGAATTCCACTGTAAAAGTACCTATGAAACTGCTTCTCTAGATCGGCCCAACTTTGAGCAGAATTATAGGGCAAGGATGAGAACCGTGTGAAAGCCGATCCAGATAAAGACAGAGGGAATAATCTAACCCTTAGGGCGTCAGTAGCCGATGCTTTCCCACACTGGGCCAGAAATCGGCTGACATGCTCATAAGTCGACACATTGTCCTGCCCTGAGAATTTTGAGAAATCTGGCACCTTGTATTGGCTTGGCAATGGCACCCTCTTCAAGTATTCCGGATATGGATACCGATACATGTTGCCAGTATCCTTAGGTTCGTGGCCAAACTGTTCCCTCATTACATCAGCAATCATATCAGCCCACGACTTCTGCTGAGGTGCCCCTTGCTGCTGTATCGGCTCAAACTGGTTGACTTGAGGCAAGTACTGGGGTTGAGATGGTGTCCCTTGTCGATACTGTATCTGAGGTGAATGAGGCTGATATTGGAAATTGTCATTGCCCCCCATGTGATGTTGAGGAGACTAATGCACCCCATGGTCTTGCTGATCATGAATGAACTGAGAGCCGATCGGCTGGCGCTGCTGTAGGATCAGCGTCTGCTGCCCTATCGGTACTCGTGGAATCGACTCAATAGTCGGCGAGTTCGTCCTGAACATAGCCACAACTTGGTTTTGGGAAACCTGAGGGATGTTGTATCCAATGTGCTGAGGTTTTTGTTTGACCCAGAGAAAAGGATTGAACTCTGGGTGCTTCTGTGCCGATGATGATACAGTCGGCTTTCCAGGAGTTGATGCTGACACGATCGGCTGTTCTAGGACCATACCCGAAGCAGACTGTTGTTTGCCAGTAGCCAAAGTCCTATATGGTGGAAAATTGCCTTTAGGAAGAAATATCGGCCCATTGGCTTGATGCTCGGCAATCCTACTGTCAACCACGGAATTAATCATGTTGTTTAGGGTGTTAACAAGGATCCTCGACTGGTTGATCAGCGCGTGATGCATTGCATAATTGATTCGATCTTGTAGGTTGTTGAACTCGGTAGGGCCTTCTTCCTGCTTGACATCCTGAGTTTTTCCCTCCTTGGTAGAACTTGGCTCCGGCTCATCGTTGCTTGGAAAAACCACCTTGTAACGCTGGACAACCGTGCCCGAGCGAGTTTGGACGAACAAGTGCAAAAACTGGTTCAGCAACTTGTTCATCATTTCCTCGAATTCGGCCTTCTCTTCCGGCGTCAACTTATCCATGGTGACGGGGATGATGTTCTCTGGGTCAATTTCCGAAGACTTGATGTCCACCATGGCGTCTTGTCAGCTCCCATAGGGTGTGCCAAAAGCGTGTTGACGATAAAATGTCACGCACTGGCCTGAGAAATTTGCTTTACTCTAGTGCAGGTCCAAATCTTGATTATGAGGTTTGTAGGGCATGCCAGTTGGTTTGATCCTGCAACCAACAAGAAACAAAGAAAGAAAATAGAGTTAGTCCGTAAACGATAGCCGACCGGCTAGTGGCCGATGACGTATCGTCTTACATCGAGTCGATGCAATATGCACTGAATCGGCCAAAGGAAATTAAATCTAATCGATCGGCTGTAGATATTCATAATATATAATCTAAATCTCAAAATACATTTAAACCAAGTGATTGGGATAGATCGGTAGTGTACCGAGACAGTATAAATCACTTATGTCTAAAATTACTTTAAGATAAGGATTATACATATTTATAGCATAGCCGAGGTCATAGATCTAATGTATATCGGCTAGTACTCCGATACCACTTTATACTAAGATATCACTATATATTAAATACATTACATAATAACCGATCGAGTGTTAAGATATCCTAACAGATCGATAACAAGCTTAATATATTTTATCACAGTGAGATCTTAATATAAAGGACAGATTTAGCATATCAAGCAAACATATAAGAAAACAAGATAGCTAAAACAGGTAAGATCGGCTGAAACCCCGATACTATCTCTAATAGTAATCATGAAACATGATAGATATTATGATTCTAAATATTACTTAGTAGGTCAGACTCAACCGATGCAGCACTAAGCATAAGAAGAAGCATAGGATCTAAACAAATCTATGAGAACCTTTCGAGATGGTGGATACACTATATAATCTAAGTCGACGATGATATATACCCCTATCGGTTGTTATCTAGTAACAGAGCGATTAGGGTTAGACAACAATATCGATCCAGATTATATAGCATATATGATAACTAGACGGGTTACGTAAACAGGACTATAGTGTCATAATGATGAAAGCACTAATCCCGAGAGCACAAGCCGCCATAACAAGCTTTACCTCTCGTTGGAGATCGAACCCGATGCAGCCCAACTCAAAGCAAGAACTCGTCGAAGTAATTGAAAGAAAAAGGAGGCGATGCGCCAAAATTATATTGAACTGATTGTTGTTAAATTACATGGTCTTGGGTCGTATTTATACTCAGATACAAGATATATCATTGTCAGACATGACTCCTATCTCTATTACAATTCAAATTACAGATAAGTCCCTTAGGCGGATTCTTACTGACATAATCTATAAGGAAACTATTTAAAATAACCTAATTAATAGATACAATTATCTTTCTTGGACTATATTCATGCATGGCAATCCTCATGAAGCACTTCAAACAAATCCAATGATGATTCCAATATTACCTTACCGGAATCAGCCACATCGTCTTATCCTTGTCCGATTCAGTATCAGCCGACGATCACCTTAGCCGATTCGATGTGCACTTGGCGCGCACTCTGTTTCTGAAAATCCCGATTCCCTCCAAATCGGCTTCGGCCTTAACTCCAAATTCGATGCATGATTTACTGTTAACGACCAAATTTGGTAACCAAATCCCTGGGTTTGAGGCTAAGATTGAAGCGGAATTGAGGGAGCACGTGATCTGCAATAAAACAGAGACCGCATCGGCTGAGTCCGAATCAGCTACGGAGCCAGTAGCCAAGTCCGAATCGGACCAGGACAGCCGGTAGCCGATTCTAATTGAAGACAGAGGTGAAGCCAATCCCGGAAGAAAGCTTAAGAGATAATTATTGGATTCGGTTTCCAAAATGTGTTAAAGATATTGTCATCTAGGGATAAGGTCCTACAATGGCAATTGTATCTTTTAAGTTAGGATATCTTGTATAGTTTCCTTTTGTGATAATGTCAGTTTGTTTAGAGATTTAATATGTAATAGGAATCATGTCCGTCACGGACTCATTGTATATTCGGGTATAAATATGACCCGAGACCTTGTAAAACATATAAACACACATCGATACAACCTTCGGCGCATCGCCAACCTTTTATTTTACGTTTTTCTTGACGAGTTCTTGCTTTGACCTCAGGATGCATCGATTTCGATCTCCAGAAAAGGTAATTTATTGTTATAAGCGGCTTGTGGTATCGAGGCCAGTGCTTCCATCATTATGATACTCTGATTCTGATGTTGCAAACTGCTTAATTTATCATATGCGACATATAATCTAGATCAATGTCTAGATCTATCTCGCGATCGGCTAACATCTCTTTTAAGATAGCAGCCGACAGAGCTAGATTCAGAGGTTGATTTAGGTTATATGGCATATCTACCATCTCGAAGAGTTCTCATTAGCCTATATATGTCCTATAATTCTTTTGGTACTTAATGTTGTATCTAATCGACCTATTAAGTCACCTTTAGAGTTATATAGATTTATTTGGTTCAATGTTTGCTATTAGAGATAGTGCCGGGGTTTCAGCCGGTCTTACCTATTCTGATCATCTTTATGTATTATTATTGTTAGATGTATTAGAATTGCCTTTTATATTAAGATCTCAATCTACTTAAATGTATTAAGCTCCGTATCAATCTGTTAGTTTACACTAACAGCCGATTGATCTTGGTTTAATGCATTTAATCTAGATTAATATCTTTTTATAAAACATATCGGAGTACTATCCGATTTACATTAAATCTACGACATCGGCTAGGTTATGAATATATATAATTGTGTTCCTAATGTACTTTTGGATCTAAGTAATTTATATTGTCTCGGTATGTTACCGATCTATCCCAATCACTTAATCTAAATGTGCTTTGGGATAGCAATTATATATTTATTAATATCCATAGCCGATCGAGTAAGATCTAACCCTAACCAAATACCTATTTTTATTTTTTGTTGGTTACAGGATCAAACCAACTGGCACGCCCGTTCAATCACCAGAGGCGACCAATTTGGATATGCACTAAAGTTAAGCAGATCTCTCAGGCCGCCGCGTGTAAAAAATTCACACCAACATTTACCAACTTTGGTCGTTAACACTATCATGCCGCCCTACCGCGCCACCGCGCGGCTTCGGTCGATAACGCGCCGGCCCGGCTCGACCACGGCTACCTTTGCCTCCGCTTCCGTCGTCACCCCGACCGCGTCGCTTGCAGCCGGCTCGACCGCGGCTACCTTCGCCTTCCCGCCATCGCCGCTGGTCTCGACATGGTGGGAGCAGGATGGGGGACGGTTCGTCGCTGGCATTGCCCCGCCATGCCGGCACACACAGGAGTCGTGTCGTGTCGTGTCGACCTATTGGCTCGGGCGACGGCCCAGGCACGGCACGCCCGACCGGGCCGTGCCGGCATGACCCACCCCTTCTCGTGTCAGGATGCACTACAGTGCGTGCGTGCCCGGGCCACCAAGGAAGGCCCGGCCCATCTGCCCAACATTAGGTCCCACTAACTTTTCACCTCTCGCCTCCCTACTTTTCCCCACTGGCGAAGGAAGCCGTGGCGTCGAGGCTGTCCTCGCTTCGAGCGGCAAGAAAACTCGTGGTCATCCTCGTCGCTGTCCCTCTCCCTGCCTTCTATGCAGACGACGACGCCATCAATCTCGCCAGATCCGATGTAGGGCTCGTCAGATCTGGCCTCGGCAGGAGCGACAGCTTGACTTTGGGTGACACATGGATGCCACACCTACTCCTCTTCCCCCTCCCCACAGCTGCAGCCTCGAATCCCCTCCTCTACTCCCCCACCGGTGATGAGCTCCGCCGGCGCCTCTCACCTCTCCCCTTTCCCATGGCAACGAGCTCAACACCACCGTCGGCATGGACAGATACCTTGACCGTTGGATCTGGCTGGGCATGGGGCGGTGGGCCAGAGATGGAGCTCGGTGGTGCAAATCGGTAGGCGGGTCGACGAGCTGTGGCGGGCAGAGAGGGAGGCTGCAGCCACCGTCGAGCACCTATACGCTGGTCGCAAGAGCTCCTCTCTCTCTCTCCTTTTTTATGCTTCCTCTCTCCTTTCATACGAGCGAAGTGATTCATGGGAGTGATTCCTCTAGATTAGGTTAAACAAGTGAATCATCAATAGCGAGCATGAGAATTGAGAGCAAAGCAATTGAAAAGGACAAAGAACCACGATAGCTCAGATAATAGTTTGGATGGGGGTTGCCATTCTCTGATCCTGAAGGAGTTTAGAGATTCTCACCTGATATCAGATGCTGGAACGAACCGTCAGGAGGAACAACATCAAGGGTTAGTGGCTTAGTGCTTGTCGGATCTAGTCAAGCAAATTCTATAGACATGGAATTGAATTTCAGTGGATTGGTTTAACAAACTGGATAGCAACCAAATGTACGCAGATGCATAGATGTAACTGGATATATAGCAATCAAATGTGCACAAATGATATATACCGTCAATAATTCTTGTAGGTTGTAAATATCAATATGACTAATATGGTTGGGTGTTTTGTGAGGTCTAGTACGAAACTGGCTACGAAACAATCCAATGGATCAATTATCTCTCTAGCAAATCAACGGACAGTGCCTTTTATCTCCGTGTTACATTACATGGATGATTCTTCAGTTCGTCTCTGATGCAGCCAAAGAATTTGTAGTACTGTATCGGCCCCTAATTTATGGGTAAAGCATAATCCTACATGATTTTGTCTTCTACATATAGGAATCTCTCACAAAGATCAAATTCTTCCTAGATAACAGAATTGAACATCACAATACAGCATGCAATATGATGAGTCCTCTATGGATGATCAAGTTTGAGAAGTGCTATCTAGAGATCATTGTATTTTAATTTTAGTGGACATAGTTAGAACATATGATGATAAAATATTCCTGGTCTAAACACTGCTACAGAAACCTGGATAGGAGCCGGTTAAAAAATCCGGCACCTATATGGGATTTCTCAACCGGCACATAGCAGACAACATAAATGAGAGAAATCAAAGGTGTCGAACCAGCACCTTTGAGGTCCATAGAATAAAAAAAGACGGCTCGATGCATCGGCTCGATTCGAACCAATGCATCAAGCAGCTCCCAATCACCCATAAGATCTCCATCCAAGAACACAATAACAACAAACTTTCACGAACAAACATCCATGAACAAAATCAACGAGAAGCCGCCACCATCGCCGGACGGGAGGAGCCACCACCGGATCCGCCTGCGGGAACCTCCGATGACGACCACAAGATTTCCCTATGTAGCGTCACATCCAACGAATCTGTGGCCATCCCTCGACCCTTGGTGTTTCCCAGTGGCGAAGATGGTGTTGTCCGCGCCGCCCACCACGCGGGGATGGGTGGTTGCTGTGCTGGGGCGGTCTGGCATGATCGTGCTGCTCCAACCGAACATGGAGGACGCTCGTTGGATGACGATGGAGGAAGGGGCAATGCACAGAGGGATCTGACGCTGACGGCTCTGCGCGCTGGGCAGGGACGACACGGTGATGGTGTGGGTGTTGCACGTGGGGGAGGCACTGTTCATGGGGTCGGTGGCGGCGCATGCAATGAAGGGGTCAGGGATCACAGTTCGTGAGGTCAGAACGCTTGGATTGTCCAACAGGTGTCTAAAACGGCCACACAGTTGGTAGATGAAATCAACGAAGAAATCATAGTTTGGAAGGCGGCAGGAATTTTCTTAGAAATAGCGGCTTGATTCAGAGTAAAGAGGGGAGCGGGATGTGGTTCAGTGTTGTCGCTCCACTGTTTTCTTTCATTTTTCTTCATTTTGCTTGTGCCATTTGCTGGCTCATTTGATCCAAATCGGCACGACTTCATTCAAGTCGTTGTAAAAGGCTAAACTCTCCTCCCAATCTTAATAAAATTTGATCGACGTCTCTTGGCCGCCCTGGCAAAAAAAGGGTCAGGGATCACGGAGAGCTGCATGTATATGGTGCAGAGGGAGGTGGAGATGCTCGTGTCGCACGCCATTGGCGGCTATCCCTACGGTAGGTCTGGGCAAAGGAGGAGGGGAGGATGGGGAAGGGAGGGATGGAAGAGAGAGGAGGAGGAGGAGAGAGAGTAAGGCCGAATAGTACATCTTGTAAGTGTGGGGCTAAAAATATCTCCCTTCCACCCGTCGGTTTGGCTCGGGTCAATTTTTATGAGGACTGGTTTAAAAAACCCTACATATAGCATATTATAGGTGTTGGGTTTTTAATTAACCACACTTATAATATATTAAAGGTGTCAATTTTTTTTAAAAAATCGGTATCAATAGTATTGTTGCTGGTTTATTATAGAATCACACTTATAGTTGCTCAAAGATGTTGGTGAAGGGTTACGCGGAAGCTACGCTAGCCGAAAACAAAAATTTCTATCACGCAAACCAGGAACACTTGCAAGTAAGGGCCGATAGATCGTTACCGATTGGAGTAGAGTGCAGCGGAATAGCCAATCAGGGCAATCCGATCCGGAACAGTGTAGCCGATTCCCGGAGACAGCCGATTCGCCAATCAGCCGATTCGAGTCGTCCGGCCGCGTTCTCACGCCTCGCTCCGATGCGCCCGACCGCAGCCGATTCCACCACAGCTGATCAAGAGCGCGCAACGTAGCAGCGCCTCTACCGGTATCCACACGTCCGAGGACAGAACGCCGTACACCCGTGTGCTAGCACGCGATGCAAGGCTAGGGTTTGGCTCGAAAGTGGGAAGGGTTTCCGTGGAGATTGATCTCGGCGACTTCTGTTGCATGCGATGCAATTGACGTGTCGTAATTTTCGTGTCGCAGCTCTCCACCCCTCCCTCCTTTATATAGAGTTGGCCGACTAGGACTAGTGGCCGATCAGGACTCTATTTTTGAACCGGATCTCATCCGTATCTCATAGAGTTGGCCGCCCATACGTCGTAAGCCTATAGGACTCTATCCGATCGGATCCCTATCCGATCGAGCCGTATCCAGAGTCCAACTCGAATGCCGTTCTTATCCCCTTAAGCGTGCGACCCGTAGGTTCAGGTATACTCGGTTTCGGCTATAGTCTAACTTAGCCGACCGTCGGCTCGAGTCCAACTCACCGACATCAACTGCGGCGCCTAGCGCACATATTGACACCATAGTATACAAGAATATAATATCGGCTCGAACACTGTAATGTGTACACAAATCCCTTTGCCTCACGATACCGGTTAAGCTATAGGCAAGATGTGTGCCATCCCTTCAATAGCTTAACCATTCACTCGAACCGTATTGGATTATCCGTCCGTTGATTGACTCCTCAATCAACTTAGCATGGCCATGCATTTTCATAATCCATTACCTCGAGGGCCCGAGATATCTCTCCAAAGGAGGGGCAAATTCCATCTTGATCACTCACATCCCACTCCATGTTTCATAGCAAACCCGAAAACTACCTTTATAACTACCCGCATTCGGAATAGCGTTTGGTAGTCCCAAAGTAGGCTACTACACATGTTGGAATCCATGGTGATCTCGGTCTAAGGACTTTGTACCAACACTACCGAGACCAACTAATGGCACATTAATTCCCGTAGTGTCTCATGGTGGGTCTATCCAACAATGTGTTCTCCAACACATATGTCCATGTTTATTGATTTGGTATCTCCATACCCATGATCTATGAGACATGATCATCAATCAATAAACATGCCGATCTTAGAATCATATTTGTTCCAACAATATGACATATGATCAGGGATCGTTTAGAAATAGATTCATACATAAAGAGTCTCATAAATAAGTCACGTACTTGTTGATCAATACAAGATGTCTATTTCATGGAACTGAATAACACTTTATTCATTTATACATAAACATTGACGTGATATCCAACATCTTCATGTTGCCTCTAGGGCATATCACTAACAGTTGGTTCTATTTTTTCATTCTGTGAAGATGAGAAAAGATCTATAGATGTCGATTTTAGCATTTTTTGACAACTACAGCGTCATGCCTTTTCTACATTTATGTAATAGTGAAAGCATGTTTCACAACTTTTTAAATCAGATAAAACTTGTCTTCCTACATGTTAATTGTAGTTTTGCCTCACAGAGAGGAGTGGCATATATGTCATAAGAAGATAGCAAGAGAGAATAAGTGATAAAAACTCGTATATATACCCGTTCGACGAACGTGAGTTGAAGAAATGGTAAATCTTAAATGACCTGCCATGATCCTCTCTGACAAGTAAGCACTACTTCAATGGCAATAAAATTGAGCATAGTGTTTTCTACGTAAAAGGCACATATTCCTTCTTTAGGATAACTTTCGAAACTTCGACCCTACATAATAAGTATATGGTACTAAAACAACTCACGCTCTAAATGCTTAAAAAACAAGGTTAATTAGATCATGCCATTATATAAGTGCCTAATTGGCACTGCCACTCCAAAGGCTGAAACCGGGTGGGTGCCACTAAGAATTCTTTGAACTAGAACCATGCTAACATATACGTTCTAACCACCCTTGAATCAGTTTTTACATACAATGTTTTCGTATAGGCCATATTGCCCTTGCTAATGCCCACCTCATCCCTATTCATCGTTGGCGACAACAAACATTTTGGTGGGCCATGGCGACGACTTGCTTGTCAAGCACCGTGAAGCTCCCTCAAGGTGGACCTCGGCGTGCGTCACCATAGTGGTGGCAGACCTCGATGACCCTGCGGCGGTGGTCGTTGCCCTTCTTGGCAACCTAGCCAAACTCCGCCTTCGCATCAGTAGCAAGCGCTAGCCGGTTGACATATTGTTCACGGGTCAACCGACGATGTATGCATAAGGTATCACATGCATTACCATTGTACCGTTGCTATAGATCCATCAGTGAGAGACGCTCTAGGATGGTCCTCTTCTATGACAACACAAGGGATCCAATGACCGTCGCCTTCTTCTTGTGGAGCGAGCGGCAGGACCGGATGATGAGGACATAGCATTCAGGGACCTCACGTACTTATTGATCAATACAAGATGTCTATTTCATGGAACTGAATAACACTTTATTCATTTATACATAAATATTGACGTGATATCCAACATCTCCATGTTGCCTCTAGGGCATATCACTAACAATCTCCCACTTGCACTAGAGTCAATCATGTAAGTATCTAATACCCATTGCTCTTGTGTGCGCCTCATGCTTCGGCTGAGGGAGAGGTTTTGTCGGCGGATCGGCTATGTTGAGATCCGTGTGCACTTTGCATATCTTGACATCACCTCGTCCACTATCTCGCGGATGAGATGATATCGCCGAAGTATGTGTTTGGACTTCGATGTGACCTCGGCTCCTTGGCTTGCGCAATGGCTCCACTATTATCACAATAGAGAGACATTGGACCGGTCGTACTAGTCATCACACCAAGCTCGAAACGAATTTCTTGATCCAAATGGCCTCCTTTGCAGGCTTCCAGAAAGAATGTACTCGGCCTCCGTTGTAGAATCGGCAACGTATCCCGCTTGGAACTCTTCCACCGCGCTCCGTTCGGGCGAACACGAACCCAGTTGCGATCTATAATCATCCTTGTCTGTTTGGAAGCTAGCATCGGTGTAACCACTTACAACGAGCTCTTCTTCACCTCCATAGACTAGGAACATATCCTTAGTTCTTCTCAAATACTTAAGGATATTCTTTACGGCGATCAGTGACCTTCACTGGATCGCGATGGTATCTGCTCGTAGCACTCAAAGCGTACGAGACATCCGGGCGTGTACAAAGCATGGCATACATGATGGATCCAATTACCGAAGCATATGGAACCATACCCATCTTATTCCGCTCATCATGTGTCGAGGGCACCGATTCTTGCTAAGATTAATGCCATGTGACATGGGCAAGAAACCTTTCTTGGAATCATGCATGTTGAACCTTTTCAACACCTTGTCAATGTATGTACTTTGGCTTAATCCAATTAGCCTCTTGGATCTATCTCTATAGATCCGAATGCCCAATATGTATGTTGCCTCTTCCCTAAGTCTTTCATGGAAAAACTATTTTTCAATGAAGACTTGACGGATTCTAGCATAGGGATATCATTTCCAATCGTAATATGTCATCCACATATAAGATTAGAAATACAATTGCGCTCCCACTGACCTTTTTGTAAACACAGGCCTCTTCTTCATTTTTGATGAAACCAAACCCTTTGATTACTTCATCAAAACGAATATTCCAACTCCGAGATGCTTGCTTCAATCCATAAATGGATTTCGTAGCTTGCATATCTTTCCGAGCGATTCTCGGATCGACAAAACCCCGAGGTTGTATCATGTATACATCCTCGCTTAGGTTTCCATTTAGGAAAGCCGTTTTGACATCCATCTCGCCATATCTCATAATCGAAATATGCAGCAATCGCTAGGATAATCCGAATAGATTTAAGCATTGCGACGGGCGAGAAGGTTTCATCATAATCAACTCCTTGAATCTGTTTAAAACCTTTCGCCACCAATCGCGCCTTATAGATGTGAACATTTCCATCCATATCGGCCTTTTCTTAAAAACCCATTTACACTCAATGGTTTTGACACCATCGGTGGATCAACCAAGTTCCAAACTTGATTGTCGTACATGGATTCTATTTCGGATTTCATGGCTCCAAGCCACTTGTTGGAATCGGGTCCCACCATCGCTTCCTCATAGGTCTTAGGTTCATCGTTGTCCAACAACAATATATCACATTGTTCCGCACTGTGTACACTCGTGCACGACGTGATCTTTCGGACCTCCGTGGGGTGGTGTATCTACAACCGGTGGCGCAACACTTTGCACCTCCTGTTGTGGTTCTATGGTCGCCAAAACATTTTCTCGGTGTTTCTTGAACTTCTTCAAGATGCACCCTGCTCCCACTAACCCTTCTTGAAAGAAACTCTTTTTCCAAGAAGACACCGTGTCGGGCGACAAACACTTTGCCTTGTTCCCGATTATAAAAGTAATATCCCTTAGTTTCCTTAGGATATCCCACAAAGAAGCACTTGTCGATTTGGGTGTGAGCTTGTCGGTATAAACGTTTTACATAAGCTTCGCATCCCCAAATTTTGAGAAAAGACAAACTAGGGGGTTGCCCGTCCATATCTCATATGGTGTCTTTTCAACCGACTTAGATGGAACTCTATTTAGTGTGAGCGCAATGTTTCAAGAGCATATCCCCGAAGGATAACGGAAGATCACTTTGGCTCATCATCGACCGCACCATGTCCAACAAGGTGCGATTTCTCCGTTCGGACACTCCGTTCCATTGCGGAGTTCTGGCGGAGTCAACGTGGAACAATTCCACAATCTTTCGATGATTACCAAACTCTTGGCTCAAGTATTCCCCTCCACGATCCGATCGTAGAAACTTGATTGTTTTCCCTAAATGATTCTCGTACTTCATTCTGGAATTCTTTGAACTTTTCAAAGGATTCGGACTTATGTCTCATTAAGTAGATATAACCATATCTACTAAAGTCATCGGTAAAGGTAATGAAGTATTGATAACCACCTCGGCCGTTGAGCTCATTGGTCCACATACATCGGTATGTACGAGTGCCAATAAGTCACTTGCTCTCTCACTATGTCCCGTGAAAGGTGCCTTTGTCATCTTACCAAGTAAACAAGACTCACATGTCTCAAATGATTCAAAATCAAAAGAGTGAAGCAATCCATCCTTATGGAGCTTCTCCATGCGTTTCTTATTTATATGGCCTAAGCGACAATGCCGGATAAACGTGGGGTTTATATCATTAGAGAGTTGCCTTTCGTATTAATGTTATAGATGGGAGACGCTTCAAGATTCAAAACGTATAATCCATTCACCAATGGAGCATGAAAATAGAACATATCTCTAAGATATATTGAACAACCATTGTCCATTGATCTAAAATCATATCCTTCCGCTTGCAAACATGAAGCGGAAATAACGTTTTGACATAGTGTTGGAACACAATAACAATTATTCAATTCCAAAACTAATCCCGAAGGTAGATGAAGTGGTACTGTGCCGACAAAGAATCGTAGCAACGCTTGCTCCATTGCCGACGCGCGGTTCACCTCGCCCTTCTCAATCCTCTACTTCTTCTCATTCCCGCAACGATTTGCAAATATGAGCTACTGATCCGGTATCAAATACCCAAGAGTCGTAGGTGAAGTAGCGAGATTAATGTCTATAACATTAATACCTGAGCGTGAAGTCGTACTTTGCTTCTTCTTGAGATCCTCCATGTACTTCTTGCGTTCCTTTTCCAGTGGCTGTCTCCTTGTAGTAGAAGCAAACGGCATCCGATGCCGCCGACCCTTCTTGCCCTTCTTTGCATTGGAGGCACTCGCGATCTCATCGGGAGTTAACTTCCTCTTGGTGCAAAGTTTCTTGACAGTGGTTTGCGCTTTGCCTTCGCATCATCATCACATGATGACCGTTTTCTGGATACTCTCCTCACTGTCTTTAGCATCCAATGCAATTCAGCCAAGGTTCTATCCATATTGTTCATGTGATAGTTTAATATGAATGGCTCGAAGCTCGGAGGGAGCGGCGGAGAATCACATCGAGCCAACTCTTGGCTAAGGGGAAAACCTAGTTTTTCGGACTCTCGATATAGCCAATCATCTTTATCACATGCGGATGACGGGATTCCCTCAACAAGCTCGCACGCAAACAAGGACTTTGAGGTGTTGAACCTCTCGGCCCGAGCTTGGTTCTCAAACATGCCACGCAGTCCCGAATAATAGTGTGAGCATCACTGCACTCATATTGCTTCGAAGCTCGGGGGACATTGTAGCAAGCATGAGACAGACTTATATCTAGGGCATCATTAGTGTGCTTCTCATAAGCCCTCCGTGCGTTGCGGTAGCATTATTTGGCAAATCCTCGGGATAGGGTACTTCAAGAACGTACTCCTTACGCTCTTGCTTGAGAACAATTCTCAAGTTGCGATACCAATCCATAAAGTTTGTTCCATTTAATTTTTCCTTTTCGAGAATAGATCGCAAATTAAAGGTACTGGGTGTAGTATTAGCCGCCATTTATTCTACAACAGAAAAACAAAGTTTAGCACAATGTTTATGTTATGTCTTTTGTTAAACAATTTAACATAAGACTCCCATTACGTATTTTCCACCTTCCCTCTAGGTTACGTATTGGGTCAAGATCCACATGTTAGTTAATTTTCTAGTGAGCTTTGGCATCACCGCTAGAAAATTAGTAACATCGGTAAGCAACTCCTTGCTAATCACATCTCTATGTGACTCTTGTTGTTGGTGTGGCATCTCCATGCCCCGGCCCCAACCTATGCCCCAAGGCCCAAAACTGTTTTGATAGCCTTGTTAAGTAAACCAAATGCTCCTGTTGTATATGTCCGACATATACCCCCTCGTGTTATGATAGAGAATGGCACTCTGCTTTGGCAGACCCACCATTGACGAGCATAACGGTGACGGGTGCAACATTTGGAAGGGCATCATTACTACTTAATTTTGTGAGGGATGCTATCCTATCAAACAAACATATCACATATATGAAAGCAGGTAGAATAGCATGAAATAGTATGGCCCCCTTCACATGGTGATCTCCATCTCCATGCTGGTGTACGGATCTCCATCTTCATCACCGTTCTTTCGAGTGCCGAATGCTTGATTTCTTCAAACTAAGCTACTACTATAGAAGCTCTAATTGAAGATTACATCGACTCGCAGGTCGTGAAAGAATATTACAAGCATTGCACGTATGAAAGAATATTACAAGGATTGCACATATGAAAGAATATTACATGCATCACATGCATCTCATACATACAATAGGGCCATACCATCTCAAAGCATTCTCTGCAAAAACAAGTTAGGCGTAGAAACGTTTTCTACTTATCGCAGAGATATGACACTGAGACGACCTATAAGGGGGTACGCACATGGCGGTCCCGCTCGTGGTCTTCCGGCAGCGCCCGGAACACCACACGAAATTCATAGATCCAATCTATGAAATCGCTTACGGAAACCATATCGGCGTAATCATATTATGCCGTCCCGATACACTATCAAGGAAGATGGTTTGCGTAGGCGCGAGGCAAAAACAAGACCGGACTACGAGATAGCTTCGGCATAATCACATTATACCGTTCCGATACACTATCAAGGAACGCTATCTCGAACCCAACTCAAACCGAGTTATATGAAAATTGCTTCAACGTAATCACATTACGCCGTTCCGATACACTATCAAGGAACGCAATTACCATTAACTCTCCTCAACGATCCCGTAAAACCGATTGATCTAATCAACCCGTGTGCAAAACTTGTTCCGATCCAATCTAAAACCCGAACTAAGCAAGATTAGCTCGATACCACTTGAAGGGTTACGCGGAAGCTACGCTAGCCGAAAACAAAAATTTCTACCGCGCAAACCAGAACACTTGCAAGTAAGGGCCGATAGATCGTTACCGATTGGAGTAGAGTGCGGCGGAATAGCCAATCGGGGCAATCCGATCCGGAACAGTGTAGCCGATTCCCGAGACAGCCGATTCGCCAATCGCCCGATTCGAGTCGTCCGGCCGCGTTCTCACGCCTCGCTCCGATGCGCCCGACCGCACCCGATTCCACCACGGTGATCAAGAGCGCGCAACGTAGCGGCGCCTCTACCGGTATCCACACGTCCGAGGACGAACGCCGTACACCCGTGTGCTAGCACGCGATGCAAGGCTAGGGTTTGGCTCGAAAGTGGGAAGGGTTTCCGTGGAGATTGATCTCGGCGACTCTTGCATGCGATGCAATTGACGTGTCGTAATTTTCGTGTCGCAGCTCTCCACCCCTCCCTCCTTTATATAGAGTTGGCCGACTAGGACTAGTGGCCGATCGGACTCTATTTTTGAACCGGATCTCATCCGTATCTCATAGAGTTGGCCGCCCATACGTCGTAAGCCTATAGGACTCTATCCGATCGGATCCCTATCCGATCGAGCCGTATCCGAGTCCAACTCGAATGCCCTGTTCTTATCCCCTTAAGCGTGCGACCACGTAGGTTCGGTATACTCGGTTTCGGCTATAGTCTAACTTAGCCGACCGTCGGCTCGAGTCCAACTCACCGACCATCCACGCGCGCCTAGCGGACATATTGACACCATAGTATACAAGAATATAATATCGGCTCGAACTCGTAATGTGTACACACAAATCCCTTTGCCTCACGATACCGGTTAAGCTATAGGCAAGATGTGTGCCATCCCTTCAATAGCTTAACCATTCACTCGAACCGTATTGGATTATCCGTCCGTGATTGACTCCTCAATCAACTTAGCATGGCCATGCATTTCCATAATCCATTACCTCGAGGGGCCCAGATATCTCTCCAAAGGAGGGGCAAATTCCATCTTGATCACTCACATCCCACTCCATGTTTCATAGCAAACCCGAAAACTACCTTTATAACTACCCGCATTACGGAATAGCGTTTGGTAGTTCCAAAGTAGGCTACTACACATGTTGGAATCCATGGTGATCTCGAGTCTAAGGACTTTGTACCAACACTACCCGAGACCAACTAATGGCACATTAATTCCCGTAGTGTCTCATGGTGGGTCTATCCAACAATGTGTTCTCCAACACATATGTCCATGTTTATTGATTTGGTATCTCCATACCCATGATCTATGAGACATGATCATCAATCAATAAACATGCCGATCTTAGAATCATATTTGTTCCAACAATATGACATATGATCGGGATCGTTTAGAAATAGATTCATACATAAAGAGTCTCATAAATAAGTCACGTACTTATTGATCAATACAAGATGTCTATTTCATGGAACCGAATAACACTTTATTCATTTATACATAAACATTGACGTGATATCCAACATCTCCATGTTGCCTCTAGGGCATATCACTAACAGTTGGTTCTATTTTTTCATTCGTGAAGATGAGAAAAGATCTATAGATGTCGATTTTAGCATTTTTTGACAACTACGGCGTCATGCCTTTTCTACATTTATGTAATAGTGAAAGCATGTTTCACAACTTTTTAAATCAGATAAAACTTGTCTTCCTACATGTTAATTGTAGTTTTGCCTCACAGAGAGGAGTGGCATATATGTCATAAGAAGATAGCAAGAGAGAATAAGTGATAAAAACTCGTATATATACCCGTTCGACGAACGTGAGTTGAAGAAATGGTAAATCTTAAATGACCTGCCATGATCCTCTCTGACAAGTAAGCACTACTTCAATGGCAATAAAATTGAGCATAGTGTTTTCTACGTAAAAGGCACATATTCCTTCTTTAGGATAACTTTCGAAACTTCGACCCTACATAATAAGTATATGGTACTAAAACAACTCACGCTCTAAATGCTTAAAAAACAAGGTTAATTAGATCATGCCATTATATAAGTGCCTAATTGGCACTGCCACTCCAAAGGCTGAAACCGGGTGGGTGCCACTAAGAATTCTTTGAACTAGAACCATGCTAACATATACGTTCTAACCACCCTTGAATCAGTTTTTACATACAATGTTTTCGTATAGGCCATATTGCCCTTGCTAATGCCCACCTCATCCCTATTCATCGTTGGCGACAACAAACATTTTGGTGGGCCATGGCGACGACTTGCTTGTCAAGCACCGTGAAGCTCCCTCAAGGTGGACCTCGGCGTGCGTCACCATAGTGGTGGCAGACCTCGATGACCCTGCGGCGGTGGTCGTTGCCCTTCTTGGCAACCTAGCCAAACTCCGCCTTCGCATCAGTAGCAAGCGCTAGCCGGTTGACATATTGTTCACGGGTCAACCGACGATGTATGCATAAGGTATCACATGCATTACCGTTGTACCGTTGCTATAGATCCATCAGTGAGAGACGCTCTAGGATGGTCCTCTTCTATGACAACACAAGGGATCCAATGACCGCCGCCTTCTTCTTGTGGAGCGAGCGGCAGGACCGGATGATGAGGACATAACATTCAGGGACCTCACGTGTAACATGGTAGTGAGGTCAGTCCCTAGTCTAGGGGCATATGCTATGCTCACCACAAGTGTGTGAGTGAGGTAAGGATCTATAGCAATGCGACTCCCACCTAGTCGACAATGTTGGTCTGTAGCTTGTGGACGCCGAGAGACGGCTCTCTCGGCTGCAGGGTGAAAGTGTCCTATATGAACGCTTTGGTCGTCATTGATGAAGACAACAAGCATGTGCGGCGTCACGCTAGCTTCCTCATATTTCTCTTCCCTCCCCTACCAGCCACCTATGATCCATCTAGAATTCTGACTACTCTATCTAGGAACAGTGGGTACATATATCAAATCAAATCAATACGATCGATCGGGTCCATATAAAAATATTGTATGCAAAAAAATTGATTTAAGGATAGCAGAGGCATATAATATTATAATATTGACATAGTTGTAATTTAAAGAAGTCTAAGTAGCACCTATCCAGTTTCAACTTTTATAATAGCAGTGGATTTTCGATTGGGCCCTTTTATAGTGGTAATTGGGCCTTTTATTAGAGTGGTATGCATTTGATTAACCCTAAAAGATGATATATTCCCTCGTGTATATATATATATATATATATATATATATATATATATATATATATATACACTTCCTAGCAATCCAAAATTCCCCATCTCCATTCCCCATCTCTCCCTCCTAGTTTCCCTCGCTGATCTCCCTCCTGCTCTGTCGCGCGCTCGTTCGCAGCCGCAGCCGGAGCCGGCGGCCTAAGTCCTCAGCTCGCTGCGGCGGCGACGGTGGGGAGGTGGTTTTCCCCTCTTCTTGGAGCGCTGCGCGAGTATCTCACCCCCTTCCCGTTGGCGTAAAAGAAAATTCTCCCGTCTCGTCTCCTCCGCTCCTTGCGCCATCTCCGCGGCTGATTCATCTCTCTTTCTCTCTCTCTCTCTCTCTCTCTCTCTCTCTCTCTCTCTCTCTCCCACTTACTTTTGTGTCGAATTAACCCTAGCTTCTCTTCTAGATCTGGAAAGAAGCTCTTCTCTTAATTTCAGAGTGCGGCATGGAGGCTCCACCTCCTCCACCTATGACGCTGGCGATATTCGAGTTCAACAGTAAGGTTGTGCCTCCGGTGATGCCGCCTCTTTGATCCGGTTCAATGCTTTTGTTAATGCGATTATGGAATTCTTCTTGTCTGATGTTGGGTGTGCGCGCGTGCTCTGCAGGTGATGCAGGACGAGCTGCAGAAGCTGGGGCTCAAGGTGAACCACCACGAGGAGAACATCAGGTTTCTCAAGTCGGAGCTCAATGCCGTCGAGGAGTCGTGCGCCGACCTGGGAAGTGAGACCCTAATGCCCTGTGGCACCTTGGTTTTATACTTCTAATTGACAGATTCGTGGTTATATTCTCTAGTCTGGTAATGCGGTATATCGGTACTGTGATGCAGAATAAGTGCGTAGTTCATTAATTAAACACTATGATGTATAATTCGAACCTTGCGATACCTAGTTTTTGCTAAAAAAAAGGCCTGTTAATTATTAATTATGGAGCTTGTGATCATTAATTTTTGGTATGTTAGATATATTTTCTGAAAACCTGAGTTTTATATGTACATTCAAGTCGGCCAGATGTGGAGTCATGGATTTGTGAAGAGGATGAAGGACCCATATGTTGGCATGAAATTATTTATGTGAGAGGAGGGATGGGGTGTGAAACCAACCATCACCAACTTAAATATTTAAAACAGTGAAAATACCTAAATGTAGTTAATGATGTCATCGGAAGAGGAACTCTTAGTATTTGGGATGAATGAACATCCGTGTGAGTGGATTGCATTTTCATGTACTTTGGTACACAATGGAGGATAGCTACTGTTAGATGTGGCCAGTAGAGCATGGCTTAATGGAGAAAGAGCTAAGATAGCAAAGGTGCTCAGTGGAGGTAGAGAGAGATAGAGACTCAACAAGAACAGGTCTGTTGAGCTGTTGTTTGCCTAATAGTAGCTGATGTTTTGGTTTACTTTATACTACCTCCATTCCTTTTCACTTGATATTTTGGACATCAATACAGTCTCCAATGCATATGTTTGATAATTAACTTTTCTAATAATATTTTTATAAAAAATATTAAAAATATAACTGCATGAAAGTGTTTTTCATGATGAATCTGTTAATATCATTTTTTTGCATATTAGTATATCTTAATATTTTTGTATATATTGATGATTTAAATTTTGAGGTTGACTATACACATTCTGAGACGTCATCTATTTAAGAATGGAGTATATGATAAGCTGTAACATGTGTATGAACTGATATACCCTAATGCAATCATTCTAATGCTGACAAGCAAATCTGACATACCTTGGTAGAGCTAGACCAAAACAACTTTGCATCCTAATTCATGTGTTACTGCTCATGCTTATCCTAAGGCCCATATGGCAAGCCAACTGTGGCATTTGCTGCTACTGCGTGAGTGCCTTTAGATGCTAGTGTGCTACTACTTCGCATGGCATATGCATCTATTTAAATCAATCGAGGCCTCTTTGAGGAGAACATTGGAAGTTGGTTGTTGATACAGCATTCTGCATTAGTGGTAGGACTAGCTAACTATTGCAAAATTTATCTTGGAAACTGCAATCTGTTTGCATGAGCCTTGTTCTCCACCTTTCTTATTATCTAATGTTCTTAGCACCACGATTGGATTATTGCATTAGATGGCTGTGATAAATTTGAATTTATGGTGCAAGTAATGTCATTCGGCTAAAGAAATCAAAGCTATCCATAATTCCATGTACTCTTTAACTCCTTTCCATAATTCCATATACTTTTTTCTTTAACTTATTGCCCCTATTTATATGCTAAAGCCTGGAACTTTTCTCAGTTAAAATTGGCAATTATTATTCATCGATGGCGGCAATTGCAAATAATGACACGTCTGTTGAAGAAGCTGAACAGCGCACTATTCAAAGTATACTCAAACAGGACGAGACAGCAGCTGGGATCATATGCCAACTGAAGGTCCGTCATTATCAGCATGTATCAAAGCTGCCACTGATGAAAGATGTCCTTGGTGTCGTAGCTACCTTGGGAAAAATAAATAACGACAACCTCAGCAGGTCATTTTTCTCTCTTTGTTTTGACATAAGATTTAGTGCACCAACTGGTGCAAAGTTAATGGGCATAATTTCTTGTTTACTTTTGTGGTACCCATTATTCTTATGAATTTGTTATAGGGTACTCTCAGAGTACTTGGGATTGGACAATATGCTTGGTGTTGTCTGCAAGACTTTTGATGGTGTCGAGGGTCTTGAAACATATGACAAGGAAGGTATGGTTGATAAAACCAGTGGCATTCATGGACTAGGTCGCACAATTGGAAAATTTTTAGATGGAAGATTCACTGTCTTTTGTCTTGAAAATATAAGGTGTGTTTTCACTGTGCTGTTTATTTTGGACTCTGCTGGATGAACACCTTAACATTATACACTATTACACTTTGCAGGCCATTTTCTGGTGATTTGATGATCGATGATCCTCAGAGAAAGCTTCTTTTGCATAAACCAAGGTTGCCTAGTGGAGAGCTCCCTCCTGGTTTTCTTGGTTTTGCAGTAAATATGATACATTTGGACCAGGAAAATTTGAGTTGTCTCACAGCTGGGGGCCATGGTCTTAGGGAAACTTTGTTTTACAGCCTGTTTTCTGATTTGCAAGTCTATAAGACTAGAACTGAATTGCGAAATGCTATTCCTTTGATAAATGATGGTGCTGTTTCTCTTGATGGTGCTATACTAAGACCTAATGGCTCATTCTGCCTAGGTAATAGGTATGCAAATATATGGATTTGTCCTTTAACATCACATCATACTGTTAATTGATCATTAGTGTTCTGCATATTGTGGTTTCTTTGGTGATATTTAATTTTCCTTTCATTTTATGGGTATATGCATGATAGGTTACTCTGGTTTAATTACTAAAATAGTCTGGTAACACTAACTTGCACTGTTCTGTAACAAGCATATTTAGCTTAATTCCACCTCTTTTTTGTTAACGGTTATACATAACCATACCTTTGAAGGACAAGCTTAGGAATAAAATTTACTGTAACTGCAAATCTTGGGGTCCCAAACTTACCTGGAACTATCACTGAACTGGAGGAGCAAGTTAAACATAAGAATTGGGAAAAGGAAAGGCTTCTCGAGGATATGAAAAGACAAGAAGATTTGTTGAACCAAGTTAAGGATTTGTTCAGCAAGAAAAAGCAACAGCTCATGACTTATCTCACTCAACCAGGAATGCTACAGGTGAACTTACAAATTTATTCTGTTCTTTTCTTAACTGTACTAATTTAGTAATTTATTGTCATCCAGAGCTACAGTAGACAATAAATAGAATGCTCTGCTTATATGAAGTGCTACTGTAGCAAATACATATACAGGTGCTTGCCTTCTAACAACGGAGGGGAGGCCAGACTGCTGGAGGGGTCTGCTAGAGAATCTAATACACTTAGCTTTTTTTTCCCCCCAAAACTAGATATCTGTAGGATAAATGTAGCTGCCTTGTCACTCTGAGAGCAAATGAGAGGTCAGATGGGTCTTCTAGAGAATCTGATACGCTAAGTTTGGTTTTTGTTTTTCCTGAAACTAGATACATGTAGGATGCAGGTAGCTGCCTTGCGAGAGCAAAGGGGAGGCCAGAGGGGTCTGCTAGATAGTATATGTTCCATTTGAAGAAAAGAACTTGTTTGATGATATAAGAAGTATAACTTTGTTGCTGCAGTCAATTGATGATCATTTGTTTGATCAAATTGTGACTGATTGAATAGAAGTAACATGTGCATTAGTGCATAGCAGGGATCCACACCCATTCTATGGCTTATGTTAGCAATGTTAACTTACATATGAACTAGCATCTAATATTGTAACATAATAGTACAAGTTATACTTTTGTTAAGACATCCGAAGAGCAATACTGTAAATTATTGTCTATATATTCTTCTTAGATAGGGTAAAATCTCAGTCAGCTAACTATTTAACTTGCCCATGTGGAAACTGGCGAATTCTAGGATTAGGTCCAGGTTCAAATTGTTTCTTTGAGGATAAATTGCATTTAATTTATACTTTGTTTGTGCTCACCATTTATAATATGTATTCTCTTCAAATTTCTATTTTTCCCCAAAATATATTGAATTCAGAAGAATGGAAAATGGTGATACGACAATGGATCTGATGTCTTCACTTTTTCAGAGAGCATCGCAGGCTTCACCGACAATTCCTTCACCAGCTACTCCTGGAAGCAATCCATTTGGATCAAGGCCTCCCCACCTGCGGTGATAGCATAAGACTGTAGGCATTTTCTTCAGATTGGAGTTTGCCAGTGATAGATGATGGCTTGATGGCTTCATGCCTGCAGAATGCATTGTGCAACAATCTTGATGTTACTGGCATACCATATGTTGTTAAGTTAGTCTGTCATTTTGCTAGTTGCAAGTTGCAACAGATTATACTCTGTTTGTTTCATTCTTTTACCCTTTCATCAGCTCTTTTGCATCTTGTCAAAGGAAGATAATACCCTTTCATTAGCTCTTTTGCATCTTGTCAGAGGAAGATAATAGAGCAGGTAGTGAAGAATTGAAGGAACATGCAAACAGGATGTACCTTCTCCATTAATTTGTTGAAATGCGTGTAGTTTCTGAACTTCCCTGCTGGATGATGCAAGGAATTTTTTGTTTTGAACATGGTGTAGAAAACAGCTTTATCATCAATGAAGAAACCCAACTTCGATGAGAAGAATTACCAGTTTCAATTTCTCTTGCTGATCCAAAGCTGATGTAGCGATGGATGTATAACTAGGGTGTCACCACCTTTATCTGGCATCAACAGAATTGCGTGCGTGGTGTTGCCGTTTGATTCAATTTTCAAATGACTAATCATAATAACGTTAGCCTATATTTTATGTCCAGCATTTTTAAAGTTTGGTTATATATATTCTGAAAGTGACCTCTCATCTCTCGTCTCAAAATAAGTTTATTTTTCACCAATCTCACATATACCACACTTTATCAAATATCAATGCAATTATTTCTCTCTATCTATTATTAATAATGTATTTATTCTTTAATTGTTTTAAAATAAATTTATTTTGAAACAGATGAGAGGATCAAAAATAAATTTTATTTTAAGATAGAGGGAGTACCGGTCTAATATTTTTTTTGCCTTTGTTCATAATACATTCAGCAACAGCATTACCAATAATGTCGCAGTGTCAAGGCTCAAGAGTAATCAAACCAGTAAATCAACAATCTGATATTGCTACTATATCATAGGATAGTAGTACTTCCAAAGTTTCGATACAATTTCGCTAGTACACCTGGTAGCAACATGCAACCCATGAATGCCATGAGACACTGGGATATTACGTCAGCTACAGAGTTTTGCAGGCTGGATTTGAAGTTTTGAACATCCTTGTCCAGCCTAGAGAATGTTAAAAGTCTCAAATAATTCTGGAAGCCATTCTTGGTGATGCACACTGCCTCCTACTTGATCACCTCATAGACAAATTTGCTTACATTTCCAGGCCTGAAATTTCTTGGACTGGATCACCTCTCAGCTCTCACTGCAAGTTGAAAAACCCAAGTGAGATCAACTGATATGTTACACTGTACGAGCAAGATTTATACAGGTCCGTTCGGAACACGAGGATTTCATATAAAAAAGAGTGTATTTTTTCCTCGGGAATTCTCTGTTTTCTGAGAAATTCCTACGAAAATCATAAAAGGAGTGTGTTTCTTTTTCTTGGAACAATTCTCCGTTTTCTATGAAGTTCCTATAAACATCATAAACTTGTAATCATGTAATAACGGAATGAATTATGCTGTGTTCTTGTAATCAAATACTCCCTTCGTCCCAAAATCCCAAAATGTACGACAATAACCAAAGTCAACAAAAAAATCCTTTCATTCTAAAATGTACGACGATAATCATCATAAAAAAATCCCTCCATTTTAAAATATATGACGATAATCAACGTTTAAAAAAAATGGAGGGTGTAGTAATACCTTTTGTTTTTTTGTTGGAGGGGACCTTCTTCCCCCTGCCGGAAGCGACATCGTCCATGCTCTGCCCCTGCCTCCGGTACCGGCCACCGGAGGCGACGAAGCCAGGGCACGGCCGGTAAGCCTTGATCGGCCACCACCCGAAGCCGGGGACGGTGGCTATGCCGCCCTGGATCCGCCCCTCGCCGTTGCAACCCCTCTCCACCTCCTCCCGCCCGCACCCTCTGCATCCCCTGCATATACATACGAAGTTACGCACGCGGCGTTGTCAGGAAGAAGCAAGAAAAATTTCAGCTGGTATTTTTTGAATTTTTCTCTTCTTCGATACAAGAATCTTACTACATGTACATAAGGCAGTTTTTTTTGCAATCTTCAAAAGTTTTTTTTCCAAAAAAAAACAAATAGAACTTTTTTTTTGAAACGAAACACACGAGATAACGCGGGTTCCATTGATAGAGTAGGAAAAAATACAAGACTAACCCAAAAAGGAAGAAACTCGCCCGGTTGAATTGGTACATCAACGCAGACAAACGCTCAAAAGCGAACCTCCACAAACAGCCCTAACAAAATCATACCCACCCGACAAGACGCAACCTATACGGCGTCATCCACCAAACCTACACACAACCAAACATCGAAACGAGCTCCAAGTCGACTGGACATTACGAGAAAACAAACTACACTGCACTAAAAAGGTCCCACAAGACACAACTTTAGCTTACAAATCATGAATGATGCTTATTACTCTAGCCAATATATGTACAGATGAAAGGAAAAGAAGTGCTTGCCACTCTTAACCAATATACACACAAACACACAGAGATGAAAAAAAATAGGCCACTCTAACCAATATATATATATATATATATATATATATATATACAGATGAAAAAAAGAAATATATATATATATACAGATGAAAATATATATATATATACACAGATGAAAAAAAAGGGAAAAGAAGGTTCCACCGAGATTTGAACTCGGGTTACTGGATTCAGAGTCCAATGTCCTAACCGCTAGACCATGGAACCACTCGTTGATACGAATACAAGACAAATTTAATATAATTACATAAAATTCAGGAACTCATTTCCACACAAATTCTAAGGATTTATTCTGACATTAAAATAGAAGTCAAGAACCGCTGATTGATTCTAATAACATGAAAATTATAGATTCTGAAACATGAAGCTCCATGTCAGAAAACAAAAGTATACGTAGTATATTTACCTGAAGTTGGGGTCATCCCTGTAGCTGACAAATTCAGTCTCAGGAACTACTACTTCCTCCTGAGAGGAAGCAGCAGCAACTGCCTCTTGCTCCTTGGTCACCACAGAAGCAGAAGAGTTGGATGAGCTGCTGCTGCTGCTGCACAGAATGCTCCCTCTGGCCGCCTGTGGATGCTTCTTGCAGAGCAAAGAAGAGCTGAGGTTGCCTGAGAGGAAGACGGGGTTGTGGACGGCGGCAGCAGCAGCAGGTGGAGCAGGGAGCTGCAGCCACAGGGAGGCCGCCATTGATGCGCCTCCGGCCCGCCCTCTCCTCTGCTTCCTCCTCCCGGTGAGATGAGAGAGAGAGAGAGAGAGAGAGAGAGAGAGAGAGAAATGGAGGTGGAAATTTGGAAAGATTGGAGGAAGAACTGGGAGCCACGTGGGCTGCTTACCTTGTGGTGGGATAATGCACGGTGGATGTTTGCTCGTTGGAAATAAACATATCTTTTTTATGTGTTCTTCCATGAAGATTTTTTTTAGGGAACTTCCATGAAGAATTGAGCAGCCAGTCGTGTGAATGAGCCCAAAAAAACATAATATTGAACATGGCAGAAAAAAACTGTTGTGTAAATGAGTCAAATGAAATATTGAACAGCCAGTCGTGTAAATGAACCAAAAAATGGCAGGAAAAAAATGTTGTGTAAATGAGCAAAAATAATTGTTGGAAAAAGAGGTTCCACCGAGATTTGAACTCGGGTTACTGGATTCAGAGTCCAATGTCCTAACCGCTAGACCATGGAACCACTTCTGACATAAGGTCCCTAACAACGTATAGATCAACTTTGTCTTGATTGTTTTAGGAATAAACTTGTCCCGGCCGGTTCGCTAGGTCCAGGAAGCACTGCATTTTGATCAATATAATGCTCCTGTTGTGTTCCTGTTCAGTTAATTCTTGTCTTGCGCTGAAACTCTGCATATACTATCACCAACCCAACACACCAATACTTACTAAAATTTGTTCTCATTTTGTTTGGTTCGTGTGGAATCTTCATATAATTTAGAAGTCATCAAGAGAAAACGCTCTCTCTTCTCTCCTTTTCTGAATTCCATCAGTTGCACAAACAGAAACTGGCAGTCACACTCGTATGGTAGCTGACATTTCCCAGTCTCGCAGCCGTTACTCACCGCCGCCGTCGCCACCGCCGGCTGGTATTCTGCTGCACGCCGGCGGCCGGTGGACGGCGCTAGGCACGGGGACGACCAAGGTGGCGCTGCTGCTCCCAACAAGGGGGACTCGGGAGTCTAAATCTCCGAACACCCCTTGGACCTCTGACCGTCGTTCGATCGGCTTTGTGCGGCCCAGATTGGATGTATCGGCTACTTCTCGCCAACTGGTCAGCGATTTGTTTGGGCCCTCCTGCTGCTTCCTGGGCTTCAGGCCCAACACCACACGTATCATTCCAGACCCACCTCTTTTTAGTTTATAGAGCTTAGGGGTTTGTTTGGGAAGAAAATGATGAGAAGCAGCTAGTAACAATCTTTTTGTTTTTAGTTATTTTTTGGATTTAAAAAGTATATATTTTAAAATCTAAATGAAAATCTGGACGGTTTGAAAAAGCTTCTGGTAAGCGAAGATTTAATAAAACTTGAGATGTCCAAAGCTCATTCAAACAGACCTTAGATTAACGACTGCGGCCACAACGTCCATCTCGATCTATGTGTCCAACGCAAGTGGGCCCTAACATTTTAATGGAGTGCACTGTGCACATACATTTTGATATAGAGTTTGTACTTGTAGGTGTAATTGGTATGTGACTTTTTCACATTTGATGGATAAAAAGTAGTATCTGCCTTATATGTAATTGCACTATAGTCTATAGATAGATCATGTAAAGATAGATCATGTAAGGTTATGGATATATAGGCCTGATTCATTACCTTATACTGAAGTTTGGTTTTTTTTTTCACTAGTGACTTTTTGGGAGAAATTTGGGATTATGCCATCGGAAAAAAATAGACTTTGTCTTCCTTCATTCTAAAATAAATATAACTGTGTATTTAAATTTGAATTTAAATATTTATTTTAGAACGAAGGAAATATCTTTTAGATGGGCTCCGCTAAAATGAGATTCTCAAATTAAATAGAGGCTACCCGCTGAGCTTTTTGTAATTTGAAACAATAGAAATGTTTTTTGTCCCTCTACTTCTCTTCCACTTCCATGCTCGGTGTGGCAATCAAATTGGGAGGCGGAGTCATGGAGAAGATAGGGTCAACGAAATGATGGTAGAGCCTTTGAGTTCTGGTCCACGTCATGTGTACCACAACGGAGCTCTAAGGATAGTTGGTGCATGAGCCTGATGACAATGACTCTTACTAGAGTTCCATGAGGCTAGTGATGGAGGAGGTTGTGGGGTTGCACAAGAGTTTAACGAGGCCAACGACGCAGGGGCCTGAAGAGGTCGCGGGGCAAGAGCTGGATGAGGACGGCAATGTAGGAGCTAAAGGAGGTTGGCTATAACAGCCCGTCCTCCAAAACCCCATAGTCAATCCTCTCCGACGAACGGATGCACTTATACTTTTATCTTTGTTTAGTGTAAATAGTTAACTTAAAATAATATGGTTAGAGGAACAAAGCATTACAAGTTGATTTCACTTTTCTAGTTTCTCAACTAGAAAGATGGTACTAATCAAGTACACACAACATTTATAATGACATAGGACACATCTTAATTGAACCAGATATCTACATCTTGAATTTTTTGCATTTTTAATTTTTTTAAAGATTTACAAAAATAACTTGCGAGTTTGAAAAATTTCAAAACTAATCTCCTCCCGCCTCGGGAGGCGTGAAGGAAAAACCCTCCCGAGGGCGAAAAATCCGACGTGGCGAGACGGCCCCGCGGACCGTCGCGCGCGGTGGCATTTTGCGGGCGGCCCTTCCCGCCCTTGGGAAGGCGTTTTCACTGTGCACGGGGGCGCTGCAAAAATGCCGGGGGCCGCCTTTTTGCGGCGGCCCCTTCCCACCCTTGTAAGGGCGTTTTCACCGTGCACGGGGCCGCCCGCAAAAGGCCGGCGGCGGCATTTTTGCGGCGGCCCCCCCCGCCCTTACCAAGGGCGTTTTCTTGTGCTTACGGGGGCCGCCCCAAAATTGCCACGGCCGCCCGGCAATTTTGCGGCGGCCCCTTCCCGCCTCTGCAAGGGCGTTTTTACCCAGCCGTATATAAGCCGACTCTCAATCATTTCAACCTCATTTACACCTTTCTAAATCCAGAAAAAGAACGAGAGAGAGGTGAGGAAGAGGAGGAGCGCGGCGAAGCCTTTGGATTGCGTACTTCATTGGAGGTAAATGCAATATCTCGTCATTATTTTGTTTGTTAGCTAGTATGTAAATGAAATATTAGGAAAAATATAAATTTGTAATATTTGAATAGGTATTGAATAATTTGTTATAGATTTGTAAAACAGATGGTTTAATTTAGATCAATGTAGATAATCTAATCGACAGTAACATAGGAAGAATAGATAGATCAACAAGGATATTTAATGGACATTAACATAGGTAGAATAGATAGATCAACTTAGGTAGAATGTGTTTGGATGTAAAAATTATGTGAGCGGATGGTAAGCACTATAGAAAATCGTACGTATAATTTTGTTGATGATCAAAATATGTTTAGATATAAACTACGAGTTAATTAAATTTAGTTTATAAATTTTGGCAAACTGAAATGAACGAGTTACAATTGGCGGTAATGGAACGAACAAATCGATTTGGGAAAATTTAAGATGTAGACCAGAGAACATATTGTTAAAGAAATTAAGTTAGGCACAGAATCATCTAGGAAATATATTCGTAGTATGGAATAAACTCAGTTTCAATTTGTTTGTCAGGCACTATGGCAAGTAAGATCATATTTCAGATAGTTTACGGTGAAGGCAACGTTAGATACGGTCCAGAAGGTGTAGATTTGTCAGAATTTAGGATGAAATCAAAGGGCATTGATAGGCCAGGCGAGAAAACATTTGAGTCAGTGTATAGTTGGTTGCTACGTGGATTTAAAGTGGATACAAGAGTGAACACAATGTCTCTATCCGTTGTAGTTAGTCGTGCAACGAAGGATATTATTGGGAACTTATGCCTATTGATAACACTGAGTCGTGGAGACGTTATGTGGACATGGCACTTGAAAGGTCCGCCCCTTGTTATTTTTGTGGCACTTGCACGAAATCGATAGCGGTAATACAATGCAAACAGTATGGCGAAGGTCCAAGCAATGAAGCAAGCTTAGAGGAGGCGATTGGCGTGGCGGACGAGGGAGAGAGAATCGAAGCAATTGTTGAAGAAATGGAGAGGGAGGATTCTGAAAATGAGCGGGCGGAGGGCGATGAATCATCGGACGAGGAAGAAGATGTCATGCCGTCGATTGGGAACAAGCGATTTCTCTCGGCTTGTTATCTCGGAAGGGCGTATGTTTCATTTGAATACAAAGATAACGAGGTCATCCAGGGTGCTAGGTATGCTCATAAGGAAGACATGAAAGAGGCGGTGAAGCATTGGGCGGTGTCTTTGCATAGAGAGTTTAGGGTGGTGAAGTCTACAAACTATGTGTATGATGTGAAGTGTATGAAGGATGATTGTCAGTGGCGCGTTCATGCATACAAGGGAAAATGGAATGACTATTGGAAAGTGAGCATTGTTGGTGAGCACACATGTACATTGCTGGGGGTAGATAAGTACCACCGCAACATCACCTCGGCGTTTGTTGCCGGTGAGATGTACAACCATGTTGTTAAAAACACAGATTTTGAACCAGCTCCATTATTAAGCACATTGAGAAAAAATTCAAGTATACTATTAGCTATGCGAAGGCTTAGAGGGCGAAACAAAAGATATTGGAGATGAGGTATGGCACATTTGAAGCATCGTATGACAATTTACCTCGTCTATTAGCCACCATTGCTCAGAGAAACCCCAATACCTACTACGACATTCGGACATTTCCATCATCTACGATTCGAGCAAGAGCGTGCTCAAAGAGCCTTTTCTCGATTGGTGCTTGCATCAACGCATTTGTTCACTGTCGCCCGTGTCTTGTGCATAGATGGAACCTTTCGCGGAAATACGAGGTCGATGCGACGGCGATTGGAGCAGATGGGAACAACCGGGTGTTACCTATGGCGTTTGCATTTGTCGAGAGTGAGAACACCGAAAGTGGTATTGGTTCTTGGAGAGAGTTCGATGCCAAGTCGTTCGTATGAGGCCTAATGTTTGTCTCATACATGATCGTCATGCCGGCATGCTGAGGGCAATCGACTACCTTCGAATGGTTGGCCGGAGAGGGGACTTCCGGCTAGGTGGCATGATGTTCGGAGTAGGTGGTGCATGCGTCATATGGGAGCCAATTTCTACAAACAATTCAAGAACAAGCACCGATGGATCTATTCAAGAGGCTATGTGGTCAAAATCAAGAGAAAAAATTCAATGAGATGTGGAGAAGGTTGGATGAGGCGACAACGAAGCAAACCGACGAGCAATCTCGTTTGCCACGAGTTGACGAGCTGCTTGTACCTCTTGGTCCATTGCATAATGACCCGCCAACAATGAGAAGGAGGTCTGCACCATCAATACGTAATTTCTCCCCTTTGGATAGAGAATGAACCGAAAGAAAAGTGGTCTCGTTGTATGACACCGACGGAGCTCGATATGGTATAATGACAACGAACCGGCCGAGGTGTACAAGCGGGTGATGCGAGGAGTTAGGGGGCTTCCATTGGTGGGTATTGTGGAATTTATCCTTCATGGCACGCAGGCATATTTTAGGGATAGATTTAAGAAAATATCCCCTTTAATGGTCGATAACAAAATTGTATTTGGCAACGTGGTGACGAAATATATGCAAGACAAAATTCGAAGGCTATGAAGCACGAGTAATCCCCAAGGAACCCAAGTTCTTCGATGCGAGATCATGTGTGTCGACGGGAGAAGGCGAGGCATCAACCGTGTTCAAGGCGTGTGGGAATGTGTGCTTCATGCGGATGGTGGTTGTAGCTGCAGTGTATGAAGCCGAAGCTTAGACATCGCCTTGCTCACACGTCCTTGCCGCATGGGACTGCGGCATAGTTCCGATATTTATGTGTCACCGTACTACAGAAAGAATCAATTTTTCATACGTGGAAGGAGGAGATATATGGTTTTGGGATATCGGATCGTACACAACACTACGGCCACAAGTGTTCTACATTCCGGATCCATCGAAGTTAAGGATGAAAAAGGGACGTCGTCGCCGAGACGCATCGAAACGACATGGACGAGTCCGAGGCCGGGGAAGGACCCTACGTTGCAGCAAATGCGATGAGCGCGGACATACATACAAAAATGTCCGAAGAATTCAGAAACTTCAACCGTCGAAGGTTCAGGACTTTCCGGACAGCCCTCCGATGGTAGCCGTCCTTCTGGAGAAGGAACAACAACGAGACGACCACGTCCTAGACGTGCTCGTGCAGCGACTACGTCGTCCACTGGAGATGCAATGGCTTGATTATTTTGTTTGCTCCTTTTCAATGTAGTGGTGATCGATATTTGTACTATTTGTCATGTTGTTGCCATCTCGTGCGTGTAATTTTTATCATTGTGAGACGTAAACTGGTTTATTGTTGTTGTGATACTTATATGTTGTGTTTGTTAGTTTGAATTAAGACGTGAACCTTTTTTATGTTGAGATATAATGGACCATTTATGTCATGTATTCATGTTGTTTTGATTTTTCTTATAAATTGCTTATTCTGTGCTTCATGTATTCATGCAGGTATGGCGGACGATACACCAGCGCTTTTCAGCAGACAGGTGGACAAGGCGCACAGGTCGTACTTGTCGGCAGTGCATGGTGCTTAGCTGACCACCTTTCGTCCACGGCCGTCGCGCGAGTTGTTGCGTGTCGATCCGCGACACGTCGAGCGGTACGTTCAAACTCTTATCACTTATTGCAGGAACACTGTGCTTGATACTAATATTGCACTATCTCGTATGATATGCGGGTTACGTGAGTCCGGCCGATCGCTCTGCGGACTCGTTGAGGCGCGTGCCCACGATCACGACCAGCCGACGGTTCGATGCGGACCGGTCCCCGATAGCTGCTTTGGTGGATCGGTGGCGTCCTGAGACGCACACCTTCCATCTTCCTTGTGGGGAGATGGCTCCGACGCTGCAGGACGTCTCCTACCTGCTAGGGCTACCACTAGCCGGAGAGGCTGTCGGGCCTGTGGACGGTGTTGGTGGATGGAGGGAGGACATCACTGCGCGCTTTGCTCAGGTGATGAGGCTATCGGGGCTCCCAGCTGTTCAGTCGATCTACCCTTACGCGACCACCGGGCCTACGAAGACTTGGATTATGCAGTTCACAGTAAGTTAACTTCAAGACTTCGGTATTTTTCATTACATCTGATGTTTGTTAACATGGTTTTGTTAACATGGTTTTGTCCTAACTTGTTTTGATTTTTGTAGGCCGACGCCGCACGGGCATTGAATGCCGAAATCGACTCGGTGATGCTGAGGCTGGACGCAGGCATTCACCTGAACGAGGTGGAACAGAGGATGACCTTCGAGCGGATGCAGACGACGGCACAGAAGATCTTGCGGATCTTCTCGTGTCGTTCTGCCGTCGACGCGGTTCCTCCACAGGGTGTTACAGGTCCTCGTCCACGCGGTCCAGTACCCGGATGGTCACCACACGGCGCTGGTCCTTCCACAGGTTAGTTCCGCTCATTTTCATTGTGTCAACCCTACAACGTGATCTAACAAACCGAATGTCGCCTAGGTCCGACGCTACCGAGCGGGGATACGGCAGGCGCGAGTGGATCGTCGATCCCTCGGCCTTTCGCTACTCGGCCCAGCACTGCGAGCTTTGCTGGAGCGAGCGGATCCTTCGTTCCTCGTCCCCTCAGTCAGCCGGGAGGTGAGCAAGCGTCGTCCGATGATTACTTCACACGTGTTAGTTTAAGTCATTGATGCTTCACATTGCTTACATACAGGAGGATTCTACTCGGCGGGGATTTTCCGGTCGGGGACTTCGTCGACGCAGGCGGGCGGGTCCGAGGGAGGCGACGAGGGGGGGTCAGGTACGGGCAACGACTTCGACGACCTGGAGGACCCAGATCGAGACGTACTCGCCTCCTCTCAGCTCGGTGGAGCACCTCTACCACAGAGCCAGGACCCGCCACAGGAGACACCCACGAACCGACGGAACACGTTACTACCCACTTAGCGAAACAAGGTCAGACTACCTTCAACGGAAGGCTGAGTACCAACGTCGAGTTCGCGCTGAAGCTTTGGACTGGCCTATGGATCAGCTGGCACTACCCACATGGCGGGAACGTCCGAATGCCACCGTGGTCTACGTTGCCAAGTGGTAAGATCCATAAGACAAGCAACTAGAGGACAAAGATGCTTCGTGTGTCCCGAGATTGCGGATGACGATTTTGTCGTGAGTATAATTTTTCTTTCTTTAACCTTTTCGCTTGTTCCATTTTTTAACTCCGACCATAAAAAATGTGCAACCAGGAGGATGTACGTCGGTGTCCATACAAAGATTGGATCGATACGGTTAAACCTCGCTTCGATCGGTCGACGGTAACACAACCCGAGTCCACCGAACAATTCATTCAGGCTTGGATGGAGTATGAACGTCGCGTCGAAATCGCAAGCTTAGCATGGAGGAACAACCCACCGGTTTCCCTAAATGGTCGGAGCGTCCTATGTGCGGTTGTAGGGATCGTTGCAAGATGGCTACCTCATTTGAACCACGAACATATGGTCGGAGATATTTCATTTGCCCCAACTTAGACAACGACTTCGTTGTACGTCTTTCATTTTATCAATTATGCAAACGTCTTCGCTCTAGTGGCTCTCTAACGATTACATGTGTTTCTTTACCGGGGCATTCAAAGAAGGTGTGGATTCACTAGGTGGATCGACAATGTCATTCCCCAATATAACGGCTTAAAAGTAACCGAATGTGAAACTCAAAAGGAGTACAACGCCGAGAAGGAAAGAGAAAATTGATGACAAGCTTATCGCCCTTGAACGGTTCCGTAGGTAGCCGAGCCTTCACTCGTGGGGGATGAGTTAGTTGTATTGCATCATCCCTACCTAATGGGTTATGTAACACCGTGACAAACAACCGCTTAACCATTGCAACTAAGTTAACTTGGTTAAAATAATATGTTCACAGTAATGCAAACAACATATGCTCCTCCATATTTTGAGATTTATTGATGATCAAACTCTTAAAACGTTAACCATCGATAAATCTCAATGTGTTTGGTTTGAAAACATGAAAAATCATATAAGTAGAAAAATACTAATGACAGAAACTAATGGTCAAAGTTACACAACAATTTAGTTATTTAAGAAAAGTTTAAAAACAGTGAGTTCTTAAAATAGCCCAACAGTGTAGTAGGTCTCAAGAAATTAATATGTAGTTGAGAACTTGTACAGTAATTGTTTGAACTAATTGATAATTTTCAAAATTAAAATGTGATTATAGCCATGCGCTGTTTGTTTGAATTTCTAAATTTTATAACCGAACTAAAATATTATTCAAATATGTTAGGTTCACATTGTAATATCGGAGCCTACATATATTTTGGTCCACGGTAATGATTTTATTTAGATGCAAAAATATATTCGTGAACAAATTATTATTTTTTTGCTTGAGGAGAATTTATTTGGATTACAAATGACCAATAATAAGTTTTAATAATATTTAAAGTCATTCAATCATTTCAAAAAATTATAAAATATCTTCAACTTAAATGACCAATAATAAGTTGTAAGCACGGTGAAAAACGCCCTTGGTAAGGGCGGGAAGGGGCCGCCTGCAAAAATACCAGCGCGCCGGCCTTTTGCGCGGCCCCGTGCGAGTGAAAAAATGCCCTTACCAAGGGCGGGAAGGGCCGCTGCAAAAAGGCCGGCCTCCCGGCATTTTTGCAGCGGCGCCCGTGCACGGTGAAAACGCCCTTCCCAAGGGCGGGAAGGGGCCGCCGTAAAAATGCCACCGTGCGGCGGACGGCCGTGCGGGGCCGTCGCCACGTCGGATTTTTAGCCCTCCGGGAGGGCGTTTTTCCTTCACGCCCTCGGAGGGCGGGAGGAGATTAGTTTTGAAATTTTTCAAACTCACAAGTTATTTTTGTAAATCTTTAAAAAAATAAAAAATGCAAAAATTCTCAACATCTTCGTAGAGAAAGAGGGCCGGCCCATAGAGGACATGAGGAGGAACCATGACGGCGTGGAAACGAAGTGGCCACTGGCCACAACTATAGATGGCCAGATGGGCCGAGCCTTCCCGTGTCGGCCCGGGCACGCACGCACTGTAGTGCGGCCTGGCCCGACATGGCACGGGAAGGAGTGGATCGTGTCGACACGGCCCGGTTGGGCGTGCGTGCTCGGCCGACGCATGAGACCGTGGGCGGCACGGCATGGCTCGGCTCTGTAGCATGCCGGCTCAGGCACGGCACGGCCCACGGGCCGGCACAACACGTGCGTCCATGGGCCGTCCCGCCTTCCCTCTCATTCCACTCCACCGCATCACACCCCGTCGGGCCGTCCGCATCTACTCTCCCATCCTTCCTCCAGCTCCAGGTCGTGCGCATCCGCATCTCTCATTCCCGCCGACGCCGCCAGCCCGCCACCAACGGCTCCGCCTCCCTCACCGCCGCCGCCACCTCTCCTCTCAGTTGTGCCCGCCTTCCTCACCGCCGCCGTCGCCGCTCCTCTCACTCATGCCCGCCTCCCTCACTGTCGTCGCCGCCGCCGGGGAGATCTAACGATGACGCGCATGCACGGGCCAACCTCCACTCCACCGCACCCCACCCTTTGTCACGCCCCGACTTTCAATCGGGATTAAAAATCTTTTAATAATGTATTTCTAGAAATTATTAAAAAATAAAGTTATCAAGTGAATTTAATAAGGAAATAAAATTTTTCCTTTAAAAATCATGGCTGAAAATATTTTTTAATATTCTCCATGCCCTAAAATACTCTCTGAAATTTTTCGTGAAATTTTGGAGCACCAGAAATAATTCTAATAATACAAAAAGCATTTAAGTAATTATTTAAATAAATTATTTAATCAGTAAATGATCTCTTTGTATTTTTTTATTAAATACTTTGTGTGTCCATATATTTTCACGATTTTTTTGAATTTATTTGAGCATTGGAAGTTTTTATAAAAATACAAATGTCTTTTATGTGATTAAATAAATGGTAAAAACAAATTTAATCTCCTTCCTGTGCTTGAGCCGTTTTCAGCCCAATAGCGCAAAGTCCAAATTCCCTCCCTCCTAGGTTCGGCCCAACTCGCCGGCCCGCTCCTTGCGCGAAGTCTACTTTGCGTCCCTCGCTCAGTCTCTCTCTCCTCTCACTGTCGCGTGGGTCCCGCTTGTCAGTCGTTTTCCCCTCCTCCCGAGCCACCGATGGTGGGCCCCACTGTCGGGGCCATCTCTAACCTCCGCCGCACCTCCCGTGCTCACGCCGCCATGGCCGCCCACGCCGCCGCCTTCCCGCCTCCCCACATCACCTCGCCTCCCGCACGTGCGCGCGCCGTCCCGCCTTTCTCAATCGCGCCATTTTTCCTCACTCCCCGCGCAAATTGGCACCGTGTGCCGCCGCAATTTCCCACGTCGCCCATGCCCCATTCCGCCCTCGATTTTCGATCGCCCCGGCCTCGCCGCCGCCTTCCCGAGCTTATAAAATCGCTCCCTGTGCACCCTGCTCGGTTCTCCTCGAAAACCCGAACCCGCAGCACTTCCTAGCTCCCTTCCCACGCTAAGTCGTGCGTCGCCGCTCGCCGGTTCTCTCTGGCAATTCTCCACGGTCGACCTAGCCGTCGCCGCACCCTGCCGCCACCATCTTCGGCTTTGCCATGCCAAGGGATACCTCGGTCGTCCCTTGCCTGCCACGAGACACCGTCGTAGTCCCATCTTCACCACGATACCGAGCCGCCACCGCTCCACTTTGTCTCCGGCCGGCAACCGCCGTCGCTCCAGCCATCGCTGCTTCAAACCACCGCCATCGTCGACATCGCCACGTCACGCTGCACCCCGGCCTTTACCCCATTTCCCCTAATCATCGTCGGAGCCCCACTTCCATCGCAACCCCGAGGCGTTGCCGCCTCGGCCGCGCGGTCGCCGCCACCGCTGCTCACCGCGCTAATCAACCGTCACCACCGACTCCGCCATCCCGAGAGTGACCTCGGCCGCTCCTTTTCCCCAAATCGCCACCGGATTGAGCCCTCCCCCGCAATCCCGAGCCGCCACCGCCTTTCTTGCCTCCGGCCGCCTCTTGCCGCCGCGAGAGACCGCGCCCTTCCGTGCTGCCTCCATCACCCGCGTCACCGCACCTCGTCCGCCTCTTCCCAAGCGTCGCTCGCCACCGGAGCGCCGCTATCGCCAAGCGCCCGCCTCACCGCCGTCATTTCCGTCGTTCCTCCGGGCCGCACACCTCCAATGTCTGGTGAGAACTCCTCTTCTCCCTCTCCCATTTGCCCCCTCTCGTGACCCCTTGGTCATCGCCGCTCGCCGTCGGAGGCCTTTGGGCGGTGCGCCGCCACCGCGTCGTCGCGTGCTCGGCCGACCGACGAGCCGGCCTCCTCCTTTCACCGACCGTACGATCCATCGCGCGGTGGATCTGGGCCGTTAGTTGGGCGCCTGCTTGGCCAATCGCCTCCGTAGACTTGGTCCACGGTACGCCAACCGCTTTAGCATCGCTGACGCGTGGGGCCCTCCTTTAGTGGACGCGGTCCGTGGTGGACCGGTCCTTTTCCCCCGCGCGCCCCCTGCTGATGTCAGCCCGACGTCAGCAACCGCCTTTTTCCTTTGTAAAATTAATTAAATATTATGCAATAAATCGAATTAATTTCAAGAATTCAATTAAATGGTCCAAAAACTTCTAAAATTCATATCTACTCCATTCGAACTCCAAATTGGGGCATTCAAATTGCAAAATTCATCTAAAATTGAGATCTACATGTTTGTTTACTTTCCATGCACTGTTTATTTGGTTTTTTATTAGAGTTTTTTTCTCATTTTGCGTGCCAGCGTGTAGACTTCACCGTTTTGGAAGTTTGCGGTCGCGAAGAAGAGAAGATCAGCTGAAGAAGCAAGGCAAGTCACATTCCTCCTTGACGCATATTATTTCCAATTTATAAAATATTTATTGTTTGCAAATAAAATTATATGTTTTGCTAATTACATGAGAATCGAGACTACCTATCTGATCGCTTGAGCCATGATTAATTGATATCCATTCATTGTCAACCTGGGTAACTAATTCGACTAGCTTGCGTCACTTACGTGATCTTGCTAGAATTACTTACACTTAGCCACGTTTAATTACACTAACTCACCTAATAGAAAAACTATACTACTAGTTGATAGTCACATGAAATGATGGTCATGGATTAGTATTACCTTGGAATAAAGGTTGAACTAAAATGTGACTTAGGCCCTGTTTGTTTACCTCAGCTTTTAGCTTTGCCTCCTATAGTAGACAGAAGCTGAAACAAACCGGTAGCTTTTATGTTCAGCTTCTCAAAAGCCATCTGGCTTTTATGAACTAGAGAAGCCAAAAGCTGGAAGCCCATCCAGATGAGCTTTTCTGGCTTCTGAGAAAGAAAATTACCCACCATGCCACTGGTTACACATATCGATTCGTCCTGTTGACCGGTCTTTTCTCCTCCCACCGCGCGAGGCCGACTCGCGCCCCTTCCCGTGAGAGCTCGCGGCGCTAGGGTTCGCCGCGCTCCCCGCCGCCGCTGACCCTGCCGGCGCGCCGTGGTCCTCTCGTGCCCTCTCCGTCGCCAGTCCTTAGGTGTGTCGCCTCCCTCTCGTTCCCACCCCATCATGCCGCGCCGCCCCATGCTAGCACCGCGCCGCCTCCCTCTCGTTCCCTCTCGTTTCCAATCTGCCGCATCGGCTCTGCTGCCTTGGACGCCGCCGGCGACGTCCCATCATGCCGCGCCGCCCCATGCTAGTGCCTCCCCCATCCTCTTCCCCGCCATCGCCTCCCCATCCTCTTCCCATGCGGCGCCTCCCCATCCTCTTCCCATTGCCGCCGCCCGAGAAAGTATTCGACCCCAAGGTGATTGTATTGCAGGAACATTGCCTCACTGTCTCTCCAAATTGTCTTGACCGGCCGGGTTCGGTTCATGACACTAGGGTGTTCAATGATGCTCTGCAAAAGTATCCTGACAAGTTTCCTATTGCGCCCGAAGGTACACAGCTTTTTATTGACTAATTTATTTGTTCATGGCACATCATTTGTATGATAATGACATGAGATGTTTCTTTTTCTAGGAAAATACTATCTTGTTGACTCGGGCTATCCTAATCGGAAGGGTTTCTTGACTCCATATAAAGGGGAGACATACCATTTACCTGAGTTTCGAGCAGGATCCGGGCCTACAAGTAAAAAAGAAGTTTTTAATTTTTTGCATTCATCACTTCGCAACATGATTGAGAGGTCATTTGGGGTTTTGAAGATGAAGTGGAGGATATTGCTAAAGTTGCCAAGTTATCCTATGCCGAAACAATCAAAGATTATTATTGCTTGCATGGCTCTTCACAATTTCATTAGAGAAAGTACTTTGGATGATCAGCTTTTTGACAGATGTGACGAGGATGAAGATTATGATCCAAATGATGAACTTGAAGAAGACGATGACCAACCAGCTCAAGAAGCCGAGGCAGCTCATGAAAGCCAACCGAATGAGGATGAGGGTGGAGTCGACATGAATGCATTTCGTAATAGCATTGCTGACTCTTTGATGGCGATGAGAGAATGATGTACAAAATGTTGTTTATTTTGCCACGAAAACATTGTATGACGCTACTTTTTAAATTATTATCACTATCGTCATCTCAATCCGATTTCTCATGAATTAAAAAAACTAGGGTCGTTTTTGAACATTCTGAATTCTGTCGAGTCAAAAAGCTAATCCTGAAGCAAGGTTCCAAACAGGCACAGCTTCTGCAGTTGCAGCTTCTTTAGGTGGTAGCAGTCAGAAGCCAGAAGCCAGAAGCTAGCTTCTACAGAAGCAGAAGCTGAAACAAACAGGGCCTTAATGGTGGGCTGTGGTTGCATGGTTTTGCTTGTTATACCCATGGCAATTAAGGACGGGTTCATGGAAAACCCTGAAAGACTTACAGTACTTACCACAAGCCAGTATGGGCAACGACTGGACTTGTAGTGTAGCTTTCTCCTGACCGACTCATCCCGGCAAGGATGGGCGTGATGAAGTTCGGATGGACCAGGCAAGGTCTATGCGACTGCCGAATTCACCTAAGCATGAGAAGGGGCTGCCTACCTTGGATATAAAGGTAGGGGCGAAACCTGAGGTATGGTGTCGCTTGGTCAAGAGGAGTTATGCAAAGGGTCTTGTCACGATTTCCTCCTTACAGTATCGTGGTGATACTTCAGGGCATGACAACATATGTGGAATCGTGTCTTGTGGGTACAGTTTTACTCCTCTAGCCAGAGTAAACCTATTCGAATAGTCGTGCCCGCGGTTATGGACGATCGACCAGATTCACCATGATTAGTCCCACTTTAATAATTTGACTTAATGGAACTGGACTTAATTCAGGTGGTTTGGTTGAGCCTGTTCAACATGGAGATAACGTTATTCGGTGGAAGATTAATCCTGATTTAATTAATCAATGGTTTTACTATTTTAAACTAGAAAGGTTTTACAACTGCATTTATGCAAAATAGCCCAAGTCACTCTTGTCTCCCCTTGCACGTCTGTATTTCTCCGTGTGGCTTGCTGAGTATGGTGGTTGTACTCAGCCTTGCTATTTTCCCCTTTTTTCAGAAGTGTAGTGCTTCTGAGTCGAAGACGGAGTTAGAAGACCAAGACTCAGACCCCAGTTGAGTTTGGCTGTGGAGTGGAGCTGAAACCCTCTAGGATCGTCTTTTTTCGCTGCTGCTTTCTTTCAGGTGTGAGGACTAAGTGCCTCTTCTGTAAGTATTTTACGCTTTATTTTTACGTTTGGATCTGTTTATTGATTTGTCATTTTGTGTACCCTGACTGATTTTTGGACAGAAATTTAATACACGAAATAGTCTAGAAATTTGGCTAAATTTCTGGGCGTGACACCCTTCCTCATCCCCCATCCCCCGTCAACGCAGTCGCCACCGACGGCTCCGCCTCCAGCGAGCCTCCAGGTCGCTGCCGGCGCCGGCACCGAGCCCGTGCCCGCCTCCTTCTCCGTTGCTACCGCCGTCCTTCTCGTCGTCATTTTCCTCGCCCCTCTCGCCACCTGTGGAGATTATGGCAATCGGGTATCTACATGACAAGCTTATCCGACTGGAGATAGGGATAGGTTGTGCTTACCAAATATGTAAACCAACTACGACTTGGGTATTACGTTGCCGATTAGATAAGGCAACGGCTCATAGTCATAGTTTGGTAAGATTGAGGAAACCGACTTAGAGTAAGATAGGGTTTCCGATTTGTAAGCCCACCTCCCAAGACTATATAAGGGGGGTAAGAGGCGTCCCTTGAGGGATATCGGCTTTAGATCATATGCTTCATGAGAAGTTAGATCAGCTTTTAGCTTTAGACACACGAGATTACGAGATCAATAAAGACACTCGACGGATCGAATCCACCGAAACAGGAGTAAGGTATTACCTCACGAGAGGGCCTGAACCTGTCTAAACCTTGTTTTCTATCTAACCCATCGTGCTTGGCGATCTTGACTGCACCCCCAAAATTCTATTGCCGAAACCAAGTTTCGACAGTTGGCGCGCCAGGTAGGGGACCGCGCGTCGAGACTTCTTCAACAATCTCGCCGACAAGCGTAATGGGATCTCCTTCAGGATTCGGCGACTTCGCCGCCAACAACTTCGACGACTCCTCCTCCGACTCGGATTCAAACCAGTCGGAAGAAAAGACCCACTCGGCGCCGTTCGGGCTCCCCAATAGCACCGAGATCTTCGACGACACCCTCAAGATCAAGATGCAATCTGCTCGCTCCAACGAAGGACTTCACTCGGCATCGTTCGGATTGCCGAACACCGCCGAAATCTGCACCGACCTTCTCGTCTCCCCGACGGAGACGATCTACTCGGAAGAAGACCTCTCGGTGCCATTTGGGTTACCAAACGCCGCCGAGATCTACGGCAAACTCCTCTCCCCCGAGTCGAGGTTGACCCACTCGGAGGAGCCCGTATCCCCAAGCTCTGACTCGGACTGGAACGATCCAGACCCGGGCTACCCAGGATCGAGGGAGGTCACCGTCATCCTCCCGTCATTCGGCTCATGCTCATCTTCGGAGCTCAACGAATACCTCAGCTCCGTGGGCTTTGACGACCTCTATGGCATCCCCTCAGACGAAGCCGACGACTCCGACTGCCGCAAGGACTACGAGCCGAAGTGCTTCGATGTCCTCATGGCTGAGCCGAACAAGTCCGACTTAGCCATGGCCAGGAGGCTTGCTGAAGAAGAGCGAGCCAAGATTGAGCAGGAGCGCAAGATGGCCGAAGAGAAGAAGAAACGCAGGGAAGAGGCTGACAAAAGAAAGCAAGATCTACGCGCAGCCGGACGATCCGCTCAGGAGGCCATTCTTCATACGCGGGTCCGCAACGCCAACATCTTCCAGACGCCACAGCAGAACACTGTTGCCGCGCTCACACTCCTGGACACCGTCATGGAGACGGCACCCGCTGACGTGACTCCAATACTTGACAAGATCAAGACCATCGTCGCGGCCACAGCCAACGGCCATCCCACCACCTCGGCACGAAGGCCGACTGAGTCCGTGGCTGAAACGCCCGACAAAAGCCGACTCCCGCCTCTAAGGTCAGGAGACTATAAGAGGCCCGAGCCAGATCGGTCGACGACAAGGCCAAGAGGCCCACGCCACGAGTCCACACGGAAGTACCAGGATCAAACAGCCGACTCCCGCGACAAACGACATGGACGTCCACCCGTCCACCACCGCGTCCGCCGCAACAACAGCTCCAGCTACCGAACCAGCCAACTGAAGACCCCGCCGAGCGATCTGTGGGAAGTCCTCGATCGCCGCTACCAGGAGCGAGACCGACGCACCCGGGAAGATCGGAGGGGATCACCCGATAGCGACGACGACGGAGTGCCGGCTTTCACTCGGGAGCTTCGCCGAGTGCACGGCCGAGTGGATTCAAGCCCACAGGAATAGAAAGGTACGACGGCAAGACCGACCCGAGTCATGGCTCACCGTATATACTCTCGCCATCCACGCAGCAGGCGGCGACAACAAGGCTATGGCCAACTATCTGCCAGTGGCCCTCGCTAACTCCGCCAGGAACTAGCTCACGAGCCTGCCAAGAGGCTCAATCGGCTCGTGGAGCGAGCTGAGAGACCACTTCATCGCCAACTTTCAGGGTACCTTCCAAGAGGAAGCAAAAGCTGATGGACCGCGAGGTCAACACTGCACAACCCGAAGTCCCACAACATCTACGATGGTCGGAGGTGGCCATCACGTTTAATCGCTCGGATCATCCTGACCGAGTGGTTCACCCAGGGGCAGTATCCCTTGGTACTTGACCTGGTGGTTCAGAACATCAAGCTGAAGTGCGTCCTCATCGATGGGGGCAGCGTCCTCAATCTCTTGTTCGTCAAAGACCCTGGATGAGATACAAATCCTGAGAACTGAGTTGAAGGCAAGCTCAGCCCCCTTCCACGGAGTGATCCCGGGGCTGTCGCCCACACCACTCGGGCACATCGCCCTTCCAGTCACCTCCGGAGTTCACGAGAATTTCCGAACGGAGAATACCACCTTCGGGGTGGTCGACTTCAAAGATGGCCTACCACGCGATCATTGGAAGGCCTGCACTCGCCAAATTCATGGCGATACCACACTACACTTACCTCTGCATGAAGACGCCTGGCCCTAACGGCGTCATCACCCTGCGCAGCGACGTCAAACAAGCCTTCACCTGCGACAAAGAAAGCTGCGATATGGCCCAATCTTGTGAGAGATCACGTGGCCAGGAAGAAATCCGACTGGCTACATCAACATCTGAAGAGGGTGAAATTCGTACAGAGAAGATAGCCAAGTCAGGGACAAGGCGACGCTAAAACGAAGAAAATCTTCCTTGATCCAGTCGGTAAGATAACTTCAAGGACTTAAATGATACCATAGCCGCAATGTTCGGGCGCGAGCTTTCATTGTCGGCGATTTGGTTCTACGCAAGATCCAGACCACCAAGGACCGTCACAAATTATCTCCACTATGGGAAGGACCATACATAATCGCTGAGGTGACTCGGCCAGGAGCATTTCGACTAAAGCGCGAAGATGGATCTATGGTGGAGAACTCCTGGAATATTGAACATCTTCGACGATACTATGCTTAAATTGCCGTAAGTTTCATGTTATTCTTGACTGCCAACCTCAAGCAAGATGACTTCTTGAGTTGACAGTCGGGGGGCTGCATACGTGTCAATAAAGCATGGTTTTCTTCGACAACTTGTTTATATTTGATTTATCATTATTTAATGTTCCTTGATTTGAGTTCAATAGATAAGGACTGAGAATTTTTTGATGATCTAATCAAGTTTAGGCTTGGTGACAGTCGGACGAAAATTACTTAAGAAATTTTCTATGAAGACTCGAGGTCAAGGCATTAACATAAATAAGCTAGATACCTACAAGTTCACATCGAAGGCATAAAGAGACCAAGATGATTAAACTTACTCCCGACGAACCTCGGACAACAAGAGAATCTTGGAGGCGGATGCGGAAGATGGCTTGTGATGGAACAAGAGTTCCTAGATGGATGGATTTGCACGCACACGAGTTTAGGGTTCTCCACAGAGAGTTAGTGAACAGTGCTGCGAAAAAGGAAATTTTTGGGGAAGATGAAGTGTCGAGGATGACCTTGAGGCTTCGTAAAAAGACTTGAGGGTTTTTGCCAAGTTATCTCGCGATTGGGCCGAGCCCATGAGAGACTTGCGGCCCAGCTAAGGTGTGGCTTGACATGTGTCCTTAGGGACTTAAGTGGATGGACTTAAGCAGATTTGCCACGACAATATGCACGTGTCACATAGCCCAATACCTTTAAAATCCTTTCATACCGCGGTTTGCATAACTTCATGAGAAGTTGGCGCGATGCAATTTGAAAGGTGACAAATAGTTAAGCTTTTCATGGTTGTCCTGATGACAGGAACTATTTTGGTTTTAAAGCATTTGATTAAATGATGATATCAATGCTATTTTTTCCACCTTGGTGAAGATCTTTTTAGATTAAGACCAATATTATGGCAGGAGCTATTTAATATTTTGGTCATATTTTTCAGATGACTAAAAATTTTGTTTACCCATGAGGGTCAATTAAATTATTTGTTCCGAGATGACTCAGGCAAGTTAACTCAGATAAGTATGAGCTTGCCGCGTGTTTTTTGCCCACGAGGGTCGATTGAGCTATTTGTTCCGAGATGACTCGGGCAAATCAACTCGAATAAGCATGAGTTTGCCGAGTGAATTAATTTCTTACCTATAAGGATTGATTAAATTGTTTGTTCTGAGACGACTCGGGCGAACTTACTCGGATAAGCATGAACTTGCCGAGTGATGTGATTTTTTATGATTGCTTTATCTTGAGCTAAGCATTTATATAATTATTTGTTTCGAGATGACTCGGGCAAATTTTCGGGATGACTCGGGAAGATCAGCTCGGATAAGCATGAGCTTACCGAGCGAATTGATTTCTTACCCATGAGGGATGATTGAAATATTTGTTCCGAGATGATTCAGATAGATCCACTCGGATAGACATGAGCCTACCGAGTGCTTTCCACCCACTAGGGTTAATTGAGTTATTTGCTCTTGGATGATTCGGGCAAATTCGCTCGGACGAGCACGAGCTTGCCGAGTGATGGGGTTGCTTTAGCTTGAGCTAAGCATCTATATAAGAATGATTTTTTATAGTTCTTGACTGTATGTTTGGTCTGTTTTTGGCTAACCATGCAATCGGAGGCGACGCCTAATTAGGCGCATCAAGAGATGCACCTCGGTTTTTATTTTTTGGATATTTTCCAGCCCTTCACAGTCTTTGGAGCCACTCGGGAAGATTCAGGCAGAGATGATGGAATCACTCGGCGCCAGGAGCACTTGGCCAAAGAGGTTTTTGGCTGTGTACTATTTTGGTTTGAAGCTGAGTTGTATCGTCGACTAAAAAGGACTCAAGGGCTACCGTGGAGATTATGACAATCGGGTATCTACATGGCAAGCTTATCCGACTGAAGATAGGGATAAGTTGTGCTTACCAAATATGTAAACCAACTACGACTTGGGTATTACATTGCCGATTAGATAAGGCAACGACTCATAGTCATAGTTTGGTAAGATTGAGAAAACCGACTTAGAGTAAGATAGGGTTTCCGATTTGTAAGCCCACCTCCCAAGACTATATAAGGGGGTAAGGGGCGTCCCTTGAGGGATATCGGCTTTAAATCATATGCTTCATGAGAAGTTAGATCAGCTTTCAGCTTTAGACGCACGAGATCACGAGATCAATAAAGACACTCGGCGGATCGAATCCACCGAAACAGGAGTAGGGTATTACCTCACGAGAGGGCCTGAACCTGTCTAAACCTTGTTTTCTATCTAACCCATCGTGCTTGGCGATCTTGACTACACTCCCAAAATTCTATTGCCGAAACCAAGTTTCGACACCACCGTCGACGAAGCTTTGAGAGGTCGCGAGCACTCTCCCCACGAGCCAACCTCGACCCATGGGCCATTCACGGGTCCATGCCGACACGACATGACCCAACAATCTCGACACGTGGACCAACACGATACGGTTCATTACAGAAGCCATGTCTAACGGACCATATCATAGCAGATCATACCGTGTCGAATGACCGGTTTGGCCATGTATAGCCACAACGGCCTACATTGTCCGAGCACGAGACACATACGCGGGCCTTCGCTGGCGGCGAAACTAGTGAGCAGAAAACGACAAAAAAAAAGGAACGCGCGCTATGGAAAAAGAAACGTTTTCGGTTTCCCGTTTCCCTTTCTCACGATGGGAAAAAGATCGACGTTTTCATGTTTCCCTTTATCCTTTTTCTGTTAGGAGGTTTTGTGAGATTGGATTATATTTTTTGAAAAAAATATCCGGTGGTGATCAGCATTTTTTTATTTCTAGTAAAATTCATGCACTAAACTTTCTGTAATATAGTTTCTATATAAAGTTTACATACTATATATATATATATATTACATATATAAAGTTTTCACAGAAATTGTTCATTTCAAATAATTTTCCTTCAGCATTTTTCTATTTCTAGTAAAATTTATGCACTAAATTTTCTAAATACATATGTAGTTTTTATATAAAGTTTACTGTCGAAACTTGGTTTCGGCAATATATTTTCTGGGGTCGCAGTCAAGATCGCCAAGCACAATGGGTTAGAAGAAGAAGAAGGTTTAGATAGGTTCAGGCCCTCTCGTGAGGTAATACCCTACTCCTGTTTCGGTGGATTCGATCCGCCGAGTGTCTTTATTGATCTCGTGATCTAAAGCTCTTGCTTATGAAGTCGAATCTCAGATCTAGAATCTGATCAAGTCTAAGATATCCCTCAAGGGACGCCCCTTACCCCCCTTAAATAGTCTTGGGAGGAAGGGTTTACAAATCGGAAACCCTATCTTACTCTAAGACGGTTTCCTCAATCTTACCAAACCGTGACTATAGGCCGATTGCCTTATCTCTATCGGCAACCGTAACACCTAAGTCAAGTTCGGCTTACAGATATAGCAGGCGCAATCTATCCCTACCTCCAGTCGGATAAGCTTGCCATGTGGATACCCGATTGCCACAATCTCCACAGTAGCCCCCGAGTCCTTTTCAGTCGACGAGACAACTCAGCTTCAGACCAAAGCAGCACTCAACCAAAAAATCTCTTTGACCGAGTGCTTTTGGCGCCGAGTGATTCCATCATCTCTGCTGAATCTTCCCGAGTGGCTCCAAAGACTGTGAAGGGCTGGAAAAATATATAAAAATTTCTCAAAAAATAAATATCTAGGTGCATCTCCGATGCACCTAATTATAGGTGTAGCCCCCGACTATGTGGTTAGTCAAAAATAGACTAAGCATATAGTCAAGAACTATAAAAAATTATTCTCATGTAGATGCCTAGCTCATGCTAAAGCAATCATAGAAATCTCATTACTCGGCAAGTTCATACTCAACCGAGTGAATTTGCCCGAGTCATCTCGAACAAATAATTCAATCATCCCTCATGGGTAAAAAGCACTCGGTAAACTCTTGCTCAACCGAGTGGATTTGCCCGAGTAATCCCGGAATAAATATTTCATTCACCCCTCATGGGAAAACAAGTTCTTTCAATCATATGAAAAATATGACCAAGTTATTAAATAGCTTTTGCCATAATACTGGTCTCAATCTTATAAAGATCTTCACCAAGGTGGAAAACAAATGGCATCGGTAAGATTATCCGACCAAATGCCAAAAAACCAAACAGCCCTTGTTCGCCAAGGTAGCTATAAAAACTCAGCTGTTGGTCACCTTCCAAATTGCATCGTGTCAGCTTCTCATGAAGTCAGACAAACCGCGGTATGGAAGGATCTTTAAAGGTATAGGGCACTCGGACACGCGCATATTGCCAGGGCAAATCTGCTTAAGCTCATCCGCTTAAGTCCCTAAGGACACGTATCGGACCACACCTTAGCTGGGCCGTAGATTTTCTTATGGGCTCGGCCCACTCACCAGAAAACCTAGCGCAACCCTCAAATCTTTCTTATAAAGACACGAGGTCGTCCCCGCCTCTTCATCTTCCAAAAATTCCCCTTCTTGCAATACTGCTCATCAGTTCATTGCGGAGAACCCTAGGCTTGCGCGCTTCTCAGTCCATCCGCCAAGAAGCTCGCTTGCCGCGACAACTAGCTTCTGCAGCCAAAACTCCCACATCCATCGCTCAAGATCTAACCTTTCTCAGCCAGATCCACTCCCCAACAACCTCGCTCTCATGGCAGAGGAGAAGAATATTCCGTTCGACCAATGGGCCACCTCGGATGTGAGGGAGTATACCCTCAAGGAGATGGTGAAGCACGGCGTGCTTCCGCCCAAGGAACTTGTGGGATGGCGCCCGGCGGCGGGGGAGGACTTCCCGACCCCAAACACCGATGAGCTGGTCGTCTTTACTTCCTTTTTCTATTGCGGATTCAGTCTTCCCACCTCCGAATTCTTTCGGGGGCTTCTGGACTACTATGGTCTTCACATCTACCATTTGAACCCCAACTCGATGCTCCACATAGCCCTCTTTATTCATGTGTGTGAAGCTTTTCTCGGCATTCTTCCTCATTTCAATCTCTTCCGTCGTATGTTCTACCTGAAACCCCATCCAAACAAGGACCAACCTTGTGTTGTTGGCGGGGCAGGCTTCCAACTTCGCGGATCTCTCCGCAAAGATTATTTTTCTCTCCCTTTGAAATCTTCCAACAAAGGCTGGCACGCGGGCTGGTTCTACATCAATAACCTCGAACCCAGTCTGCCCGCTTTTGTTGGTCTTCCTCCTGTCCCTAAGCCATCTTGGAGCACCGTCCCGGTAGCCCAAGATTGGGATGAAGCCAACGATCTGCTCGCGAAGATCCTGGCGATGAAGAAGAGAAATCTTCGCGGGGAGCAAATCACTCGGCACTTCCATCGGTGCCGGCGCCGATTAAGGAGCGGTCGGCCGGCCTTCGAGTATGAAGGCGGAACGGACCCCAATCGGGAGGACCCGGATCCACTCACGTACGAGATCTTGAAGATCCGGATGTACAAGCTCTTTTCATCCGGGATCGCATCGAGCGGGCCCTCATTCTCTGTCCTTCCATTCGGCATCCACCGACCTCCTCCTCCGTAAGCCGATTGGTTGCTTCACAGTATCTTTCAATCTTGACGTCTTGTCGCTTAACATTGCACCTTCCTTCTTCCGCAGGAAAACGCCTCTATTACCTCCAAGCCATATAAGTTGGCTCATGATGACGCGCCGCGTCGCCCCACCAAGAAGCCGGCGGCGGGATCAAAATCCAAGCCGATCCGGTCGGGAAGCGGGCGGCGCGGCGAGGACTCGAACAAGCGCGCAAGCAAAGGCGGGCGATCATCGAGGATTCGGATGACGACGTCCCGGCTCCTCCGGTCGAGGACCCCGCCCCTAAGGCGATCACCGCGGACAGCGCCGAAGATCCGCCGATCCTCAAGGTATGCTCTGAAACCAAAATCCTGAGCTCTTTCGCAGAAAACTTTTCTTTATCTTCGATGTGTTCACTTGTGTAGAAGGCCCCAGGACATAGATCCCGCCGGAGGAAGGGCCGACCCGGCCGTTGCTCCCGAAGTGCCAAGGCCGTCAGAGCCAAAACCCCGGAGCCCGCAACCGAGTGCGAGCGTTCCGGAGAAGCATCCTTCTCCTCGGAAGGAGAGCGCCCTAGGGAGGAGCCCCGACCGCGCCGGGGTATCCCGACCGGAAACCGCCTGCCGGGAACCCACGGCCGCGCCCGAGCGCCCCGACCGAGGGTCACTCGGCGCGAGCCCGAAGAAGAAGAAGAGCCCGCTGCCCCACCTAGGCAGGCACCACCGAAACCGGTGGAGACTTGCTTCGAAACTTCCCTTTGTTCTTTCAATTTTGAATCCTTCATGTCTTCATCGGTCTTTCTTGTTTGCCAGCCATGGTAGAAGAGATCCCCAGGTTACAGTCTGCTGAGACCTGGGTTCCTCCGATCAGAATCGAGTGGCGGGACTCGGAAGGCGAGAGACAGGGCATCATCCTCGACCGGCAAGCTGAGAAGGATGAAAGGGATGCCCTCGTCGAGAGCCTGAATGAGGCGACCCGACTGCTCAACGTAAGCCTTCGTCTTTCTTTTTGATTATATCTTCATTATCCTTCAGTCGATCATCCTTCTGCTTTCGCATGCAGAAAGAATATTGCCGCTCAATGGCAAAATCCGAAGTGCTGGAGAAGCTAGTTCCCCACTTAAACTCCTTGGAGGATGTTCAGCGACAGCTGAAGGCCACTCGGGAGGAGGCCGCATCAAGGGAGGCCGCTTTAAGGAGGGAGATTTCGGAGCTTCGGGAAGCGAACCTCGACCTCCGCGGATCAATCGGAAGTAAGGCCGCCTCTCCTAGCTTCATTATGATTCTTATGTTGATCTTGGCTATTGATGATCTTCTTTCGTTGTAGAAAATTCTTCGGAGGTCCACTCGCTTCAAGTCCAGTGAGAGCGGTCGGCCTCGACAAGGCCGAGATGGAGGCCGAATTTGAAGGTAATCTTCTTTGAAGTCAAATCCGTGTGCTTCATTTCCGAGTGCCTTGAATGATCCGGGACTCCTTGCGGCTTACAAGATGAAGACCCGAGCCCAATACGACGTCTTACTTGGGCGGATCAAGTCTAGCGACGAGATTCGGGAAGAGGTCGCCAACGCCGCCACGCCGATCTTGACATCCTTGTTCGATCAAGGAGTTGGGGCCAGCTCGCTGGAGCCAATCGAGATCTTCGACAAGCTTCGGTGGCTCTGGACGATATCGAAGAACATCACCGAAGCGACCAACATGGGGCTGGTCGGCTCTTGCACGACCAAATCCCTCTACCCCGAGTGGATATTCATTCAATCGGGAGGGCTTTGCTTGAGGGGACAACGATGAGCAGGCCTTAGATATGCTCAGCGAGGCGCAAGAGGCGGCGAAAAAGATCTCTTTGGATGTAGTAAACAATTTTAAACTCTGAACTGTATTTTGACTTTGCTTTGTGAATGTCATGTAATCGTAACACTCTGACATAGAATCTTTGTGAATATTTTTAGTTTATTTATGTCAATGCCTTGACTCGAGCCTTTGCGTGAAATTTCTTAAGTAGTTTTCGTCTGGCTGTCATCAAGCCTAGGCTCGATTAGGTCATCGAAAAACTCTCAGTCCTTAGACACTGAGCTCGAGTCGAAGGACATTAAACAATGATAAACCAAATTGTGCACAAAAATTTGATGAGGAAAATTTGAGCTTTATTGATATGTGTATCAGCCCCCGACTGCTAGCTCAAGAAGTCATCTTGCTTGAGGTTGGCAGTCAAGGAAAACGTGAGGCCTTAGCCAAATTAGGCGTAAAACCGCCGAAGATGCTCGATGTTCCAGGAGTTCTCCGCCATGGACCCGTCTTCGCGCTTTAGCCGGTAAGCACCGGGCCGAGTTACTTCGGCGATTATATAGGGTCCTTCCCATAAGGGAGATAACTTGTGTCGGTCTTTGGTGGTCGGATCTTACGTAGGACCAGTCGCCAACAATGAAAGCTCGTGCTCGCACGTTGCGACTGTGGTATCTTCTGAGCCCTTGAAGGTATTTGGCCGACTGGATGAGGGCTGCCTCGCGGGCCTCTTCCAATCGGGTGAGGTCATCCACTCGGTCGATGTCGTAGCGTTCATCGTTGAAACTGCGGACCCGGAGGGACTCATACTCCATCTCGTTTGGCAACATGGCTTCGCGCCATAGACCAAAAAGAAAGGAGTTTGGCCGGTGGCCGCGGGTGTAGTTCGCGGCGACCATAGAACCGAGGGAAGTTCTTGGACCCACTTGCCGGCGTAAGGGCTTAGCCGGTCGAAGACGCGAGCCTTGATGCCTTGAAGGACCATGCCGTTTGCTCGCTCGACTTGCCCATTGCTTTTGGGGTGAGCTACGATGCGTAGCAGATTTTTATTCCAAAGTCTTCGCAATTCCTTGAAGATGCCTCCCGTGAACTGGGTCCCATTATCGGTTATGATTCTGTTTGGGACGCCGAAGCGGTGCACGATATTGAGGAAAAATCCCGTGCTTTGTCGGCGGTGATTGTGGCAACCGACTTGGCCTCAATCCACTTGGAGAACTTGTCGATTGCGACGAAGAGGTGTGTGAAACCTCCCGGAGCTTTCTTGAAAGGGCCAACCATGTCCACCCCCATACGCAAACGGCCGGAAAGTGGGATTGTTTGAAGCTCTTGGGCGGGACATGGCTTTGTCGGGCAAAGAAGCGGCATCCTTCACGGGTTCTTACGACTTTATCCGCGTCGAGACCGCGGTGAGCCAGAAGAATCCTTGCCTGTAAGCTTTGCCGACTAGAGTGCGTGCCGCCGCGTGGCTTCCGCATATACCCGAGTGGATATCTTGGAGTAATTGTTTCCCTTCTTCGGGGGTGATGCACCTCATTAGAATTCCAGAGGGGCTTCTTTTGTATAGATCGGAGTCGACCATGACGTACGCTTGGCAACGACGCCGGACGCGTTCTGCTTCATCCCGGTCATCCGGCAGCTCCTGCTGAGTTAAGAATTTGATGAGCGGCGTCCTCCAGTCGGCGTCGATCATGGTGACTTCGTTCGTGGTTTGTTCGTTGGGAGCTGTCTTTGCCATGATGGTTGGCTCGTAAAGATGTTCGACAAAGACATCTGTCGGAGCAGCTTCGCGCTTGGATCCGAACTGTGCTAGCTCATCGGCAGCTTCGTTGTTATGTCTCAGGACATGTGAGAGTTCTAGCCCATCAAACTTGTCCTCAAGCTTGCGGACCTCTTGTCGGTAGGCTTCCATAGTGTCGTTTAGCGGGACCGTCTTTCATCACCGATTGACGACCAGTGGGAGTCGCCTTTCACAATAAGCCGACGAATCCCGAGTGAGACTGCAAGGCGCAGTCCATGTAAAAGAGCTTCGTATTCGGCGACGTTGTGTGAAGCGGAGAAGTTGAGGTGAAGGGCATATCTTAGCCTTTCCCCAGTCGGGGAGATAAGCACAACTCCTGCTCCCAAGCCGGTGATCCTCTTGGATCCGTCGAAGTGCATGGTCCAGTGTTGGAGGTCTTCCCGAGACACGTGTTCTTGCTGTTCAATCCACTCGGCCAAGAAGTCCGCTAAGGCCTGTGACTTAATGGACGTCCTGGGCTTGAAAGTTAAATCCAGCGGCATCAGTTCCAGGGCCCACTTGGCGATGCGCCCAGTTGCCTCGCGGTTGTGGATGACGTCGCCGAGTGGAAAAGAGGTGATGACGGTGACCGAGTGACCCTGAAAGTAGTGTGCCAATTTCCTCGCGGTAATTAGAACACCATAAAGCAATTTTTGTACCTGGGGGTATCGGATTTTGGCTCCTGCCAATACTTCGCTGACAAAGTAAATTGGTCTTTGAATCTTCTGGGCCCGTTCTTCTTCTTCTCGTTCAACCACAAGGACCGTGCTGACCACTTGGTGAGTGGCTAAGACGTACAGCAAGAGGGGTTCCTGGGGCTGAGGTGAAGCCAGGACGGGTGGCGTGGTAAGGAATTCTTTGAAATCTTCAAAGGCCTTGTCAGCTTCTGTGGTCCATTGGAAGTCGTCTGTCTTCTTCAGCAGCCTGAAGAAGGGCATGCCTCGTTCGCCGAGTCGGGATATGAAACGGCTCAGTGCCGCCATGCAGCAGTGAGCTTTTGGACGTCTTTCTGATTACTCGGGGGCTTCATGTTTAGGATAGCGTTGATCTTCTCTGGGTTTGCTTCAATGCCGCGATGTGATACCATGAAGCCGAGCAGTTTGCCTGATGGGACGCCGAAAGTGCACTTCTCCGGGTTCAACTTCATTCTGAAGGCCCGGATGTTTGCAAAGGTTTCTTCTAAGTCGGCGATCGGGTCTTCTTTCGCTTGGTCTTGATGACAACATCGTCGACATAAGCTTCAACGTTTTTGCCGATCTGCGTCGGAAGCATCTTTGGATCATGCGTTGGTATGTAGCTCCGGCGTTCTTCGGCCGAAAGGCATGGTGATGTAGCGTAGGCCCCGAACGGCGTGATGAAAGATGTCTTCAAGCGGTCGGATTCTTTCGGCCGATCGGTGATAGCCCGAGTAACAATCCAAGAAACTTAGGAGTTCGCAGCCGGTGTGGAGTCGACGACTTGGTCGATGCGAGGCAGCCCGAACGGATCTTTGGGGCGAGCTTTGTTGAGGTCGGTGTAGTCGACACACATGCGCCATTGCCCCGTCTTTTTGCGGACCAGGACTGGGTTGGCTAACCAGTCGGGATGAAGGACTTATTTAATAAAGCCGGCTGCCAAGAGCTTTGTAAGTTCTTCTTTGATCGCGTCTTTTCGATCCTGTGCGAACCTGCGTAATCGTTGTTTTATTGGTTTGGCGTCATCTTTGACGTTCAAAGAGTGCTCGATCACCTCCCTAGGAATTCCGGGCATATCGATGGTTTCCAAGCAAAAACATCTTTATTATTTTGGAGGAAGGTGACGAGCGCACTTTCCTATTTAGGATCTAGGTCGGCGCCGATTACGGCGGTTTTGGAGGGATCGGACGAATCAAGGGAGATCTTCTTGGTCTTGGCGTCGCCGGATCCCGATTTGGCTATCTTCTTCGCGGGGACTTCGCCCTCTGCCGAAGTTGATGCAGCCAATCGGACTTCTTGTTGGCCACGTAGTCTCTCGCGAGATTGGGCCATGTCGCAGCTCTCCTTGTCGCAGGTGAAGGCTTGCTTCACGTCGCTGCGAAGAGTGATGACGCCGTTGGGACCCGGCATCTTCATGCAAAGATAAGTGTAGTGAGGGATCGCCATGAACTTGACAAGCGCGGGCCTTCCGATGATAGCATGATATCTTTGTTTGAGTCGGCCACCTCGAAGGTGACGTTCTCCGTTCGGAAGTTCTCTCGAGCTCCGAAGGTAAGCGGGAGGAGATGTGCCCGAGTGGTGTTGAAGATAGCCCGGGATAACTCCGTGGAAGGGGGCTGAGCTTGCTTTGAGTTCGGCCCTCGGGATCTCACATCTCATCCATGGTCTTGGCAAACGGGATGTTGAGGGCGCTGCCCCATCGATGAGGACGCGCTTAAGCTGATGTTGCGGACCACGGGGTCCGGGACGAGTGGATAGCGTCCGGGTGGACCACTCGGTCGGGATGATCCGAGCGGTCAAAAGTGATGGCCACTTCCGACCATCGCAGATCGAGGACTTCGGGTTGAGCCGCGTTGACCTCCCGGTCGGTTAGCTTTTGTTTCCTCTTGGATTCATAAGCTAGCGGGCCTCCGAAGATGTGGTTGAGCTCCCACCGGGTCTTGAAAAGGTTCGGCATTTTCAGCCGCGTTGTTCTTTTTGACGCGAGATGGGCCGGCTTCGTCGCCGGCTTCTTGTTGAGTGCGCCGCGTATTGTTCAATGCTTGTAGATAAAGCGAGTCCTTCGCCGCGTGCTTGTGATTCGGATGGTGGGTGCATTGGGCGTTCATGATGGCGTCGTGGCGGCGACTCGGGGACGGCGTTGAGTATTGGAGGTTGCGGCCACGGGTCTTGGATCGGCGCTTGCGATCTTTCGCCCTGGTTGCCGTTGTTGCCGCCATCCTTCTTAGGATTTCGGCTTCCTCCGCTTGCTTGTCCTCTCTTCGTCGGGCCGGTCTTGACGGGCGGCTTTGATGGCGTCGTTTGATTTGGCGTATGAATTCGCCGTCTCAAACATCGCTTCACCGTCTTTGGTGGCTTGCGCCGAACTTGCCGATAAGCGGCTCATCACGGACTCCCTTCGGAAGGCGGCGATGATGATGTCATCGGTGATGTTCGGGATCTTGTTGCGCTTCTCGGAGAAGCGACGAATGTAATCCTTCGAGGCTCGTCCGGCTCGGATGACGTTGTAAAGGTCGAAGTGCGTGCCGGGCCTCTCGAAGGTGCCTTGGAAGTTGGCGATGAAGTGGTCCCTCGGCTCGCTCCACGAGCCGATTGAGCCTCTTGGCAGTGGTGAGCCAATTTCGCTGAGTTTGCGAGGGCCACGGGCGGTAGTTGGCCATGGCTTTGCTTGTCGCCACTGCGGCTCGGATGGCGAGTATATACGTTAACCAAGATTCGGGTCGGTTTTGCCATCGTACCTTTCTATCCCTGTTGGCTTAAAGCCACTCGGCCAATGCACTCGGCGGAGCTCCCGAGTGAAGGCTGGTACTCCATCGTCGCCGCTATCAGGTGATCCCCTCCGATCTTCCTGAGTGCGACGGTCGCGCTCTAGGTAGCGGCGATCAAGGACTTCCCGCAGATCACTCGGCGGGGTCTTCTGTTGGCTGGTTGGGTAGCTGGAACTGTTGCGGCGGACTCGGTGGTGGACGGGTGGACGTCCATGTCGTTTGTGGCGAGAGTCGACCGTCTGCTCTTGGTGCCTTGGCGTGGACTCGTGAGGTGGGCCTCTTGGCCTGGTTGTCGATCGAGCCGGCTCGGGCCTCCTGTAGTCTCCTGACTTTAGGGGTGGGAGCCGGCTCTTGTCTGGCATTTCGGCCACGGATTCAGTCGGCCTTCGCGCCGAAGTGGTGGGAGGGCCGTTAGCCGTGGCGGCAACGATGGTCTTGATCTTATCAAGTATAGGAGTCACGTTGGCTGGAGCCGTCTCCATGACGGTGTCCAAGAGCGTGAGTGCGCGGCGAGCGTTCACTGCTGCGGCGTCGGAAGACGTTGGTGTTGCGAACCCGTGTCCGGAGGATGGCCTCTGGGCGGATCGTCCGCGCACGCAGATCCTGCTTCCTTTTGTCAACCTCGTCTTTGCGTTGTTTGTCCTCTTCGGCTGTCTTGCGCTCAAGCTCCACTCTAGCTCGCTCCTCTTCGGCAAGCCTCCTGGCCATGGCTGAGTCGGACTCATCCGGCTCGGCCATGAGGACGTCGAAGCACTTTGGCTCGCAGTCCATATGGCAGTCGGAGTTGTCGGCTTCGTCGGAAGGGATGCCGTAGAGATTGTCGGCCGGCGGAGCCGAGGTATCCGTTGAGTTCGAAGATGAGCAGGAGCCAAAGGACGGGAGGATGACAGCTGACCTCCCTTGATCTGGGAAATCCGGATCTGGATCGCTCAGTCGAGTCGGAGCTTGGGGATTAGGCTCCTCCGAGTGGATCGCCGCCAACTCGGGGAGAGCGAGTGATCAGATCTTGGCGACGTTTGGTAACCCAAACGGCACCGAGAGGTCTTCGAGTAGATTGCTTCCGTCGGGAGGCAAGAAGATTGGCGCGAGATCTCGGCGGAATCCGGTAATCCGAATGGCGCCGAGTGAAGTCCGTCGTCGGAGAAGGTGGATCGCATCTTGGTCTTCAAGATGTTGTTGAAGATCTCGGCGCGTGGGGAGCCCGAACGGCGCCGAGTGGGTCTTTCCTTCGACCGGTTCGAATCCGAGTCGAAGGAGGAGTCGTCGAAGGAGTTGGCGGCGAAGTCGCCGAATCTGAAGGAGATCCCATCACGCTTGTCGGCGAGATTGTTGAAGAAGTCTCGACGCGCGCCCCACCTGGCGCGCCAACCGTCGAAACTTGGTTTCGGCAATATATTTTCAGGGTCGCAGTCAAGATCGCCAAGCACAATGGGTTAGAAGAAGAAGAAGGTTTAGACGTTCGGCCTCTCGTGAGGTAATACCCTACTCCTGTTTCGGTGGATTCGATCCGCCGAGTGTCTTTATTGATCTCGTGATCTAAAGCTCTTGCTTATGAAGTCGAATCTCGGATCTAGAATCGATCAAGTCTAAGATATCCCTCGGGACGCCCTTCCCCCTTATATAGTCTTGAGAGGAAGGGTTTACAAATCGGAAACCCTATCTTACTCTAAGACGGTTTCCTCAATCTTACCAAACCGTGACTATAGGCCGATTGCCTTATCTCTATCGGCAACCGTAACACCTAAGTCAAGTTCGGCTTACAGATATAGCAGGAGCAATCTATCCCTACCTCCGGATTGCCATGTGGATACCCGATTGCCACAATCTCCACATTTACATATACAAAGTATATATATATATAATTTACATATATAAAATCTCTCTATATATCGAAAGGTTTTTAGGGAAAAAATCTGAAAAATAAACGGAAGTGACGAAATAACGGAAAGGCTTGATACGTGCAATGGATTACATAAGAATCACTTAAAAAAAGAAAAAAAGAAATTGAAAATGGAAGAAAATGGCTCCTCCGTTTTCCCCTTCCGACCGATTCGCCCGATCAACTTACGGCGAATGTTTGCTGAAAGATATTTATGACGTGGCGTTTCTGACGTGCAGCCTCTCTTTGCGAATGGATTTGAGCATGGCCCATTTACATAACTATATTTATGTTAAACCTATTTTTACATGACATAATTGCAATTTCTCGAATTTTGCTAGTATAGACTCTGGTTTAAAAGTTTATAAAATTTCAGTGTATGTTTCAGAACAAAAGCTTCTAAAACTATCATATTTTATCATAAAAAGATGGTTGGGTTATGTTTATTTTGTTGCCTTAAAAAATCAATAACGATAAATACAGATAAGGTCAAAATAAAGACATGTCTACGTTTCACTTAGAAAATGGAGATTGACCCAAAACGAAAAATCATTAGCATAGTATTAAGCTTTAATTATTTGAAACTTAAAAATTCAATTTATATGATATTAACCTTTACGTAAAATGTTTTCATACGAAATACACCGTTTAGTTATTAAAAAAATATGATAATAAAAACTATGATAAAATCTACATCTTAGTCAGAAAAAATACCTGACGAATATAACCAATATAAACAAACTCATGCTCCCTTCGAAAAAAATAATATAGTTATCTAGTGCAACATATATGACGTCTCGTCCTATTCTAGATTAATTTTAGAAGAAAATACTTTTTTATCATAAAATATACTAACAACTTAACTTGTTATTGCTACTGATTAGACATCGTCTAATATAAATGGAGTACAAACAATACTATCACAGTAGTGGAACCGTATCCTCTGATATTACACAGTAACATTCCTTGAATCCATACCATCCATTCTAAATTAATGGCCATAGATTAATTGGCATACCGCTAATTAAATTAATTAGCAGATCATGTGTACTTGACGGACAGGAAATATTTTTTTCGATGGCACCAAAGTAGTCCCTTCTTGTTCATTAACATTAGCCCACCTGCTGGTAGATTCAGAATTGCCTTGTTCTTATGGAGGATGGCAGCACAAATAAAATTGATGCACAGGATTCAGTTCCTCAACAGGATCATGTGCTAATCGCTGCATTTAACATTTAAGTAAAACCTAATTATCATCATATGTTAGGCCATATATGATTCAACTTAAGTTTATTATAATCTAAATTATTAGAAATAATCACAAACAAACAGATAGATTATTATGATAGGTTATTATAATCAGAACCCAGATTACTACATGTTGATAATTTTCTTCAAAGGTGTTTTTTTCAGATTATTGGATAGCTAAAGACCCACTGCTGCTAGATTGAAAGAAATTATCCACCTTACCATCCGTACCTCTCAGCTTTTCTTTCCTCTCCCCCACTTTAGAATAGATCGAGAGTTAGAGGAGACCCAGCGAATCATGGCGACATGTGGTGGTGGTGCTCTGACGAGTGGCAGCACACCTGGCGAGCGTCACGGTTCCAAGCGGCGGAGGAGAGCAACCACGACAGGCAGGAGAGCGATCGTGATGGCAGTGACCGGGCAAGCAGTGGCGGCGAGCGTCGGTGGCAGTGACCAAACGTGCAATTGGAGAGCGATCCTATCCTGCGCTGACGTTTTCCTTCGTTCCGTGAGGTGCTTTCGAGGTGATTGTTTTTGCTTACGAGGAGTAAACTTGGTCCCATTTATGATGGACTTCATTTGCTAGGAGATAATAATTTGGTGTTCATCCTATTGTACAACCAAAATATTCATAAATGTTTTATTTATTAATATATAATGATATTTTTAGCTATTTCAAATTATGTATTTGTTGTATACAGTGACAAAAGGATGAACAAGGCATCCCAAATAGATGAGGGCATTATAGACTTTAGCCTTTCAAATCCAGTAATCTATGTCTCCAATAATCCAGAGAAACAAATGACTCATAACTTATTCTACTCTAGCTTATTATAATCCACCTTATAATAACCACCTGGCTCAGTAATTTAGATTACAATAATTTTAAGCTGAAACGGCCTTAGTTACTTGCCGAGTCCTCTACCATTTAGCAATGTTTGCCTCCTTGATAATTGTCAACGAGATATATGCCGGCCATGATATTTATACAGTATAAGGATCATTGGAACTAGGATATACGCGAGAATAGAAAATAAAAAAGAGACAAGGATTTATACTGGTTCGGGCCCTTGAAAAGAGTAACAACCATACTCCAGTTTATATGTATTATGAATGGAAATATCACTCAGAGTACAATGGGGAATAAAACAACTAGATAAATCTATCGATTAGGGTTGTCAGAAACAACCCGACAAGATCTATTCGGCGAATATGATGCTAACTCCCTCCGAAATGCTTTTGGACATGGTTTTGGTTATGGCTTGTAACTTGATCCCCTCCCTGAACACGAGAGCCTTGTATATATAGCAGAGATTATCTTATTCTCCAAGTAAAACTCGGAGAAATAGAACGAAATACAGGTCTAAGGAAATCTTATCTTCCTCGACTAGTACCCTGACACCTTCTATTCCGAGAAGATAATTTTCTTCTTTATTAGCCATATTTCCTTAATTAGCGGATGCATTCTCATATACTTTGGGTATATGGTATTGATGTATTCCATTAACATGTATATATAAGGTATGACTTATCTTTGACACTGACAATAATATACTTATATTTGGATTGCATGAATTTTTATAGGAAAAATATCCAACGAAACCCATCAAATAAATGAAAACCTGTGAACACTATATTAAAATGTTTATAAATTCATAAAAAAATTACTAAAGATATATATATATGCATAAAATACATTCATACCAATTCTTAAATTTAAACTCAATTTTATTCAATTTTTTTTAGAAAAACGAAAAGAGAAATTTCAAATGAATAGTGTTTTGTTACTATTCATCTGAAATTGTTTTTTTACTCTATAATGAAGTTGATTTGTATTTTATTTTCACTTATTTTATGGCTTTTATCGGATATATCCCCATTTCTGTAACTACATAATCTACTAATTAGTTTGATTAGTTACATGTTAAATAATCTATGGCCGTTGATTTAGAATGAATGACGTGGATTGAAGGAATGTCACACCGTGATATTACTGTGTAATGTCAGAGCATACGGTTCCCACAGTAGTCCATCCATGCATCACCCAGGAATTATGCCTGCATTTATTTGTCGGTATCACCCGTATCACATCACAATATGTCAATATCACATCCCGGATGACCGGGTAAAACCAAAGACCAGCAAAGTCAGTCACTGATCTATACTATCCATCCCCAGTGAGAGGCTCAAAAAAAAAGAAAAAAAATTTACTTGTTTTTTATTTACATAAATAAGACCTCAAAAAATATATAAAGACATAATAACCAAATACGTTTACTATAAAAATTTTTCATCTCTATATATTAGATAATAAAAATATATAAGAGACTGTTTTTTCTTTAAAAAAGTTCGTTGTAACGTACCATCGAGCTCATCATACTCTACCGAGCTCGCCGGAGAAAAAAAAAAAAAAAAAAAAAAAGTCAGCCAGTCGTCGCCGTGCTCGCCGGTGCCACCACCACCACCCCATCATAAGCCCAACCCAGCGGAGACGAGCATCCATCCAGCTCCGCTCCCAGCAATAATAGCTCGTGGTGCGGCCGTCGCGGCCGTCGTCCTCCTCACCTAATCCCCCATCTATTCTCAGCCAAAAGCTCCCCTCTTTTCTCTCTCTGTCTCTCTCTCTCTCTCTCTCTCTCTCTCTCTCTCTCTCGCTTTCGTTTTTTACCCCGCAATCCGCGGCGCGGCTCCGCCACAAAGGCCACCCGCCGGAGCCGGAGCCCACTCGCCCGTGCCCAATTCCTCCGTTCGTGGCAGGCGGGGCGGGGTGGGGCCGGCCATGGACGTGGACAGCGTCGAGTGCCTGTCGCTGCCGGACTCCTCCTCCTCCTCCGGCGCCGGCGCCGCCGGCGTCGCCATGGATGCGGACGACGTCGGCCTCGCGCTCCACGCGCACGGCGCGCTCCTGGCGGCCGCGGCGGCCGCGCGGGCGGCGGCGTGCTCCAAGGGAGGGAGGCGCGGCCGGGAGCGGCGTGCACGAGCTGCTCGAGTGCCCCGTCTGCACCAACTCCATGTACCCGCCGATCCACCAGGTGAGGTTCTCGAAATTTCGCTTGGTTCCGCTCTTGCATATGTGTGGGATGCGATTCGTATGTTCGGAAAGGGGATCTGTGTGCATCTGAGCTTGGGAACCTCAGAATCGGGGTTGAATTTAGAGCGGAAAAAAAGAGAAAGATGTCATTTTCGCCATGTCTGTCTCGATTTGATTCCTCTTGTGATTGGTGCATCCAATTCGATGATTGCTACTGGCGCAATGTGGGTAGACTTCCTCTTGGTCGTTCAGAATTTCCTGGGATCTTGGTGTTCTCTGGGCTCCGGATTGGTGTCGTATATTTCTGAATAATTTCGGTGATCTGTTCTGTTATTCTCGTACTACACAAGTTGCTGACTTAGCTTATCAATTGGCCGATGATTGTTCATTTCCTGCATTGTTTTTCTAGTAATTTTTAGTGCTCCTTCCTGACATATAGTCGAGGCCTAAGAGAAGCAGGAATTTTGGATCTTGCAAATGATCACTTGTTAGAATTAGACGGCTAATATCTGTTACAGCTTTGTACAAATTGGAGCAGAACGTCAGAATCTTGGTGGCTCGTTCTGATATAATCTGGAATGAGCTGCCAAAATAATCATGCCTGCAGGTGGTTTATCTTTAGCAGAATTTATAAAAATAGTATCTTTAGCATTTAGGCATGGTGAGTTTTCCCCTTTAGAAGAAGTTATAAAAGGGAAGGATGACAACGATACTTATGTTGGGTAGTACTTAATTAACCTATAATGGATCATTAGAACATCCTTATGGAAGACATGGGCCGAATTTCAATAAGCAATTCTAACCATACACTCGGTTTTCCAATTCACATTATCAGATTGATCTAGTAGTGTGAAACCGAAGAGTCTCACTCATTATGTACTCCTGATCTTTAGGTATGATCTCATCTCTTTGAATTTATTTGCAGTGCCAAAATGGACACACTCTATGTTCCACCTGCAAAGCTAGGGTACACAATCGTTGCCCTACATGCAGACAAGAGCTTGGTGATATCAGGTGTTTGGCACTGGAGAAAGTAGCCGAATCGCTTGAGCTTCCCTGTAAGTACTGCTCTTTGGGGTGCCCAGAAATCTTCCCATACTACAGCAAGATAAAACATGAAGCGCAATGCATGTTTAGACCATACAATTGCCCCTATGCTGGTTCTGAGTGTGCTGTGGTGGGTGATATCCCTTATCTTGTTGCCCATTTGAGGGATGATCACAAAGTTGATATGCATAGCGGTTGCACGTTCAACCATAGATATGTCAAGTCGAACCCGCGAGAAGTCGAAAATGCCACCTGGATGCTGACGGTAAGTACCTATAATAGACTGTGCCGCTCTTGTTATTCTTATTTAAAATATAATACCTTCATGGTAGATATAAGACTATCTTGTGGAAATTGTATTCTAGAAATATTGAAACAATGAATTGCTATCTTGTGAGTAGGTCTTCCACTGTTTTGGGCAATACTTTTGCCTGCACTTTGAGGCCTTCCAGCTTGGGATGGCACCGGTCTATATGGCCTTCCTCCGTTTCATGGGTGACGAAAATGAGGCAAGGAACTATAGCTACAGTCTTGAGGTCGGCGCAAACGGCAGGAAAATGGTATGGGAGGGGACCCCCCGAAGCGTCCGGGACAGCCACCGGAAGGTGCGAGATAGTCACGACGGCCTCATCATCCAAAGGAACATGGCGCTGTTCTTCTCGGGAGGCGACCGGAAGGAGCTGAAGCTGAGGATCACTGGCCGGATCTGGAAGGAGCAGCAGACCCCGGATGGTGCCTGCATACCAAATCTCTGTAGCTAAGCAATCACAACATTCAGAAGAAAAAAAAAGAAACTGAACTCCACTTTGTGGCCGGATAACATCTATCCCGTTGCCATGTCTCACTCTTTTATGCTCCGAGGCAACGCTTCATGTTGTACCTTTGCTAAACAAACATTAGGAGGGTAGGACGCTCTTGTAAAGTAAATTGTGTGTATATGGCACCCCATATCTTACAGGTTGGCTGATCGAGCGTTCAATTTCTCTGTTGTCTTCAGTTCTGTTGGATCTGAAACTGCACTTTTTGCTTCCTTTTATTAAATTGTGAATTCCATTATTCCTACAACTGCAAGCAAATTTCAGTTATTTGCATCAGCAAATTTCAGCATTGGAAGCGAGGAGTCTTGATGGAGATTTGACTATTTTTCAAGTGATGTGGGTCTGGTTATTCTGAAGAGCTACAAGTTGACAGCAAAACATAGTTGGACACTTGATTTCGATCAGGGAGATCTACGATGATATCAGCAGTTTTGATCAGTTACCAGTTATTCTGGACGATTGGCATAAGCAAGCTGATCTTCACCCATTTGTCCAGATTGGACCTATATGCATTGATATTTATTTTGCTTCAGGACATTTATTTTGCTTCAGGACAATCTTGTGTGATGAACTAATGACTTTGTAATATGTTGATGTCCTTGTCAAGAGGAGCTAAGAGAGTTGAGACTTGAGAGTAATGGGCAGGAGGTAATGAAGGGATTTTGGCTAAGTGAGAATGTGGTATAGGGTCACACTTTTGTTTGATAATCCCAGGGAGAAATAATATCCTCCCATGGTTAAATAAGATGCCAAGGAGGCAAAATTTCCGCGACACTAGAACATCATTTATAGATATATAATAAACCTACATCTTTTAATAGTTATCAATACAAAATCACTTTTTTCCTGCATAATTTCATAAAACTTTCACCTTCCTTTGTATCTAGAGCAAAGCCACAATCTCCATAGTGTCCATACTGTCCAGCCTCAGCACGCAATGTGGCCATTTCTTGCTGCAGACATGTAAGCAACTTCCATTCTCATGTGAACAAACAGAAAAATAGATAAACACAAAAAAGCTTTTCTTTACAGACAGCATCACAGCCTGGTTGCATTTCTGTCAGGAATCTCCCAACCTCCCTATATAATTCCAGGAAACTTTATATCATCTTTAATGATTGAAAAAAAATGTAGGCAAAATATATTCGTATAACCTTTGTAAAGAGCATCACAGCAACTGAATCACATTTTCCTATACATAGAATATACATACACACTACGCCATCCAAGTCATCCAAAGGATAGTGTCACACCTCACAACTTCTTTTTCATACTTCCTAGAAAAGTTTTCATCCTAAGACGCTAACGGGAAGAGAGGCAAATCACTTGTGTCAAAAGGGCAAAATGCCACAATGATCTTATTTCTTCCACGGTTCAGGCTCATCAAAGAACATGGTCAAATCACTTGTCTTGCTGCTGCATACTGCCAGAAAACTTTCTATCCTTCCATGTAGAGAACAAAAAACACAAGATCTTTTGTGAGCAAGGTAACAACAGTCACATTCCCTCTGGGACAATCCTAGTCACAAAATGGATCCTTTTTCTTTGCCGCAAACTTTCATTGCATCAAGGAAACAACAAGAAGAAGATATCAACAATTTATACCATACGGCAAACTCTCCTCAAGCGTGATCCTACCAACCCTTTTTGTTGTATATTGCATCACAACGGCTCATTCAGGTTATCACATGGCCACGTCAAGGCTATATGCATGTCATATTGGTCCGTTTTGTTTTGTTCCTCATTTTCACCGACATTCACTTCGTGACGAAATCTCTCTCCATTACATCACCATGCCCCTTAACTTGGCTTTAATATTGTGAAATGCCACCGACCTACCTTGAATTCTCCCCTTGCATGTTTCCTATATTTGCTAAACTGCCACTTGCTTTCTAAGATTATAAGAGGATCCTATGTAACCTATAGTTTTGAATATTTATGTGGAATACCAACGTTGGCACCAAACCAAAATTACTAAGAGCAGATTTAATGTTTATATTATCACTTTACATATGTCCCATTAATTTAATTATTTTAGTATGTGATACTATAGGAGGAGTACAATGTATCAAAATGGAAGGCCCATATTCGGAAGTTCAAGCAAATATAATATAAACACGTTGATACGATTGTCTTTTTTTGGCGTTGTTCAATATGACACCTCAACAAACAATCCTTTCACGTTTTGTAATCTCACCAACTAGTTACGAAGAAGGAAGGGGGTGCGGGTGTTCTATTCGACACATTTCTCTCCTCCCCCTCCCATCGCCCCGTCTTCTCTCAACTCTTGTTCTCTTTCTACTTGCTCCCTTCATACCAATGGCTTTCCTTAGTAGATGGTGCGATTGTTTTTCTATTTTTGCATTTTCCTTTGGCTCATGGTTGCAAGAGTCGATTGTTGATGGTGGCATCATCGGTCAAACCATTGTGCTCCTCATCAGAAAATGATCTTACCACGGGAAGAATTATGTCAGAATTTTACGGGATGACATATGATCTTCATCATTCGCGAGGGGTTTCGATGTTGTTTCCGAGTTTTTTTGTTCTACATGGAGGATAAGAAAAAGGACCTGTGTAAGTATAGTCACAGTAATTTCTTAGAATATTATTAAGTTCTCTGTATAAGGACCTGTGTACTGGATTCCCTTTCCTATAATTCTATTTTTTATATAAAAGCATTATCAGTACTATGAAATTATAGTGTTCCATGATATTCCATGATATTTTTTTATGAAAAACACTTAGCATAGTTTGCTAGAATGGAAAAAATATTGTTTTTATAATGAGCACAAATCATATATTTTCATACTTAAATCAAGAAAGAATTTGTAAGGATTTCTCGAAACTTGCATGCTCAAAAACTCTTGTACCTATTATTCACTTGTATAAGTAATACCACACGCTCGAAGAGACGGAGACCAAAGAAAAATCCATGATCTCACTATTTGATTCAATAAAAAATGAAGTTTAGCAAAACTTTTCACCAATTCTCAAGAAAACAGAAACAAAAAAATATGACATAAAAATATAAATAAACGCGTCTCCTCTCTGTGTTTTCGAGTAATTAACACTATTGATTATTGCCATCTCACTTTGATAAATGAAAGGTGTATGATTAGATTTTGATAAATAAAAGTTGCATGATTATAATTTGTGACGCGGCACGCTTCGATGACATAACATATTTTCAGCTATTTATAATATTTTGCTAATAAAGTGGTTTGAAATTGAATATTGCCCGTGACAATTATTTAAGAAGGGAGGTAGTATCATTTTAGAGCATGTGTGCCATCATCGATGCTCAAAGTTCTAGCAACAATTAATAATTGGAGTCTTAATAATCATATCCATGAAGTATCATAATGCATAATGTGCTGCAGAAACAAATGCAAGCTCATTCTGCAGAAATAAACAAAAAAGAGAAGACCTAAGACAAAAAAACATCTGGTGCAAATGATCTGGGGCCATAGCAGGAAAAGTGATTTAACAAATCCTACTTCTTGCAGGGGCAATCTTGTACTCACCAAAAAATTAAATCCTATGTCAACAATTAATGTTAAACTCACCTTTATTCCTAGTTTGAGGCTATATAAACAAGACTAGCCACTAAGTTGTTATCATTGCCCTCTCCCAGCTCCCAAAAATTTCACTCATGTTTGATTGCTTTAGTTGTTCTCCTTCAAGAGGTTGAACTAAACATATTCATACATACCCATCACTTTGGTTAGTATCATTTATGTACCACACTATATATGTATATGCACTTCATTTATTTATTGACCACTTCTCTATAAATCTTAATCCCTTTTCTTACAAATCATGTGTTAATGGGTATATTATGTGGATTTTGATTATTAGTTTGGCATATATTATGATGGGTATATTCATGTGTTGATGGATTCAAAGGTAAATATATAGAGTAAAATACACTTTTAGTCTCTAAATTTGTTGTGTGGCATCATTCTAGTCTCTAAACTTTGAAGACAGTATGAAAGAGGGGAGAGAGGAAGAGAGATAGAGATAGGCGGTAACCATGCAACGAGTTTAGGGACTTCTACTGTATTTTAATCTTTACTTAAATGTGGAAAAATTATGTCATTTAGGTACACTATAGGTCTCGTGGGAGCTATTTTTATGGATGTTCTTTTTTGTGTGGCAGCACTCTGTTCAATTTATTTAGCATATTGGGATTATCTCATGTGATTAAAATTATCAAATCAAAATTGTGGATTGATGTCCTAACACATACTATTTTAATTAATTTCACAATAACCATATTTGAAATTCGAATTGCAAAGTTCCTTTGTCTATGTTCTTATGATTATTTCTCTTCCTGTAGGAGTTGATTTCTGGAGATGGCTTCTAGGATACTGTAATTAAAAATACATCCCTCACAACTTCCATAGGCACTACTAAAAGTCTGTGGTGCATATCAAAGAAACTGTTGTTGAGAAGAGCATGGCTTCAACTGGCATTGCAGTGAGCCCAAGCAACGATGCTTTAGACCTGGCTGTTGCACAATTAGATGGCAATCAATCTTCGTATCATCATACACCAGAGGTCTTCTTGCTCTACCTTGCAGTGCCCGGCTTTCCTCTAGTTAAAATGCAAGTGCTTGAGTCTGATTCGGTCGCCACAGTGAAGCTTCGGATCCAAAACAACAAAGGATTTGTGGCGAGAAACCAAAGGTTGGTGTTCGAAGGCAGAGAGCTCTCTCGCAATGATAGCCGTATCAGCGACTATGGGGTGAGGTATGGAAGTGTACTTCATCTCGTGATCCGACTGTCAGATCCACGACGAACTGCCGTGAGGACGGTTTATGGAAGGAAGTTTAAGTTTCAAGTGGACCAACGTCGAAATGCTAGATATATGAAGCAAGAAATTTCAACAAATGTTGAAAGTCCCGATGGTATTGGAGAGAGCATGACTTTGGTCAATGGCGAAAAGCTTGATGAAAGCACATCAATCTCCACCATTTGTGGGAACAACACTTCTGATATTGATGTGCTTGCAAATAAGTCGGGAAATTTTAGTGGAAAAGAAATATATGAATCATTTGAGCAATTATCTATTACTTCTGACATCAGAAATAATTTACAATGTGATGATGCCAAGGAGAAATATCCATTGATTGAACCAGTTCTTGTCAACCCAAGTGTTACCCTTACTCCAGCAATTACGGGTATGATCGAAGCTACACTTGCTGGGCTAGAAATGGAGCACACACCTGTGATGTCCTCAGAGGGCACTGGGGGAGTCTACTTCATGCTAGATTCATCAGGCCAAGAATATGTTGCTGTTTTCAAGCCAATAAACGAAGAGCCAATGGCAAAAGACAACCCTAATGGCTACCCTTTGTCTAGTGATGGGGAAGGATTAAAGAGAGGAACAAGAGTCGGTGAAGGTGCATTCAGGGAGGTTGCAGCATACATTCTTGACCATCCTGCTAGTGGTTATCGCGTGAGCGATGAACTAGGGTTTGCTGGTGTTCCTCCTACTGTTCTTGTTCGATGCTTGAATGGTTATGTTGATCAGACTAGGTATGACTGCGTGGAGAAAGAACCAAAAATTGGGTCCTTGCAGATGTTCATGAAGAATTCTGGGAGTTGCGAGGAGTTTGGTCCTGGGGCTTTCCCTGTGCAAGAGGTGCACAAGATTGCTGTTTTGGATATGAGGCTAGCTAACGCGGATCGCCATGGTGGCAACATACTGATTCGTAAGGATGAGAATGGGCAGATTGGGCTGATACCAATTGATCATGGGTATTGTTTGCCTGAAAGCGTAAGTATTTTGTTTTCTTTTTTAAACTATATTTTTTGTACTGAAAAATAAAATATATGATCACTCATAGTCATAATTGCCATAAAAAGTTGCTTGCTCCATCTCAAAATATAAGGTGTATATCTTTTTTACATGATCTTCAATGTAAAACTTTGACCATTAATTCCTTGTATAATATATACCAGCAACTACAAAATTAACATAATATGAAAGCACTTTCAAATTCGAATCTTATATGATGCCACATGCATGACACTAAACATATGTATTGCTATTATTAGTCAATGTTTGCAAATGTTGGCTTTCCTAAAATTGTGGGAGCCTTATATTTTGGGGCAGTGGGAGTAATTTTCACGACCACTCACTATGTACCCATTTTAATATCGATCAGTAAATTTTCTGGTCATTAATTTGGTTACTAGCAAAGATTGTTTTTGAACTATTTTAGCTTTAGTAATTGTTTTGCCTTCTAAACAATTTGCAGTTTGAAGACTGCACATTTGATTGGCTTTATTGGCCCCAAGCACGCCAACCTTTCAATGTTGAAACCCTTGACTACATAAAGTCGCTTGATGAGGAAGAGGATATCAAGTTGCTAAAGCTCAATGGTTGCAAACCATCATCTAAGTGTGTTCGTGTTTTTCGTCTAAGCACCATGATGTTGAAAAAGGGTGCCGCGAGAGGTCTAACTCCATATAAGATCGGTAACATGTTGTGTAGAGAGAACATCATAACCAAATCGAAGATCGAAGAGATTGTTGAAGAGGCAGAGGATGTTGTTCTTCCCGAGACAGGCGAAAAGGCATTCATGGAAGCTATCTCAGGGATCATGGATCGTCGTCTCAATGAACTCTTCAACTAAAATGCTCATCTAGATGGTTGTGGTTTATGATTTTCGAGTGTGTGTGATAAGTCCACTGTAAGTAATGTAAGTCCCTTTTGTGTTAAGATATCACTTTCATAGATAATCGGGAAGGATCAATGGTCCTTCTCGATGTTAGATTGTAAATTAATGTAAGTGAAGAATGTTGTAAATTAATGAATTTTGTATATTTCATCGGTATCTTGCATGTTTAGTGTTTTTTATTTGAAGCAAGGGTTTCTCTCAAAATTTGTGGTAAGTAATTGAATGATACATCTGAAGCTTTCTCTTGAGGATGAAACCATAGGAATTTAAAACATGTTCAACTGATATAAGTATTAATTCTAACTCTTGAACCATCAAGCAACACAAAGATCAAAATAAAAATTTATTATGAAAACCTTTGTTTTTTTCCGATTATACATATATATACCCATGTGTGCGTACGTACACACATCACATCTATATGCAATTTTTTCTCTAAAAGACACACATGTATATTATTATAACAAAGCTTATAGTTGTTGATCTGACTTTATTTGACTCCCCTTTGGACGAAAATGAGTTTCCATAGTAGCATGAATTTCAATTTCAAACAATTTTTGAGAAAAATGGCATTCACCCAACCAAATTGCTAAGTGCACCCTTCATCAGTTCATCTACCTCCCTCCTCCACTTTACTCTCTCTCTCTCTCTCTCTCTGCTCCCGCCGGAGGCACGGCGGCGGACAGGCTCCTCTCCTCTCCTCCACCGATCGCTGGCGAGCGGGTTTGCCGGGGGGGCCGGCGCGGCCGTCTCATCCCACCGGCCCCCACGTCGCGGTCCGAATCGAAATTGAAGGTAGTATCCGTTCTTCTCGCTCAGCCCTCCCTTCCCCTATGGCCGCTTCACGAGCCGAGCGTGGCGTAGATTGGGGATCCATCCGGACCTGGATGGGATTATTCCCCCAAGGAGATTGAAGGGGATTTGGAGGCGAATAGTTCCACACATATTGAGGTGTGGAATTAACCCCTCTCCGATCCCTTCCTCGATTAACCGAACAAGCCCTTAGTTTTTTTTGGGGATTTCTTCGCTGCTTGGTGCGGTACTGACCATTTGGGGTTTGTTTCCAAAAAATAATTGGGGGTTCAGTTGAAACCCATGCCCCCACATTAAGCAAATGTTTGTTTCATTTGACTCATTGTCAGTTTATCCGTGTCTGTGATATTACCTGGTAGAGTGGCCAATTATGTAGTGTTACAGGGAAATTGGTCTATAGGGCTATAGGCACAGACTGTTAGCTATCTACTTTGGCTGAACTTGGTCAGGTTTCTGCACTTTCTAGGTTAATCGAAACATTATTGTTACTAGTCTCACTAGTGTTATGGGACGTATGATTAGTTTATAATTTCTTGGTGTTCCTGTCAAGCTTAAGAATACCGAATATGCACTTATATTTTTATAATCTAAAGTTTACTGGTAGTGGTTGTCATAGGCTTTTAACATGTGTAGGTAGTGATTGATTGAAGATGCAAAAGTTCAGACGACTTCCACCTGTTCTGCAGTTTGTTTGATCACCATCATGCATTCCTGTTGGCTCTTGTATGGATTGCGTCTACCCTCTGAAACTAGGAAGCTTAATGTACGTTATGCTGTTGCTGTTTGAGAAGTTGGATAATGAGTCCCATGGTAGTCCTATTTGCACTCCGGTTTAGACATAGTGATTGAAATGCAATTTCTCCAAAACTAGATCTGGCCCATTGCATTAAGTAGAATTCACACTGAACATTAAAACTTTGCAGCTAAGTTTGACTATGAGACATGTCTAATGTATCTACTACCCTTTATCTGCTTTACCATGCAGGTGGCACTTTCAGATTGCCTATACTAGTTCATTTCACGCTGTATATCCAAAATGGTGAAGCTGACAATGATAGCACGTGTTACTGATGGGCTTCCGTTAGTGGAGGGATTAGATGATGGTCGGGATCTGAAGGATGCTGAGTTCTACAAGCAGCAAGCTAAACTGTTGTTCAAGAACTTATCGAAAGGGCAACATGAAGCATCAAGGATGTCAATTGAGACTGGGCTGTACCTTTTCCAGTATCCTTAATCCTTATGCTATCTGCAGCTTTAGAATTCCTGTTGGAAAAGATTATTCCCTCATGATTTTTTATAGGAGTTTCGTGCCAATTCCCAAAATTTTAACTCATGGTTACCCTTTTTATGGTTTTAGGCTAGATATGTTGGATGATACATACACACTCTGTTTAGTTTTCCTCTTTATTTTAAATTTACCCCCTCATTCCATTGACAACGTATTCTTGCTGCTTATGGGGGAGTGAATTGGTGAGTAATAAGTACTATTGTATTAGACATTTTACTTGGTCTATTTTTGCATCAGCAAGAACTTGTATATTCTATGCCCTATACGCATCATCTGCCTTTCGTCATATACTTAGAAGTTAATGGCACCAAGATACCAGGAAAGTTGTTTTACTAATGACATATGTTAAGAGGCAAATCCTTTCGTGAATTATCAGCCTGTTTGCCTTGTGAAAATCATTTGTGGTACTCTTGTTGCACCTTGATTTAACCAAACAGTTACATCATCGAGGGCCGTGTGTGCTATTTGACAATGTGTGACCGCTCTTATCCGAAGAAACTTGCTTTCCAGTACCTAGAAGATCTCAAAAATGAATTCGAGAGGGTCAATGGCAACCAAATTGAAACTGCTGCAAGACCATATGCTTTTATTAAGTTCGGTATGGTTCTTACATTCATGTGATATCTTTCTTTATACTCACTCTCTTAATTCTACTAGTTAATGGCTTATATATTCCTGTTTAGACACTTTCATACAGAAGACGAAGAAGTTGTATTTGGATACCAGAACCCAAAGGAACCTGGCCAAGTTGAATGATGAGCTCTATGAGGTGCACCAGATTATGACTCGCAATGTTCAAGAAGTTCTTGGTGTTGGTGAAAAACTAGATCGTGAGTTTGCCATTGCACCTTATCTGCATTATGCTGCATCGTTCATTATAGTTTTGTAGCACGATGGACTTGTCAATAATTTCTCTGCATATAAGATTAACTTGAGTTTATGTATTTACTTGAAAGACTATCAGTGAACAGGTGAGCGGTCAGATTCACACAATCAATTTGGTTTCAGCAAACTTTATTGCCCTAAAATTACTTGGGTTGTGTTTTCATTCAGCTGCATATTGTTCTTATATTTTGTGTTTTCCTTCAATAGGCCCTTTTGCTGTTTCACATCTTATTAGTATTTCTTACACTCATGCTTCCTTTTGAATTGCTTGCTCCAGTACAGGGGTATTTCTGAATTCTGACTGCCTTAATGTTGTTTTTGAATGTCTACTTTTTTCAAGAACACACCAAAGCTGTTTGTTTCTTTCTGTTGCCTGTAATCCCACACTTTGACAGTTTTTCATGAGTGCTTCACTTTTGACAAGACTTGTTGCAGTCTCATCTCGCATTTTGTTGCATGCTTAGAGGTTTACATTTCCCAGCTGTTGCTCAGTGAAAGATTTCTGCTTGCAGAGGTGAGCGAAATGTCCAATAGGTTGACCTCTGATACTAGAATTTATGCGGAGAAGGCGAAGGATCTCAATCGTCAGGTGTGATCCCTTATTCCCTTTACTGCATTTGCCATCTGGCAATCTGAATCTCCAATCAGCTAAATCTGAAATTAATATTTCAATAAATTGTGAATTTATATTGGACATGTGATAAATTGCGACTGCTTTTTATTCATGGAAATCTTAACGGAGTCTACTCATTTGCTTTCTAGAATTGTGACACTTTACTTTTCTCAAAATTATACATCAAGAGTCCATTATTTCATAGAATGGTTGATGGGCGATTGCAATTTATTTTCAACATCCATGAAATTGTACTTGCTTAGTTCCAGCAACTCCACTTCAAATTTCCTTACCTCCATTTCTCCTGGAAAAAAAAAGTTGTGCTCAACAAGTCGATGACTAAGTTGGTCCTGTTGCCATCAATTTGACACTAATGCTTAGAACATGTCTACATCCTTTATTTGTTGAGCGTATGAATTCATGCTACACCTCCAAACTATGTTCATCAATGCACGTGGGATATGGGAATCTCTCATGCGTTACTATTTACTATCTCTCTTGTAACATTGGTGGACTGTTAAGCATAACAAACACCTGATCTGCATTACCACTTCACCTGTTTTCATGTCTGTGATGAGTCTTTCCCTCATCGTTTTCAGGCCCTTATTCGCAAGTACGCTCCTATTGCCATTGTGATTGGGATAGTACTGATGCTCTTCTGGGTCAAGAACAAGATATGGTGACTGAGTAACAGTCAGGCCTCCTGTTACGGTGCTGGAACTTGAGTTCTCCGTGCACCCGAATCGATTCTGGCTCAACAGATGCTTCGATGACTTATCCCGCATCTGCCCATTCAAGCGAGTAGTAGTATAGCTCTTCTTCAGTGCTTTTTTTTTTTGCCTATTCCTCCCAACAAAGATCATCCAAACTAAACCCATTGTAGTATAAACCCTGATCATCAACCCGGCCTATCCTGATGGATGAAGAAGTCCTTGCATTCTTTGGAGCCCCGCTTTCTGGCTAATTACTGTGTAGAGTCGCCTTTTCGACCTCTGAAATAGTATATGTTCTTTGCAAACTCACCATGTAAGAATTGAATGTTTCAGGCTGATGGACAAGGCTCATATCTGTTGTCTTCCATACCATGCAAAGCTGCATGGAGATATGGAATGTTGTGACTCAAGACGTTTTAGCTGAAATCTGAGTATGTCCGGTTATGCTGCTGGAGAAAGGTCATTCTCATTGCCAGATTATCAGCTTCTGTAGTCGAGATTTTGGCATGCAGTGCAACAACTTGAGATAGAACAACCTTAAGTATGAAGGGCCTATTTGTCTTGAGATAAAATGCTAATAAGATATTTTTAGCCTGCAACAACTTCAGATGGTCTTGATGTAGAACTTGAACAACCTTAAAGTATGAAGTAGCTTTGAGCTAAAATGCTACTGATACTCTGGTCTTTCACCGTGTCTTAAGGATGGAACATATTACATATATCATCATCTACCATTTCACCACCAGTTTGGAGCTCAGAAATTTTACGGGACTGTTGGTTTCTGCAGAAATCACTAAATTAAATTACATTGTTTCCCGTAAAAATTTCGGCGTAATTTGGTTTCATCCAAATCCAAAGGCTACTAATGGTGTTCAGCACCGGAAGCCGAGCACCTTGCCGTCCACCGGCGAGACGCCGACGCGGCACACTTTGGCCGCCTCCACGCGGTGCGTCAGCACCCGCAGCACCGTCACCCTCCCCTTGACCACCAGCAGCGACTCGACCTCCATCACCGCCGCCGCCGCGGTCGCCGGCTGCTGCTGCTGCGCCGACGCGGCGGCGGCGGCCATCTGCTCCTGCGGCAGCGCCGCCGGGGTGGCCGCGGCGAACGCCGGAACGGCGAAGCTGGCGGACATGTCTTTGGTGCGGCCTCCGTCGATGAGGCCGGCCGGTATGTAGACGGAGCCCAGCTCGCCGCCGGCGTAGGCGACGCGGAGCGAGCTGTCGAAGTGCGCGAGCGGCGCGCGGTTGGGGTTGCGCACCGCGGCCGTCTGCTCGAACGTGAACGCCACCGTGCCGTTCGGCCCGGACGCGAACGCCGGCAGCCGCACCGCCGCCACGGCGATGTCGGGCGGCCGCGGCCGGAACAGCACGAACAGCGCCGCCCCCGCCCCGCCCACTGCCAGCGCCAGGAACGCCGCCGCCACGAGGCAGGACGCCAGCGCCGACGACGACGACCGCGCCGGCCTCACGTGCAGCGGCCTCTGCTCCTCCTCGTAGTAGTTGTGCTGCCGCACCGGCCGCGTCGGCACCACCGGAGGCGGACCATGCCTTACCTGCCACGGCGGCAGCCCCTGCCTTACCGGCGGCCCAGGCGGCTGCACCGACGGGGCACCTCGCCTCGCCGTGCCGTCGCCGGCGATGGCCGGGTCGCGGGTTCTTGGCGGCGGTTGCATGCGTGGTGAGTGGGAGTGGGAAGTGGTTGCTGGCTGCGCGCGTGGCGGGCGCTTTTGTTGGCTTGCGCGGGGTGGCACCGCTTTACGGATGAATGATGGCATCGAGTGGTTGGGCGGCATGTGCTGCAAAGTGGAGCGCGGCGAAGTGGAGGCTTCTCGCGGCAGCCTCCGCAGCTGCTGCCGTCGGCTGTCGGGGGGGAGAGGAGAGGAGATAGGTGAAATCGGTCACGGATAATAGACATATCAATATTCTATATCTTATATTTGGAGTAGATGTAAAATTGTATGGTTGATGTCAACTTGGTTAGAAAAAAATTTATGGGATGTTGAGTGTATATAAAATCAATACGACGTCGTGTTGCTCGTCACCGTCGATCATCGTGTGCATGGGCAGATTCAGGTCATGGGCTAGAGGGGTTGTAGCCCGAGGCGCATCCTAAATTTTCTACAAACAGGTTTTTTACAGCCCACAAAAATCTTAACGTTTAGCCTAACATAGTCTCTCCTACAGTCAGTCCAAACAACCATTTACTAATTAGTCATTCTCGGATGGTGTTTTTAGATCCGCCCCGATCGTGTGATGGGCCGTTGTCGTTGTTGTTGTCACTTTGAAGGTCACATCATCATGAGACTAGAGCCTACGTCGGAGATTAGGTGGAAGGGAAGGGCCAAAAGGGTTTCCCTCACCGCTCACTGCATCCCTGCAATGCGTCGTTGTGTGATGTTAGCATGCGGTCATGAGATGAGACCGTTTCATACTGATAATAGGTTAACTAATGAATTGGGCTATTGAATGGGTCAACTCATGATGTACGAAGTAGATAAATTGGTTATGCAAGCTAATAATTTTGGATTATCTGGCAAACACATATCGGATAATCCGATTAAATTGTCAAAAAAATCCGCACCCATCGAATTTTAAGGATACCATGCCCGTATCCACATCTACACCATATTATTTCAATCCACATCTCTATTCGTCAGATTTTTCATAAACCCATACTGTCGGAGCCGGAAGATTCTCTAGCGGCGAGAAGTGGCACCCTTTCCTCTCGGGATTCAGCCAGGGAGTGGGTGCACGTAAATGAGGCAATTGGCATCGCGTGGATAAACGAGGGTTGCAAAAGACGATTGTTGATACAGGTTCGAGCCGCTCAGGAACATAACAACACCTTACTTCTTTGTTCTTAGTTAGATGATGATGATGAGTTTACAGTGAGTTCTTGGATATTGTTTTAAGTGGGAGTGGATAAACTCTTCTCCATTGTATTGTGGCTAGAATTTAACTTAGGCCCCGTTCTAAACTGATTAAGAGACTGATTTTTCCTCGATTTTCTGGCATATTTTTTAAACTGCTAAACGACGTGGTTTGTGTGAAAACTTTTTATATGAAAGTTGCTCTAAAATATCATATAAATCCATTTTTTCAAGTTTGTAATAATTAAAACTTAATTAATCACGCATTAATGTTATCTCGTTTTGTATAAAACACTTAATCTTCATCTTAACCACAAAAACACCCCCTTAGTCTAACTAAACCAATTTTTCCCACTCTGTTTTTCAGTGGCATTGGATACCATAGTCTCATGCATATGTATATAGGTAGGACCCAGCTCATAGAGGTTGTTATGCTTGGTCTTATCGCACGACAACTAGCGGGGGCCACTTCGGTCCCGAACTTGTGTGTCGGCTGTGTTGGTGAGACGTAGAGCGGCTTCTTTTCACCTCCATGTTCCTTCCTTCGATGAGTGACTTAGGGTAAGTGACTTGGACACCATGGTGGTTGTTGGGCTCGCTTGCCAGCCTCACAGGCTAGGTGGGGCACACTAGAATGGGTTGGGTCAGGCAACAAGTCAAACAACCATGTCGTCTAACAGCCCATGTTCCATGTCTTTTTAAGGGTGATGATGGCTTGTTGCAAGGTCGTCATGTGTTGTCTTATCACTTGTCATCCTGGACACACACTAAATTGGTATACGTTGTCTTGCATTGAATGTGAGGCTTGATTAGGTCAATGTGTTTGCTGCTACCTTGAGCGAGCCATGAGGGTTAAGATCGGAGATATGTGGCTAATATGTCATGAGTGCAGCTCCATAGGGGCCGCATCTAGGAGTGAACATGCTTTGACCATAGCCCACGAGGGGCCGTACCCAGGAGCGGATGTGTCTCGAGCATAGCCTACGGAAGGCCGTGCTCGAATGCTACCGTAGCAGTTACATCCCGAGTAGCTCAGTGATGAGGAGTGGTTTCTATTTTTTCGACACATACCATACTGTCATTTTGAACGGAGTAAGAGCAGATCGATATCCGATCCGTTATTACCCACATAAGAGGGGATGCGACGACGTGTGTTATAAGGGCAACAAATTCTGGCCGTTGGTTCGATGGTTGGATTGATGGATGCTTCAGCTTCACGTTCGTTTTCTTTCGTGTCAGTGAAGCAGTGAAGCTGTTACTGTCGTGTTAGCTAGACTTGTGTCTATGCTGAACGGCCGATCTGCGCAGCTTCACTGATTGTCTGGGTATTGTTGAGCAATGAGATAAACTTGGTATTACGAGTGTGACTTGACTAAGCAAAGCAAAGCATAGCAAAGCGATGAACGAAAGGGAAAGAAGTTAGGACGCGGACTCCACCAAACAGGAAAATTAACTGAAACGAAGTTGGGGATTAGCTGATGAGGTTCGGTGTTCCTTTTGCAGTAGGAATATTTCTTTGGCCTTTTTTTTTTTGTCTGTTGGGACGCAAAGCTCGCTCGCGGGGAGCTTAATCTGTAAGCAACATCCCGCGTTGATTGCGCCTTCTTTTCCCTTCGGAAAAAGAGGCCGAATCGTCGTCTTTCGCTTGCTTTTTGGCAAGGATGCTGGATTGCTGGCCACCTCGCTTCGACGTACACCTGGCCATGTGAAACGAAGAAGAAATAAAAACAAAGCAAGGTTTATACAAGGTAAAAAAGAAAAAAGAATCCGTTGCCGGGACTCTCGGGTGAGAGCCGAGTATCCTAACCAGCTATACTACAACGGATGATGAGTATCTATAGTGAACTATTCAATTTTATTGCATTCCAATACGTATAAAGATTGACGACCATATCTATTTTTGTCTCTCTCAACTCAACTCATGACCTTGGTTGAATCATATTTGTCAACCATAAAATCGGATATAACTCGTCTCCAACTCTCAAAACCGTTGCAAATCGACTTCCGGACAGTTTCGAAGACGGTTTTGTCCACGTGTCATCTTTGACCCCATTGACTGGCTGAGTTAGCTTGTGGAACCTATGTGTCAATGACAAGGATAAAATATAAAACAATGGGTCCACTTATCATCTTAACTTGTGGGTCGAGTGTCGGCCCTGGCATTGCCACCACCGGAGAAATGTCACCGCCGGAGGAGGGAGAGTGGTTGGCGGGTGGAAGCAGACGGTGACGACAAGGATACAACGCCTGCGATGATGACGGCCACTGCCGTCACACGTGTCATCCCCTGCCATGTCTCCCCCGAGGCCGACCACACAAATCCCGCCCACCACGAGGAGATGGGATACGAGTGGTACTGCTCCTCCTCATGGCGCTCGACGTGTTCTCGCTGCTCGCCATGGGGGCTCGGATGACTATCACGCAGGCCTCGGCCTTGCCGTGCTTCCGCACGATGGGATGAGCGAGCCAGCCAGTCCAACTAGAGAAGGTTGTCAGCGTACATGCAAGTAAACGTCGAGGGTGTGCGCTTGCTTCACCAACCTCAGCGATAACGTTGTTTTTATCGCCTCTAGCTCCGATGTCGTCGCTGAGGACAGAGGCGGAGGCGGGGAGGGACGACAAAAGGGGGGTGCAGAGGAAAGGGGTTTTAATAGCTTCGGCGGGAGGACCACAACCACCGACGAGGCGGCGGCGGCAAAGAGCGAGAGGAATTACGTTGCTTGGCCCGCGAGGAATCTGCACTACGACGGGGCATCTGCTGGACGGCTGTACGCTGGCTTACTCGATCCTGTGTGCTTGCATTGATTCAGACGTGAGATTAAGCACGCAGAGGCCATGGACTCCTCCCCCGTGTGGGGCCGGCCGACGAGCTCCTCCCTCCCCCCACACGCGTGGCCGGCCAATGACTCACTCCCCGTGCATGGCCGGCCAATGACTCATCTCCCCGCGCACGACCAGCCAGGAGGTCCTCCCCATGCGTGTCGTGGTCGGCCGACGAGGTTCTCTTTCACGCACGTGTAGCTGGCAAGCTCCTTCCCTGTGCACCATCAAGCACATCACCGTTGTCCTATCTCTGTTGCTGATGGAAGGTGAGTGAGGAGTAAAAGATGAAAGAGAGAGATGAGAGAGGTGAGCAAGAGTATATGGGATGAGATGGAGGCCGTGGACAAGTGGGTCTCACCTGATGACTCAGCGAATAAGGATGGGAATGGTTAGGATATGGATCGAACCTAAACCATTTTTAATAAGTTCGTTGATCCATGGTTCAATAGGATAAATCCATCATTAGTCTATTATACTAATAGGTTATCCATGGATATCCAAATGGATCAGCTACATTACTATTAGAAAAAAACTCATATGTGTAAAACTCGGGCCCAAAATTTTCAAATTCGCGTTCACATTATAAAAACTTATCAGATTCAGTTGAATTTTGTAGGAATAATTCATTGTACCGAGAAGCAACTTTGTACAAATTTTGAGCTATTTATATATGCGGGGCCCACGATGCATTACTAAGACCAAAAATTCTAGTTAAATGTGTGTAAAATCCGGACCCAAAACTTTTAAACTCGTATTCACATTATAAAAACTTATCAGATTCAATTAAATTTTGTAGAAATGATTTATTATACAGAGAAGCAACTTTGTACAAATTTTGAGCTATTTATATATGCGGGACCCACTATGCATTACTAAGACCCAAAATTCTAGTTAAATGTGTGTAAAACTCGGACCCAAAATTTTTAAACTCGTGTTCATATTATAAAAACTTATCAGATTCAGTTGAATTTTGTAAAAATTATTTATTATATAGAGAAGTAACTTTGTACAAATTTTGAGCTATTTATATATGCGGGACCCACGATGCATTACTAAAACCCAAAAATTATAGTTAAATGTGTAAAAAAATTTAGACCCAAATATTTTTTAAACTCGTGTTCATACTATGAAAACTTGTTAATTTCTTGTTAATTTAGTTAATTTTTTAGAAACAAATTATTATATAGAGAATCAACTTTGTACAAATTTTAAGGATATTTATACATGTGAAGTCATTTTGGATCGAACCTTTTAAACCTAGGTTCTAATGGTTTGATCCGTTTGATCCATTTATATTTTTGGTACGATCCTAAAGATCCATTGGAGCAAATTTATGGATAGGTTTAATGGATAAATAGATCGAACCTAACCATTCCCATCTCTATCAGCGAATGAACTATCACGTTGGACGAAACCATCACCGAAACCCTCTAGGAAGTCAATTTACAACAGTTTTGGGAGTGGAGAAACGGATTATATTGATTTTAAGGTCGAGGGATACGATTCAACATGAGTTAAGGAAGCCAAAAATTTGACATATTCCACCATAATTAAACACGGCCCGTACGTACACCCGTCACATCCGGCCCATGTATTATCGCTTGTCACAATACCTTTCCGGCCCATCCGTTACGGGCTGCACGCTTGTTGCAATTCCCCATTTCGGCCCATCTATCACTTGGACCCCCACACGATCGGGTGGTCGCGCCTGCGCGCCTCTCGTGACGTCTCGCGTGCCGCGCGTGCGCGCACGTGGCGGAGGACGCGGCCGGCCGGCCGTCCTCTCTTCTCCTCGTACTCCTCCCGCGGCGGCCCGGGGCGCGCATGCACGACGCTTGCCGAGCTGCACCGGCAACGTAGCGAAGCCACAGCACGCCGGACGCGCCTATAAATGGTAAAATGGCGGCCGGGCGCGCCTCTCGCTCGCCTCGGCAACGGCAAAGACGGAGCGCGTCTATATTCGGATTCGGGGAGCAGCTTGCATCGCCGCCATGGCCGACCAATCCAACCAGCTCAGCTACAAGGCCGGCGAGGCGGCGGGCCATGCGCAGGCGAGGAGGGAGGAGGCGGTGGAGAAGGCGCACGACGGGCGAGCGCGGCGCAGGAGGCGTCGCGGGAGGGCGCCAGCCAGGCCGGTGGACTCGCGCAGCAGGCGGGCGCGCAGGTGCAGCAGATCGTGCAGGGCGCCGCCGGCGCCGTCAAGAACGCCACCGGCCTCGGCGGCAACTAGGCCGGCATCGTCCTCCATCGCAAAGCTGGACTACTGCCCGTTGAGACTCTCAAGTTCTCAACCTAACTGACGCTTGCATCTTCTTAATTTATTTCTTCTCTTTCTCTTCCTTTTCTGAGTCTTTCAGTATAAGAAACCGGCTCAGTCTTAAAAAATTGAGACCTGGCCGGGTCACTCTCCATAGCTACATTTGAATGAAATGTACACATACTAATTAGGAAACAAAACATGATTTAATTATATGGATGCAAACATGTACTGATTGTGTCGGCTCTTCTTTAAAGTGTTCAGATACAACTTGTTAAGAAAAACGGGATGTGCATGGAGCTCTCCATTTGGGCTTCTTTGCAAAGCCAATTTAAACATGGAAATTGTCCATCAGATTAGGATCAGTCACCTCAATTTTGCTTTAAATTTGTCCTTCTTTTCAAACTGTTGTATTATGCTCGTTGAACATAAGACTCTGAACCTTGTGTAAGGATGTAGGTAGACTACGATAGCATAAATCAAGCTTTTTCTACCGTGTAAATCAAAAATCATGCTAGTATAAGATAATGAATCGTTATCACTTGACGCGCTGTGCAGCGAAAGTAGGTGCTTAGTAGCCGAAGGAACGTGGGCGACGTAACGCGCATTGATACAGAAGAAGTAATCGATCGCAGTAGCCTGACCTTCTTCTTCTCGTGCGTTCATCTCGTTGTGCTCCCACGCTGATCAGCATCGCAAGCTAGTGGCACCTCTATTGGTATCCACATGTTCAGAGATAGAACTCTACGTGGCAATGAGCTAGCGCCCACGTGTGGCTAGGGTTTTCTTACTCGCACCATTCTCATCACCCAAGAATATATAGGATCCATAACTGGGCCTCTGAGACCCATAGGAGTCCTACTCGGATCTCTATCCAAATTAAGCACATATTGATTCTCCATCCAATCCCCTTATTTCGGCCTGTTAAGTGTGCAATCCTGCAGGTTCATGTATACTCGATTACAATCCGAAAATTCCTTTTCAATCCATGTGTCAACAGCGGTTCCTAGCAGAATATATTGACCCACTGAGCGTACATAGAAATCATATTAGCTGAACCTCTAATAGATACTTGTATGAACCTTTTGCTTCACGATATCGATTAAGCTCAAGGCTAAATATGTGTCATTCTTTAATAGCTCAATCATCCATTCGATCATGTGATAGATTACTTAACCTATGATTTACTCCTCAATTACTTTTGGCATGGTCATGCACTTCCATAATATATAACATCGAGGGACCTAAAGATATCTCTTCATAGAAGGGACAAATACTATTTTGATTATTCATTTCACTATATGTTAATAGTATGTTCGAAGACTATTTCGATAACTATCTAGTCATGGAGTAACGTTTGACAACTTTTAAGCAAGCTACTACACATGTCAGGAAGCATAATAATCTCATATATAAGGATTCTACACCAACTAAAAGAGACCACTGATGGCATATCATATATAGCTCATGCAGTTCTCATGTTGGGTCTATCCAACAACATGTTCTTTAACATGTGTTCACATCATTAATTTGGTATCACCATATCATGATTCATGAGACATGATCATCAATCAATACATATGCTAATTATTGAACCATATTTGTTTCACATATGATATTTGATCATGGATCCTTTAGAAATAGCAATATATGACATAAATAGTCTCATAAACAAATCATATATCCATTAACCAATAACGAGTTATCTATGTCAGAAAATAATACATAATAAATATTTAAACATAATATATGATAAATTATCTCTATGACATATCACCGACATTTTGAGGCACAAATCATTATGCACAAGATCAACACTTCCCAGGGCTTCACATTGCCTCACAAATTTAATCTTGGATCTGCTGTGCTAGCTAGCTTCTACTTTGGCAGCAAAAGAAGCTGCACCTTTGAAGTTAGTTGAGATAAAAAGGCTCTGCTTGCTTTCAAAAGGTATGCCCTGATCAATGGCCTTTTAGCTATGTAGGAAATGACGGACGAAAACACCGTGGATATATCAACTTGACTGCATGCCTTCCATGCCCAAATTAACATAATTGAATCCCATGAGAGAGATCATGCATGGGACCATACCATGGACAGATGATTGCACATGATTATGTATTTATGTGAAGGTTTGGATCCAATTTGTTAATGTTTAGATTTTATTGTTTGTTTTTATCATTTGTGTCATTGTTGATGTTGATACATTTCTACTGCTTTGCCGGGAAAACATAGCTGAAGATTGTCGAACAATAATACACAACTAATCCCCCAAATATAAGATAAGGGATACAAATACACGATATTTAGCTAAGAATTTGTGCCAGGAATTATGTGGCAATAGTTCATCAATTATAAGCCACTCTCTGATATTCTCTCTTTATGCTAGCTTTTGGTTCTTTCGATCTTCTAGTGGTAAGCCCCAGTGTCCACACCCATCTAGAAGGTACTATTTCCTGGAAATCCAATGCAAAGAGAAAGCATATATTCTCTCTGTGATATTGTGATCAGCCTAAGTGACAATCAAAAGGAGCTTTTAGCTTGGCATATTTTATTTCCAGGGTAGCTAGCTAGTACTACTCTATTTTCATCTGCACTCTCATTGCTTGCAAGGATCAAGAAGTTGGACAAACAATATATTTTCTCATTACACCCACATTGCAAAAATATTGTTATTGTATAGTTTTTCACAGGTTTATTCATTCACATTCATGGTGTTTTTGTGCCCAATTCAGAATTCTCATTTCTCAATCCAAATTCATGCTTGCGAAGTTTTTCAAAACAGCTACAAATTAATCAATAATCAATATTTTCCTGAATCAGTTAGCTTGTGCAGATGATTACATCATCCTCGAAAAATTACACCTGATTTTACCGCCACTTAATCCTAATTAGCAGGTGCAACCTAATCCTCACACTGTCAGACCGGCTACGAAGGCGACGCCGGTGGGTGGCAGCCACGAGTAGCCGTCGATGAACCTCCCGACGGTGAACTCCATGGCCTCCTCCGGCAGCTTGATGACGCGGTGGCCCGGCCACGACACGCGCCCGCCGACCGCCGCGCCGGGGCCGGAGTTGCGGTACTCGCCGTAGTAGAGCGTGTCCGGGGCGCGCCCCGACGCGTCCCAGGAGAGCCAGCCGGCGGCGTGCACGTGGTCCGCCATGTACGACATCATGTACACCGCCCTCGAGTACGGCTTCCACGGCCGGCCGAGGTACGTCGGGTGGTCGCGCCGCGCCGCCGGCGCGAGCTCCGGCGAAGGGAGGAGCCGGCAGCCGTGCACGGAGATGCCGGTGCTCTGGTTCGGGTCGCGCCGCCCCTGCGCCGTCACCGTGTTCTTCTGCCCCGGCAGCGGCCGCCGCGCCCACAGCGTGCAGTTCTGCAGCACCACGGCGGCGTTGCCGAACACGAAGTCCACCGTGCCGGCGACGTCGCAGTCGCGGTAGAACTGCCTCTGCGCGTGCGCATACAGCGTGTCCTGGTACCCCAGCACGGCGCACCGGTACACCACCGCGTGGTCGCCGCTCACCAGCAGCGCCACCGCCTGGTGCCTCGCGGCCCCCGCGCGATTCTCCACCGTCATGTCCCTCATGATGAACCCCGCTCCGGCCACCGCTGCGGCGAGGAAGACGACGCGATCAGACATCAGCGACGTGCTCCGCCATTTGTGCATGTGTGTACAGTGCTAGTACGTACCTAGCGTGGCGGTGTGGAAAGTGGTGTAGTTGTCGTGGACGCTGCGGTAGCCGACGACGACGGTCTTGCCGGCGCCGTCGCCGACGAGCATGAGGTTGGTCTTCTTGCGGCCGATCTTGACGTTCTCGATGTACACGCCGGCCTTGATGTATATCACGACGCGGCGGTGGCTGTGCTCCGGCGCCGCATTGATCGCGTCGCGGATCTTCCGGTGAGACCCCGTGCCGTCCTTGGCGACGATCATGTCGGGCTCGATCTCGGCGGCGGCGGCCTGAAGGAGCCGCCGGTCGTTGTGTCTCACCCACCTTGGGAAGCTGGTGCCGTCGTGATCGTCACTGGTCAGTAGCCGTCTGTGGAGCTGACTGTGGACGGGGACATCGGAGAGCTCGCCGCCGGGCCTTCCCCTCGTGGCGAAGATGGCGAGGCTGTTGCTCAGATGCTCCCCGAGGTTGCCGAGGTAGCCGATCATCTGCGGCTTGATGCGGCCGTCGTCGTCGTCATCGTCGCCGCCGCCGGCGCCGACTTCTTGGAGGCTGTCCTGGCACGTGTCGTGGCTCGTGACCGCCGCGCTGAGCCACGTCATGACGTCGTCGTCGTCGTCCCGGCCCACCGTGTCGGCGTCGACCGAGTCCGGAGACGGCGGCGGCGCGGCGATGGCGCCGACCGACCGCGCGATGAGCTCCGCCGCGGCATCGAGCAGCTCCACGCAGTCACCGTACGCGGCGCTCGACCTCGCCCCGGGGAGCAGCGCGGCCGCGCCGCCGAGCGCCGTCGCGTTGTACAGCGCATCCACCACGCGGCGGTGCGTCGCGTTGAGCGACATCGGCACGAGTTCGGCGTCAGCCGGCGCCGACGGCGCCGGGGAACCCCCATGAGCGTGCTGACGCACAGATCCGGGTACAGCGTCACCCCGCACGTGCGCGCGATCGCCTCGGTCGGGGCGCGCCCCCGGGGCGCCCGGCCACCACCGGACGACGTCATCCTCGACCTCCCCAAGATGGCGATTGCCACCGCCACGGCGACGCCGACGGCGAGCGCCACGCCGACAATGCACAGGACGACGAGAAGGCAGCGACGGTGGCGGTCATCGGCGCACCGGAGCCGAGGCTTTGCCGGCTCAGGCGAGCCGAGCGTGGCATGGGCCATGCAAAATATGCTCACAAATGACAAACCTTGTGTTGGTGCGAGTGCGAGTGGAGCAAAAGCGACACTAGTGATTAAGCAGAGAATTTATACTAACTACGAGTGTTCGCTGAGTTGGCCTCACACTGTCCATTCTTTGCTGCAGAATTCACTTTGTGTTGTTGCAATTTCTTTTTTTAATTATATTTTGCAATTTCGAGGATGCGCATATTGCCAATATTCACAACAGTTTGGAACGCGAAAGAAAGGCATAAAATTCACAGTGGAAAACTAAAAAATATGATCAAATAAGAGAGAAAAACGAGGTGTGCAACAACACAAAAAAACCGTGGATGCGACGCCGATAGGAGTAAACGGTGATGTGGTATCGCATTACTCCCATGCGCTGGTGCCGGCGGCTCGCGAGTGCGAGTTCGTTGCCATATCTGGTGTGCAATCATGCACCGGCCGCTTCACCGGCACCGGCCGCCGGTAAACCCGCCATTCCGGCAGCCGCTCTCAGGAACGATCACGCTAATTCCGGCAGCCACAGCTGGGATACAATATGTGGCCCGTGAATTTCGGTCTGCAGGCACCGAGACGGTTCTTGCTGGCAGGGATCTGTCATAGGCATGGAAAGGGCTTGAGTCCTCACCAGTCACCATCGATGTTAGGATCACGAGAGTCCCCACTGAACCTCTCTAGAACTTTTTTATCATACATCTATAGAAAAAGGATGCTGAAATATTATTTAGTTTGTTCAGTTCCACCTGTTGAAATTTGGAGGTTCCAGTTGTCACAGTGGATGGCGCCCCCAACGGTAAGCTCGCCCCCACCCCGCCCCTTGCCGGCGCCGGTGCCGGCACGCTGGCCGGCGACCCGAATCCCATCAAGGCGCCTCCCGTCGTCCTCGTTCTCGGCTGCTGCATGGCCCTCGCTGCGTTCCCCTGCTACCGCCCCGGCCTCGCGCCCGGCGGCCCGCGCGTCGCACCTCCCTGCTGGAATCTGTCGTGCACCAGAGGACCTCCCCTGCTCCAGCGCGCGGCGACGCGACCCGACCAGATCTAGTGGCCCATCTTTTGCCGAGGTAGTTAAAGGCGGGAGAGGCCCGATTTCAAAGCTCCCCTCCACAATAGTGTTTACTGCCCCCGTCCGCCCCAACGGCCGCAGTGAAGCCCCCGTCCCGTCGCCGAGGAGGGCATTTACAGCCTACGGCGCTAGCTGCGCGGCGCGCGGCGCCCCATTGCCCGCCAAGGACGACGAACATGGCTGGATCCAAGTGAAGCACAACAGATCGCGTGGAAGTGATGGGATTTCAAATCTTGGGCAGGCGCTGCATTCACTCGGGGAGCCTCACCGGCCGCATTCAAGGCGACGCGACGGCCATTCCCTCCCTCTCAGCCTCTTCCAAGCCAGGACAGCAGGCAAATGCTTCAAGTGTTTGGCGTGCGACCACCGTGCCTCCTCCTGCAGAGATCCGATGCGCTGTCTCTTGTGCCGCTGCTCAGGGCATCGCGCCTCCCACTGTCGCCGGTGCCGTCAAGCTGCGCTGCTGCCTCGCCACACCCACAACACCGAGCTTCGCTTCCTCCATGGAGCCCCGCGCCCCTCGACCACCACAATAGAGCCACCGGAGCCCCGCTTCCAGAGGGCGAAAGATCTTCGACTATCCACGCCCGCCGCGAGCTCGCCACGCAAATCAGCCGACACCCGCCATCGGCCGATGTCGCAGCTTGGGGACCCCGCAACGCGGCCAGACGAAGACTATTGTTTCATTCCCACCTCCTTTGCGGTGGATGAAGAGCTGAAGGAGTGGAGCGAGAAGGCTGTCGTCACCTGGGCGGCGCGCGCACCGCCCAGCACTGAACCGCGCGACATGGAACGCGCCTTCCTGGAGGAGTCGGGCTGCGTCGCGACGATGTTGCGGTATCCATCCACCACCCGTAGGCGTTCTTGATAAAATTTTAGCACAAGAGGCACTGCGACAAGGCCGTCGAGAAGGGCTACGTCCGCCGGCGTGGAATCGAGGTGCATTTCGTCAAATGGCGCAGCCTCACCAGTGCCCTTGGCATTGCGCTGCTCTTTCGGGTATGTTTGAGCCTCGACGGTGTGTCGACGTATGCCTGGGCGGCCGACATCACGGAACGCTTGATCGCCAGGTCCTGCGCCCTGGAAAGGATCAAAACTGATGTCGTCCACCCCGTCGATTCCGGCAACGCACGATCTATCAAGCTGTGGGCATGGACGGTGAACCCGAGCTCCATCCCTAAGCGGGTGTGGCTCAGCTTCACTAACAGGCCAAGAATTCCGACGGTGCACGCTGCCGACGAGCCGCCCGAGCAGTGGCAACGGGGTGTTCGACACCCGGTGCTGCTACACTTGGAAGAAATTCATGATTATTCCGCGGCCTCCGTTGACCTTGATTCGCAGGGGAACTTCCAACCGACGGTGCGCCGCCTACCCCAATGGAGCTTGGGCACCCCCGATGGAGAACAAGTCACCGGTCGGGTCTTCGAGGACTTTCCTCACCACCCACCACCGCCGCTCTAGGTTCACGAGCGCCTCGACGGTCGGGGCCAAGATGAAGACGCCAGCTCAGATGAGGATGCTTTAGACAAAGAAGAAGGCCTCCTGTCCAGCGACGAGGATGGCCGTTGCAATGAGGTGACGCGGCGTGCGCCGCGCCATGGCCGAGGGGGCGCCCGGAGCTCGCGCAGCAGAGACGGCCGCGGTGAGCGGGCGGACCACGAAAATCGCAATGGCCGAAGCCGTTCTGCGCGTGGAAGGCGGCCACGCCATGGAGATGACCACGGCAGCTAGAAAAGAGAATGGCGCCGCAAAGATCGAGAGGATGACCGCGACGACAAGGGCGGCAGCCGTGGCTTCAACCGCAGCCATGACGGGCGTAGTAGTGCGGGCGACAACCTGCGACGTGAACGCACTCGCTCGCCGAGGCACCGTGAACGGGAAGACCGGAATGGGGGCAGTGGCAAGCATCGCTCAATAGAGCAAGGGACTCTAGCCCCCCTTTCCATCCCAGGCCTCCACACGGGTACGTCAACGGTGAGTGATTTCCGCATTTTGCACGCGACGCACACCTCTCCTTTTGCCCAACAGGCTCTAGACTCAATCGAGGGGAAGCTCCAGCGTGGCGATAACGGCGGGCAAGGCCCTAAAGATGACGCCTTCAGCTCCGCCGATTGGAGCAGAACATGTGGGCGGCACGGTAGCAGGAGCGGGAGCGGTCGGCCTGAGCATCGTTTCACAGCCGGCGTCGCGCAAAACTGGGCAGGGGTTTGAAGCCTGGTCCGTGCCAATCCCGGCCGCAGAGGTGTTCCAGCACATCAAGGCGGATCTACTCATCGAGCCGCTGCCCGCAACGGCGCCCTCCTCGCCAATGGCAGCGCCCCTCGAGCCGCGTCCCACGACGGCAACCCCCTCACCAACGGCGATAGCGCGGGCCTCGCCGCCGCCAGTGGAGGCGTCATCGTCGGCGCCATCCTCGCCAACGACAGTGCAATCCAAGCCGCATCCCGTGACGACAAACACCTCCTCGCCGGCACCAATGGAGGCGTCAAGGCTGCCGGGCTGCCCTATGCACGCCGTGGTGGATGCAGCCCTTCCGCAACAGCCGATGCCAGTGCACCACGTCGCACATGGTGGCGTCGACGCGCTGTTCGCGGCCCCGACTCACGGGATCCTACCTACGCCGGCAAGCCCGCGCCAACAAGCTCCCAGGCATGGCAAGAAATCCAAGGGGGCTACAAGCTGGACACCTTTGCTTTCAAACCTGCTAGAGGGACACGGGGAGGAATCCTTCTACTATGGGACACCTCAGTCCTTGAAGTCAATGAGATCCGCATTGGCAGATTCTCCGTCTCGGCCAAAGTTAAGAGTTTGCTTTCTGAAGAAACCTTTTCCTTAACAGGGGTTTATGGCCCGCCAAGGAGCAACCTTAAAGAGGCTTTTCTTAGGCACATCAGGCGTCTGAAACCTAGGGATGGGGGGAGCTGGCTACTCCTAGGGGACTTCAATATGATTTATCGCACAAGGGACAAGAACAATGCAAATATTAATCGTTCAAGAATGAGACACTTCAGGGAGACCATTGATAGAGCGGAGCTCCATGAGCTGCCTCTGCAAAATAGGAAATATACCTGGAGTATGAAAGGAGAAGGGCCACGCTGGTCAAATTGGATCGCTTCTTCTGCAACGAGGCGTGGAACCTTGCCTTCCCTAATCACGTGGTGCATGCCCTGTCCACAGCATCATCCGACCATTGTCCTTTGCTCCTATCAAACCAGGAAGGACCGCGGAGGCCAAGGCCCTTTAAATTTGAGAATTTCTGGACCAGGATTCCAGGCTTCAAAGAGGTGGTCGCGTTCAGTTGGGCACAGCCAGTGAGTCGCACAGAGCCTTTGCACCGCTTAGACTTTAAGCTGCGGCGAGCAGCAAAGGCTCTGAGAGAATGGTCAAAGGGCATTCTCTCAGAGGCCAAGCTTCACTTTCATATGGCACTGGAAATAATTCAAAGGTTGGACGTGGCACAGGAGTCAAGGGAGCTATCTGCACAAGAAATGGAACTAAGGTCGGCCCTTAAGCACAAAGCACTAGCTTTGGCGTCCATGGAGCGAGCGAGGAAGAAGCAGGCATCCAGAGTAACATACCTTAGAGAAGGGGATGCTAACACAAAACTTTTTCATCTCAAGATGAATGCACGGAAAAGAAAGAACACTATCAGGAGCCTGTAGAAAGATAATGGGTGGGCAGTCTACCACGAAGAGAAGGAAGAAGTATTGTATAGCCACTTCTCGCACATAATGGGACGCCCAGCGCAAAGGGCACATGACCTAAACTGGTGGGCTCTGGGAATAGAGTCTACTCATGTAGGGAGCCTAGAAAAACCTTTCTCAGAGCAAGATATTTGGAGGGCGATAAAGGAGATGCCAGCTAACAAAGCACCAGGACCTGACGGGTTCACTGGATGCTTCTACAAGGAATGCTGGGGAATTATTAAGGCTGACATCCTTCTAGCTTTCGAAGCCTTTTACAATGGTCGATGTGCACATTTCAACCTGCTCAACTCCGCCAATATCATTCTAATCCCCAAAAAAGAAGGCCAGAAGGCGTGGGCGACTATAGGCCAATCAGCCTCATCCATAGCTTTGCAAAATTGGTATCAAAGGTGCTTGCTTTAAGGCTAAGACCGCTAATGCACTCCTTAATCTCCGCGAGCCAAAGCACCTTTATAAAAGGGAGAAGCATCCACGACAACTTCCTCTTCATTAGAAGCACAGTAAGGAGATATCACTGCCTGAGCCAGCCAGCCTTGCTATTGAAGTTAGATATCATAAAGGCATTTGACTCAGTGCGCTGGGACTACCTAATGGATATGCTCCAACAACGAGGCTTCCCGCGAGATGGACGAATTGGCTCAGTGCGATCCTCTGCACCTCAACCTCCCAAGTGCTCCTAAACGGATGCCAAGGGCATTGTATACAACATGGTAGGGGCCTAAGGCAGGGTGACCCCCTTTCGCCTCTACTCTTCATCCTGGCAATCGACCCGCTGCAAAGCCTCCTCTCGAAAGCAACATAAATGGGGGCTTTATCAAAGCTGCGTGGAAGGACGGCAAATATGAGAACTTCAATGTATGCGATGACGCTGTCATCTTCATTAACCCGATACGGCAAGATGTCGTAACCTTCACAGACATTCTAGCTCGCTTCGACTCTGCTTCAGGCCTTGTCACCAACCTCCATAAGTCTCAGGTTGCGGCCATCCGATGCGAGGCGATCAGCTTGGATGATATTCTCCAAGGAGTCCCAGCGAGAAGGGCAAACTTCCCCTTGAAGTACTTAGGGTTGCCTCTAGCCATAGGGAGACTGCGCAGAAGTGATTTACAACCAGTCTTCGACAAGATTGCCGGAAGAATCATCGGATGGAATGGAAAGAATGTGGGCCTAGCGGGTCGATCCACCTTAGTTAAATCGGTGATCACAGCTCAACCAATCTACCTCCTAACCGCCTTAAAGGTCGCGAAGGGCCCATTAGAACGGCTGGATAAGCGCGAGAGAGATTCTTATGGGCGAGCACGAGCGGGGTTTGCAATGCGGCGGCATATGTCGTGCCGCTCTCGGCGGCACGACGAATTTTGCCGAAATTCGCGAAAGCCGGCGGCAATAAACAGTAAAAATTTGAATTTGAATGATTTCGTGCGTACCGCAAAAACCGCGCGAAAACCGTGAAAACCGCGCGAAAACCGCGAAAGCCACGAAAACCACGAAAACCATAATTTAAATTTGAACTAAATCGAAATCCGCGTCGTGGCGCGGATTTCATGAAAACAGGCGAGAACCGCGCCGTATACCGCGGTTTTCGCGACAAACATTGCGAAATTTATATTTTTTTTATAAAAATATATTTTTTATAAAAAATATATTTTTTTATAAAAATATATTTTTTGTGTTAAAATGAATTTTTTCAAATTTTTTGAATTTTCACGAAATTATTTAAACGAAACCGTAGGGATGCCGTGCCGCACCCCGCGAAACCACCGAATTTCGCGGCTTTCGTGCCGAAATTCGCAAAATTGCAAACCACAGGCACGAGTGCACTTACGGGGTAAATGCAAGGTGAATTGGCAGCGAACATGCCTGCCACGGAGCCAAGGAGGACTGGGGATCCTTCACCTGGAAAACTTCACAAGGGCGCTGCGGTTGAGGTGGATGTGGTTTGAATGAAAAGACCCCGATAAACCTTGGGCAGGCTTGGAGACGCCATGCGACGATATAGACCACACTCTTTTTGCAGCCTCAACAAAAATAACAATTGGCGATGGAAATCGGTTTTGGGACTCAGCTTGGTTACAAGGCCAAAGGCCAAGAGACCTCATGCCACTCGTTTTCAAGTTGTCCAGAAGCAAAAGAAAGTCCCTGCGCCAAGGCATGGAAAACGATGCCTGGCTGAGAGACCTCGACCTAACCTCCAACATCAATTGGTCGGTTAGCCTCATTGAGCAGTTAGTCGCTTTGTGGGAGACGGTGCAAACGCTGCAGCTAAGCGACACTAAGGAGGACCACATTGTTTGGAAGTTTTCAGCACATGGTCAGTACACGGCCTCTTCGGCCTACAAGGCTCAACACTTGGGCGTAACCTGCACCAGTTTCAGACATCTAATCTGGAAGGTCTGGGCACCTGGGAAATGCAAGTATCATGCATGGCTCATCATCCAGAACAGGGTTTGGACCTCGGACCGTCTCGAAGCAAGGGGATGGAAAAATAATGGTCAATGTCCACTGTGCCGCCGTCCACCAGAGACGGCCCTGCATCTTGTTGTAACCTGTCGTTTCACCAAAAGGATCTGGGGCCTGGTGGCGGATTGGTTGGGATTTGCGCAGCTGCAGTCGGAAGCATGGAGAGATATAAGTTCTGTGCAGAGTTGGTGGGAAAGCTTAGCCGGTACACAAGGAGTCCCAAAAAGGCCTTACGATCCCTTATCCTGCTAATCCAATGGGAAATCCTGAAAGAGCATACTCGAAGAATTTTTGACAGGGAAGAAACATCAGTTGCCGCCCTATTTGCAAAAATTAAGGACGAAGCGCGCCTTTGGAGCCTAGCCGGAGAAAAGCATTTACGCGAGATGTTACCATCCGCTGTATAGTGCCTAGACTTGCATGTAAGCGCTTCTTTTAATTTTACCTCTAGGGGTGTATTTTCTCCTGCTCTATTTAATGAAAAGGCACTATCGTGCCATTTTCGCTTTCAAAAAAAAAGTCCCACCTGTTATTTCTTCTTAGATCTGTTATTGTTTGCCGAGAGATGCCGTGTCGATTTCGGGCAGCCACGGAAGTGAAACCCGATACGTGCTCGCACTGGAACCACGACGCAAGAGCATTTGCCGGGTAGCGCCAACCGATTCGAGCTACCAATGATATTGATGTCGTTGCAGGTTGCACTTTGCTGGTTGGAAATCTAGTCATAATTTGATATATTTTAACCCAGAAATATAATAAGCATGACATATGGGACAAATAGTGATTCTAGTGTGATGTTAAACATGAATACGCTAGCATAAAACATAGCATATAACAACATGTTTAGCACCAAGATTAGAATAGTATACCCAGAGAATGTTTTGTCACTTGGTGAGACAATGTTGATGTTGATGCCTCCGTTGTTGTTGCTGTTCTCGCCTCCACCAGCGCCACTGTTGCCATTCCTGCCTTCTCCATCGTCACATTGTCGTTCTCGGTTGACATGTTGATGTAGAGAAAGAAAAACATGACGAAGATGTTGTAGTGCCGAGAGCAGTCGTACAAAGAAGCGCTCCCCAAAAACTTGACCGCCCGTCTACCCGTGTAGGTACTGAAGCAAATGGAGTTCCGAAGGCTTGCTCATTTTGAATACCCGTGCGTGCAAGTGTTCGAAACCAAAGAAGCAGAAGCACAAAGAAGAATAGAGAAAGCAGTGGAGTACCCATGCAGGTACCCAAGCGAACGGAGTTCTGAAGGCCTGCTCGTTTCGAGTATTCGTGCGCGCAAGTACTCGGAACCAGGAAAGCAAAAGTGTAGTGTGGGAACAGAGAAGAACAGAGAATCTGGAGGTGGAAGATGACGCAAGTGGAACGTTTCGTGTGGGAACAGAGAAGAACAGAGAAAGCAATGGAGTGGGAGAAAGAAGAAAGCAATGGAGTGGGAGAAAGAAGCGAAGTGCGGGAACAGGGAAGAACCAAGAATCTGGAGGTGGAACATGACATGAGTGGAACGTTTTATGCGGGTGTAGGATCGAGATGTCGACTAGAGGGGGGTGAATAGGCGATTTAAAACTAAATGGCACTACAACAAAACTAACCAAGTTGCTAGGCTTGGTGAGGAACAAGTTTAACTAAGCAACTAAGTTATGTTTTACAGACCTAGGGTGATAATGGCTCAAGTATGTCTCTACAAATGTAAATGCAATAAATAAATGAGACAAGAGACAAGGAATTTTTCACCCGAGGTTCGGAAACTCGCCGGTTTCCTAATCCCCGTTGAGGCGAGCCCAACTCCACCGCTCAACCACGAAGCCACCGCACGCACCCTTCGTCAAGGGGTGGGCAAGGTGGGAGCCGGCCCACGGAGAGGACTACCCAAGCCTCGATCACTAGGGGTAGTTCTTCCTTCGCTCCGAAGGTGGTGAACTCCAAACCACTCACAAAACTGGCACCAGGCCTCCTCCACAATCTTCTCGGAGAGATCACCGGGCAACTTCTCCACAAGCCGTCTAGGAGGCGGCAACCTCCAAGAGTAACAAGTAATGACGCGGCTCGGAGATGATCAAGTGCCACACTAGCACTACAATGGAAGCAATGCACTTGGCTCTTGGCTAAAACAACTCTCAACCACAACAAATGGATGAATACTAGCTCAAGTGAGTGTAGGAAAGATGCAAGGGGTATATGCAAATGAAGTATGTGCCAAGAGTAACTCCTTGTTGCTGATGGGGGGTATTTATATCCCAACTCACAAAAACTAGCCGTTGGAGGCGAAATATCCCAATTCTGTGCACTGCCGGTCAGACCGTCATAGGGTGGCCGGTCAGAACGGACTACTTTGTAACGGCTAGAAAACTATCCGTTACAGAGCAATTATTGATCCCACTCAGCCTGGCCGGTCAGACCGCAGTGTAGAGGCCAGTCAGACCGCATTGTAGAGGCCGGTCAGACCGGCCTCGGCTCGGTCAAACCGTCAGGGGCTCGGTCAGACCGACCTCGGCTCTGGCGGCTCTGGATCAACCGCTCAACCATCATCCACCAGGCCGGTCAGACCGATGGGTAATGTCCGGTCAGACCTCCCTATAGCCCCGGTCAGACCGCCATGATTTCTGCGGTCAGACCGCTGGTCACTTTTCAGCACAACCAACCGTTAGTAAAACGGCGATATCTATTGACTCGGGTATCAGAATTTGACGTTCTTGGACTCTATGGAAAGCTTATTAAAAGGGCTATCCAACCCATGAACAATCCATCCAAGAAACACAACTTAAAATAGGGATAAAGGGCTCACACTCCAAAGAATACTTCATCGGATAAAACCACATGAGGCTACTCAAACCTATAGGATATACCCACTTCTCTCTTTGTTTGGGACTTGAGAAAACTCATCACACTTGGCTAGACAAGCCCACAAAATGCACCTATATGTATATAAACTAGTATGGCACAAGATCATCCATATGCTCGCTTCATAGACCCCTCTTAATAGTACGGCGCCTATCTAGCAAATCCGGTCTACACCAAACACCAAGACCGGGAAAAGACTAAAAAGACATTCTTAGCTCCATTATACCTTTGTCTTGCGCCATCCAACTTGGGGTCAAGCTTGAGCCGAGATCAACACTTGTGACCATTCGGTTGAACCATATTTATGCTGAGGTCTTCGTCCATTGTTTATCATGACTTTCTTCTCATCACAAGCTTGACTTTATTCTTGGCAACATGGTGATGTCCTTGGTTTGGTGACCATCAACCAATGGTGTCATCCATTTGCCTCATCACAATTTGACCTATTTCTTTGCACAACTCAAAGAAAACATTAGTCTCAACAAATTGGTTGTCATCCTTCACTTGATGATCAACCGGTGCATATGAAAGATATGGATATGTTTGTTGAGTATTCATTAACACCATAAGTATCATATACTCGTATGCAAACTCAAGTGCAAAGATTCGATATCAATAATAGGTGAACAACATGGATCTAGAACATGCATAATAAATGTATAGGATTTGCTCTCCCTAAGTATATGCATACAAAGAAATATATAAGAGAGGCAATTGTATGCATAAGTAAAGAAGAACCAAGGTGGTTTATCCTATACACATGAAGAAGGCATGTAGCAATGATAAAGACAAACAAAAATACATACCTTTATGATCTCTATATTCTCAAAGTAAAGGAGACTAAATAAGATAAGGCTCAAGTAATTATTAGTCTCACACTTATATAACAATAACATGAAAATCATATATATGAACATATTCAAAAGTAGGAGATAAGAAGTGATACATATCGTTTTATCTTCATGCATTTCATCCTCGTCATGATTGAGATCCATCGCAAAAGAATGCATGTCTACCACATCTCATTATCGGAAAATAACCTAGTTGACAACTTTATTTAAAAGAGAGGTTAATCCCATAAATATTGGTTTATCATCTATCATCAAAGCAACAATTACACAAATTATTTAATCCAAGATTTTTTAATCTTTTCTCTCTTTTGTGATAGATAATAACCCGATGTCATCTTATTTGCTAGCTATTGCATATATGCGGTTCTCTGATAATTACTAGCTAACTTTTAACTGCACGTAGGGCATGCGAACGGCTTCGGACTAATGTTCGCGGAAATTGGAAAGATAAGCTCTCCGTGAGGATGAACTTTCCAGTGAGTAACATGCTCCAAAGTTGTTTTGAATTATTACTTTGTTCTAAAATATGAAATGTATATTAAATCTATCGTCGTTTCTTCTTTAGTGTGCAAAACAGTCGCAGGGCACCAACTTATGCGGATACTACGTCTGTGACTATATTCATCGCTTTGTGACCGATGTCACAACTATCGACGATATAGATGTACGTATAACAGCTATTCATACATTACGTATCGATTTCTTATTAACTTTATATATTTAACTTCATATATTTATTTCTCGTTTGATCGAATTAATGACAGTTTATGCAAGTAAGAGACAACCTCCCCCACGAGACTTTCATACAAGCCGCTCAGGAAGAATTGATGGGATTTATAAATGAGCAGATCATTGACCTCACGGGGGAGTTCTATTTTAATTTAAGTAACTTAACCATCGGATCCACAAAATAGACAATGTTTTATAACATACGAAATATATGTGAATATTGTACATATGTGTATATGTTTTGGTAATATATTATATGTATATATTTCCTTTCTTAAGTTCATTTATATGTGTGTAACTTATATATTTATAAATATATATTATATAATATATATTTATAAATATATATGTGTAAAATATGTATATGTGTGTAATATGTAGTATGTAGCACTGTTGGAGAAAGAATAAAATTAAAAAAGTATAAAAATTCTTTAGTCCCGGTTGGAGCAACAACCGGACTAAAGATGGCGAGCCACGTGGCCGGATGCGCCATCTTTAGTCCCGGTTGAAGCCACCAACCGGGACTAACGATGCGCGCACCCACGTGGCTCCGCCATCTTTAGTCCCGGTTGGTGGCTTCAACCGGGACTAAATGTGCATATTTAGTCCCGGTTATTTAACCGGGACTAGAGATCGCCCATCTCTAGTCCCGGATTCGTAGTTCCGGTTTGACAACCGGGATTACTGGGGGTTACGAACCGGGATAATTATGGCTTTCTCCAGTAGTGTAAGCTCTAGAAACCCCTCAAGATCTGACAAAATGGTTTATCTGGTGTTTTTGGAAATAAATTGTAACGCGTGGGGTTTTACGTTAGGGTTCCCTAAGACTTGAGATTTTGTGAAATGCAAACTCAATAAAACGCTGCAACCCCATATCCCCCAATTCCACAAGGGAACACACTGAGTCACTGACACATCACCCAAAACCCTACCGCCGCCGCGCACGCCATGAATCGCCAGCCGCCGCGGCGGAGGTCCGGGCGCGGAGGCGGCGATACGCTGCGGGAGCGCATCCTCCTGCAGCCGGACGGCTACATCGGCTCGTCGGAGAAGCGCACGCAGACGTCCTGAGTCTGCGATGGCTACGTCTGCCACGCGAGGTCACCACTGCCCCGGCCTCCACGGGATCTTCGACGAGGTCCTCGTCCACGCCGCGAGCAACAAGCAGCGTGACCCCTCCATGGACACCCTCTCCGTCGAGATCGACGTCGTCGAGCGCCGCGTCTCCATCTTCTACAACGGCCGCGGCGTCGTCCCCGTCGAGCTCCTCGACGAGAAGCGGGGCGTCTACGCGCCGGAGATGTTCTTCGGCCACCTCCATGACCACAAAGAGGATGGAAACAAGACGAGGACCGGCGAGAGGAACGACGGGGGCGGCGGATACGGTGTCAAGCTCGCCAACCTGTTTTCCACGGAGTTCGTCGTCGAGACCGCCGACGGGTGCCTCATGAAGAAGTACAAGCAGGTGAGCGAGCGAATTCTGAGCGCTCTCTACTCTCTCTTGGAAGCGTCACACTCATTTTTTTTCATGCAAACTAAATGGTTGTAAAATTTTTTTAAAAAAATTTGATAAGATGGATTAATATGTTATATATCACTTCACACACACAAATATATAAGTTTAAATTTAACTTTTATAGGTTATAATAAAAATAAAAATTAAACTCTATTTACAGTCAAATTTGTAAATATGTGTATAATAAGTTGACATATGAAAAAAACGAGTAGATATTTATCCGAGTGCTTAAAAGAGTTTAACTAGCTTTTGGAGGAATGTAGCTTTTGGAGGAATGTAGTTGCCAGGTAGTAGTCAGTGAGTCCAAAAACTCTGTGCAAGTCTATCTGCATTTCTGCTAATTGAAATGGGAGGCCTGGCTTCTTGCTAAAAAAACTCGTCGTTTATGGGCATGCAAATTCTGTATTAATCAACAAATTTTCTAGTGATATTACTATATATTAAAACAATATAGATCATGATGTTACTATATTGTTTTAATAGTAATTTGACATCAGAAGATTTGTTTCTATTAAAACAATATATATGACGAGTATTAAAATAATATAGATCGTGATGTTACTTACTCCTTGAATACTTTTGCAGGTTTTCTCTAAGAACATGGGGAAGAAATCAGTGCCCCATATCACAGACTGCAATTAAGGGGAGAACTGGACCATGATCACCTTCAAGTTAATTAGTTCTTGCTAGGTTCAACATGATCATGTGGAAGAGAGTGGTTGATATAGCAGGCATTCTAGGAGACACTGTGCGGGTTGAGTGGGATGGCGTGAGGCTGCTTATAAACAGCTTCGACGATTATGTGCGCCTGCATGTCGATTCCCCTGTCAGTGACAGATCAGGAGTAGGACTCCCAAGGTTTTTGTGCTGTGTTTAATTAGTTTCAAACGAACGTATTAGTTTGCATCCCTCATGGCTTTGTCTTTCTAATTAGCCGAATTCACCTTGCCTTCTTGATTTCAGAGTTTACGAGAAGCTAAATGGTTGGTGTGAGGTCTGTTAAGCCTAAGTGATGATGGACAGCTTCAGCAGGTAAATGTTTGTTTATGTTTATATCAGAGTAGCTTCTTAGTTATGCTATGGTTGTTGCTGCATTTTACTGATCTTCATTTTTTTTTGGTTTTGCAGGTCAGCTTTGTAAATGGATTTGAGACATTAAAAGGTGGAACCCACGTTGATTACGTTACGGAGCAGATACCACCCATTTGATGAGCATTCTGAGCCAGAACTATCAGAACAGTAACTTCAATGCGGATGAGGTGAAGCGCCGTCTATTTTTTCTGATTACGGTCCTTGCATCTTTAGTCAGGGAATTAATCTCTAGATTAAAAATTTAGTCACATATTATTTAGATGCAGAAACTAAAAAATTCATGTTATCTCTCACTTATACAAGCTGAAATTGAGGAGGACATCTATTTTTAATCTCAACTAGCTTTTCTAACATAGACTAATGGACTAATAAAATTTTTGTCTCTTTTACCTTTTGTTTAAGAGTTTAGAGATTAAAAAGAACTAATAAAGAGACTATTCCAACCAAAAAGGGCCTACGGCAACCCTACCTTGGATTCACAGACCAAGGAGACGTTAACAACTCCAGGAAGATTTGGGTCAATGCTTGAGCTTCCTGACAGTTTCTTGGACAGAGGTGCGTATACATCTTACGAGGCGTGAATTCTCGACTTAAGTCGAGTGACTTTGGAGTCACTAACATGTGGGCCCATCGCGAGATGGGTTCACATGTCAGTGACCCAAAGTCACCTAACTTAGTCAGAGAATCTCTCCCGATCTGATGATGAATCGGCTTAATTTTGGCTAACTGCATTATCTGCAATTAATTTGGCTGTACACCTTGCAATTGCAGCTTTTACCGGTGGTTTTGTCCGGCGTCTGTAACTCTGGGCATATTACCCACCTCCCGCTACCCGAACCCGAAAAACCCGGACCCGGACCCAAAAAACCCGAAACCGCAGTACCCGAAGTCTAGATCGGATAGTGAATACTATTACCCGAATTTAATTTGGGTAATTCGTGTAACATCACGCGGTACCCGAACTACCCATAGTCCTGCGCTCGTCCGCTACCTGGAAATCTGGAATAGTGGAATGCGGCCCACACATCCCCCCGCGGCCCAATAACAGATGAGTGAACTGTGGACGACCTCTTCACCTCCTCGGTGCCCTCCGCGAGTCCGCCTCCATAAACCTAGCCGCCGCCCACCACCAGGACCAGGCCGCCAGTCTCCACTCTCCCGTCTCCAGGCGTAGGCGCGCAGCACGGCGCACGCGTGATGGTGACGCCGACGCCGCAGCGACGTGACCCCGACGCCAGCCATACTCCCTCATCCACCTCTGTCCTCTACGGCCAATCGGCCGCCCTCTACAGTCCGCTCGCTGCTCGACGCCGCTGAACGCTGCCCCTGCCAGTTCACTAGCCGCCGGTGACTTAGAATAGAAGGACGGCAGCCACATCGGAGTCGTCGTGCAATGTATGTATTCCCGAATACATAACCCTCTTCCCCTTAGTTTATTTTTTATTTGTGTATATGAAAGATGAGATGATGCATGCATCTGTTAACTGTTATTTATCTATTCAATATAATCTGCGATTTAGTTCATAATATGGCGACATGGAGTTGTTGACAGTATAGTGATTTATTTATATGACCTGTGAATTTATTTATACGATCTGTGAATTAGACAATTAGTTGATCTGTTATTTGTCTATTCGATTTGGCATGTGATTTATGATCTGTTCTTTAGTTCTTATGATATGCGATTTATTTATATAATCTATTTTTATGATCTGTTATTAGTGAATGATTAGTGCTCATTTTTTTGGTAGATGCCAGAACCAGAGGATAATATTGAGTCACTGGCTACTGGCACTCAATTTGAAAGTCAGGAGACTCAAGCCATGGCAATGGTGCCAGTAGAGGCTCGGGTGCAAGGAAAAACTGATGGCAATAAAAAAGTGGTCATTGATGTGGAAGAAACAGAGAAGGAGAAAGAGTACAGAGGAAGGAGATGGTTTCAAGGTCTGAGATGTGGCAGCATTTTATCAAGATCAAGGACGACAAAGGGTTTCTGAAGGCTGCAAGATGCAAATATTGCCACCGTGAAATCAAGGCTGACACAAGGGGACATGGAACGTCTGCATTGAAGAAACATTTTGGTACATGCAAACGCAATCCTCATGTTTTCAACAAGGACCCGAAGCAAGGCACCTTGCAAGCAGGTCATGGGGAAGCTCCTGCCACTTGGAGGTTTGATCAAGAAGCACTTAGAGATGCCTTTGCTGAGATGGTAATAGAAGATGAGCAGCCCTTTTGTTTTGGTGAGAAGCCTGGCTTCAGGAAATTTATGTCCAAAGCATGTCGTTTCCATGTTCCATCTAGAAGAACTTGCACAAGGGACATTGTACGTCAGTACTTTGAAGACAAAGCCAAGCTCAAGAAGTTCTTCAAAGATTCTTGTCAGAGAGTGTGCTTGACAACAGATGCTTGGACTTCTCAGGTTCAAGATGGATATATGACTGTTACAGCAACTTTCATTGATGAAAACTGGAACCTGCATAAGAAAGTGATAAGTTTTTTCATGGTAAAGGGTCACAAAGGGGAGGATATTGGGAAGAACTTGACAAGATGCTTAGCTGATTGGGGTCTGGATAGAGTTATGACTGTAATAAAGGATAATGCCGGTGCTAATGACAGTGGTGTTGATTACTTCGAAGAACATAGAAAACCAACATTGCCAAGGGCAAGTTTTTGCATATGAGGTGTGCAGCCCACATTGTGAATCTTATTGTAAGAGATGGATTGCACGAAGTGGACCAATCTATTAAGCGTGTAAGGGCTGCTGTTAGATATATAAAAAATGGGACTTCAAGATTGGTCAAGTTCAAAGAAATTGCTGAGGAAGAAAAAGTGGATAGCAAAGCTTTTTTGAAACTTGATGTTCCAACAAGGTGGAATTACACATATTTGATGTTGAAGGCTGCAATTGTGTATGAGAAAGTGTTTTTAAAGTTAGCTGAAGACGACACAAATTATGTTATTGATTTGTCTGAAGCAAGAGATGGCTTTGGGCATCCTGATGAAGATGATTGGGATAATGCGAAGAAGATGGCACAATTTCTGCAGCATTTCTATGACCTTACTGTTCGTATCTCTTCTTCTCTCCAAGTCACTAGTAACACTTTCTTTCATGAGATTGGAGAAGTTCGTCTGTTGATTCAAGAATGGCTGAGCAGTGAAGATAATTTGCAAGTTTCAATGGGTAATAGAATGAAAGAGAAATATGATAAATATTGGGGACTTTGGCACACCAACAGCAAGGATAGTGAGAAAGGGCAGCAACAAGAGCAAGATAGGGATAAAGGGCGCAGCAAGGGCAGGGGGAAGGACAAGGAGAAGGAGAAAGAGAACATCAATTTATTGATATTTGTGGCTGCATTGCTTGATCCAAGGTACAAGTTATCTTTGTACACAAAGATTATTGTTGAAGAGATACTTGGTGAGGAAAGAGGTCAATTGGTTTGGACAACAATTAATACTTGTGTGACAGAGCTGTTTGAAGAATACAAGAACATGTATGCTCCAGATGAAGAAACTGCTCAAGTAGTTGATGATGATAAATCCAAGAGAGTAGCAGGAGGAATGCTTAAAGAAAAAATTGCCAAGAAGATGAAATTAAACAATTGTTCTACCAGCATCCACAAATCTGAACTTGAGAAATATCTTGCTGAAGAAACAGAAGACACAGAGTCGAAAATGGACATTCTTGCTTGGTGGAAAGTCAATTCAAATAGGTTTCCAGTTCTGGGTCACATGGCTCGTGATGTGCTTGCTATACCCATCACAACAGTAGCGTCAGAGTCCGCTTTTAGCACAGGTGGACGTATTTTGGATGACTTCTGTACCTCTCTTACTCCATTCATGTTAGAGGCTTTAGTATGCACGCAGGATTGGCTTCGAAGGCCTACTGTTGACATAACAGAGAGTACGGAGGAACTGGCAATAATAGAAAAAGGTATCAAATTTTCTTCCTTGCTTGGGTTTATGAATTTACTGTATGTAATATTAATATGTAACTCTGCTGTGCATTTACAGAGTGGATAGAAGAATATGGCGGCGGAGGAAAAAAGAATGAGCAACAGTAGCCATCTGTGACTGTCGGCACCTCCGGCTCCAAGTCACAAACACCAAGCAGTAATGTTCAGACCTCGACTATGGCTGCAGCTCAGCACAAAACCTAAAGTATGTCAAGTATGTTTCAGTAATCAGTATGCTTTTGAAATATGCTATTGTGCCCAAAGTTGAACCATCATTTTTTATTGCCAGTATGGACTATGAACGACTGGAAAAGGATTGCTGCCACCGCCACTGGAACTGGAGTATGGACGACTGAACCATCATTTTGTTCTTATTTGTGTGATGGCAGGCATCGGCTTGATGCCTTAAACTGTTGAATACTTGAATTTGCTTTTGTATCTTGTCAACTCAAGTACCTGTGTCTTTCTTTGTGAATGTGGTGTACTGTTAAGTATGAGTTGTGTTGGCACCTACAGTTGCTTCAAAACTTGAAAGTATCAGTTATTACTTATTAATTATTCTGTCCAGTCTTATTCCTATACAAAAGCTGTGTTGTTTGAGTGTATACTGTGATTTTATATATTTCGGGTAAATTGGGTATACCCGAACCCGAACCCGAAATTGCGGGTACCCAATTTTGCGGGTAGTGTTTTTTTAAGGCTGTTATCGGGTAACAATTCTCATTACCCGAATTTCTCAAAACCCGAATTACCCGACCCGAACTAATCGGGTAACCCGAACTCCCAGAGTTAGGCGTCTGTTTGGCTACTCTGGCCCGCCAGATGCAACGGTAGTTTCATTCGGATACTAGCCACGAAGTTTCGAGTTCAGAAACACATTTGTCAGAGTAAGATCATTTGTACATTTATGTGGGGATTATTTGTACTACATGTTTGCGTTAAGAACAGCAAATTTCAATGGTGGCACCTTCCTTGTTGTTAGGATCCATCTGCAAGCTCCAAAACTCGCAGGTTCAAATTTGAATTAGAAAGCTAAGGTAGCTATATTTTGGAATGCATGTAGTAGAAAAGACTTCTACCTTTAGGTTGTGTGTTCTTTTATCACCTCTTCACAACTTTTTCTCACACGCTTCTAAATTGTGTATTTTTTTAAAAAAACTATATTGCTTTAAGAATCATATTAATTTATTTTTAAGTTTATTTTATCTAATACTTAATTCACTACCGGAAACTTGAATTTTGCCTAGTGTCCAGGAAACTATGCAAACCCTCTAAAACACTCGGCAAATGCTTTGCCGAGGGTAGCACTCGGCAAAGAACCCTTAGCAAAGCGGCTCTCGGCAAAGTCGTGTTTGTCGAGTGCCAAATTGCGGCACTCGGCAAAGGCTTTCCCTAGTGCCGCGCACTAGGCAAACAGGAAAATGTTTGCCTAGTGTCGGCCACTAGGCAAAGATAAAACTTTGCCTAGTGCCCGACACTAGGCAAAGTTTTTGTTTGCCTAGTGTCGGCACTAGGCAAAGTTTTTTGTTTGCCTAGTGCTTGGCACTCGGTAAACATTTTTCTGTTTGCCTAGTGCAATGCACTCGGCAAACTTTTTCTCTTTGCCTAGTGCATACACTTAGCAAACCAGTGGCAGCACTAGGCAAAAAAGGTAGCACTAGGCAAACCCCTTCTTTGCCTAGTGTTGCACTAGGCAAACCCCTTTTTGCCTAGTGCTACACTAGGCAAACATGCATCCAGAACCCCTTTTTATTAATTCTTTTCGTTAATTATCACAAATACACAAATATCACAGACATTTCATAAATCATCACAGGTATTCCATAATCATCATCATAGACATACCACAAACATCATCACAGGCATTCGACAATCGTCATCACAGGCATAACACAATATATCACTGAAAGCTTCACATGACCACAATATGTCATCTCAATACCACAAGAACCATCACAGACAAATATATCACAACAAGCATCCAGAACACTAATTTAACTCCAGGGCGACAAGTTCACAACATCCAGAACCACAAATCGAGTTAGGGTGCTTACATAGTTGGTGGCCTACGATGCTCCGGCGACAAATCCACATCCTGAGACCCAACATTCGATGCCGACGAGGTGTACTGCATAACAGAAAGAAGAATGAACATGAAATAAAACTACAATGTTATGTCTAGTGTCCGAAAACTGCAATGTTCTCAGGTGACTCACATGAGTGCCCATAAGAGCTGGCGGCGGAGTGGCCATAACAATTGGTAGAGGCGGTAAGAACATCGTAGGTGGAGGCGGCGGCTGACCCATGTTCTGAGACAGAGTCTGCATGTATTGATAGAACTGCTGCATTTGGACCTGTTGCTATCGCTGTACCTCCATTAGCTGGGCCTGATGCGCCTATAGCATCTCCTCCCGTAGCCTCCTTTCTTCGTCTAGCTGGGCCTACATTATTAATTGCATCCAAATGATACGCAAATCAAACATTTGTAAGAATCAATGGACGACGAGTGAAACAGAAATAACCTGTAGTGCCGCCATCTGGGATTGTGTAGGGGTCGGGCGTGACCGTATGCCCGGGCTTGACCCCATGCTCCTCGCTCGAATCTCAGCAAGAGTAGGAGTACTAGCCGTGTCGATCACGCTGTCGCCCATCCATAACCGCCCGTGCTGCCGTCCCCCTCCCACCCTCATGACGATTTCACCATCAAGATCATGGGCGCTCGGATCGAACTCTGGCCCGTGGATCTCTCTTGCCATCGCTGAGTAATCGGTGAGGCGCTTGTGCACGCCCGGATTACAGTACACTGAGGGCGGGTCATCCGGGTTGTAGGAGACGTCGGACGTCGCCTTGCCCTTGCGGGCCAGAGCATACGCCTGGAACGTGTTAATAGGCTGGCCACCATGTGCTTCCGACTGCGAAAACAACCAATATGATTAGAAATTATACAGAATGTAGTGTTACAATAAAGAAATATATTCACATACATATTTCTGAGCATAGCGTCTGAGGCTCCTGTTGCCCTGACGGTGTGAACCACCTTCCATCATCAAACGACGACCCCGGCACGCGAGATGGTGGGCCTGCCAATCGGAGGAGCACCACCTATCCACCATGGCTGCCCAGCACTCGTCTAGGCCTGCGCACCAACCCGGAATCGCTTGCACATTATCAAAGAAATGACATTAAACATAAAATTGAGTGTACTAAATCTTAGAAAAATTAGTCTGTTGGCTCTATATTTACCGCCAAGTATTGTTCCCGGGTCAAAGTCTTGGTCCTTGCTTCGGTTTTGCTGATCTTATGTCCTTCATCAGCCCAGTGCGATATGATAGCCTGGAGGCACGCCTCATAATGCATGTCATTCACGCGGTCCTTTGCCACTTTCTCAGTCAGGCATCTGCACTGGCCTGTGTACAGCTATCATCAAGTGTGTAGAAATCCTACATACAAACACAATTTGGAGGTAAATAGTTCAAGAATACACAATAATGAATATCATGTGTTGAACGATGTAATGCGACGAAGACGTACCCACAGCTCGGCCTTGATCCGCTCTGCTCTGTTGGCGAAAACCCTGCCCAATAGATCACGGACATCAGGGGCAGACTTATAGTGGGCCCACGTCCAGGCAGGCTCCAGTTTACCCGCATGATGCACCAAGCCAGGGAAGTGTTCCTTGCACAAAAGTCCGATGATGTCGTTGACGAGGCGTGTGTGATCACCTGGTCTGACCACCACCCAATCCCTGCCCAATTGATTAAGATAAATAATTAGTTTCCATAGTAATTTTCAATTAGAAGAAGTAATGAACACATGAAAATATTACTTACTTATCCCCATCGGGTCGAATCACCGGTCGTTTGTGAAGAGGTGGTCGCTTTGGGAGTTTCGAGGGACCTCTCAGCCAAATAGTCGGCGGTCCACCACTTGCCGCTGCCTCCTCCCCCGCCGACCCATCGTCCTTCGCCGCCGCCTCCGACTGTGACTCCTCCGCATCCTGATCTGCACCCTCCTCCGACTTCGACTCCTCCGTCTCCTGATCGTCCTCCTCCTGGGCCGTCTCCTCGTCCTCCTTAGCGGGTGGTGGTGACGGCTCTCGACACCGCGATCGACCACCCTGACCACTGCTCGTGGCTCCACCCTGTCCACGACTCGTGCCTCCACTACCACTAGAGCCACCACCACCTCCTCGTCCTGCACACTTTTTGCCGACTTTGGACGCCACCACCTCGTAGAACGAACTCACCGTCTTCTTCAAACCACCACTGCCCACCATATTTGTACAATCACCTACAATAAAAGAGTAAATTGTCAGCACGGATATACAAATTGTACTTAGAATGAGATGTGCAAAATTAACAGAACTTAATTACAAAATAACATGATATTACAAAATAATATAAGTATGAATCATACATGTATTAGAAATAGTCGTCGGGATCGGGATTAGCGGATCATAAGTCTCATCATCACTATTGTCAACAAAATCAATCCCGTTCTCCGATTCGAGTCATCAACACTGTCATTGTTTAAATGTAATCGTTGAAGTAATTCCAAGTCCTTCACATTACGAACTTCATCTCCAGCGTCCTCATCAACGACCCTACCATTATCTACTTCCATTTCGATTGCTTCAGTTAGGTCTATCTCAAAACTCCCTTGCAACCCATCTTCTTGAAAGAACTCTCTTACGTATGTGTTTGGATCTATGTTGTAATCTTCATTGTTTGGGACAGGTAGTTTACCATGTGGCGATACCTTGTGCACAACATCCCAACCCTTAAATCGTGCTACATTTTGACACAGGTATGATAGATAATAAAATTGTGTGGCCTGTTGAGCCACAATATAGACATCGTCTCCTGTCATGACGGATGATTGTCGAATTTCGACTAGCCCAAGATCAGGGGTCCGTCGCACTACTTTTGGATCAAACCAATGGCATTTGAATATGATAGGCACAAGAGTCTTGCAACCATGAAACTCGAGTTCGTATATTTCTTCAATTCTTCCATAGTACTCCAGTCCATCGGAGCCCACTGTAAGGACTCCGGTATTTGTGGTTCTTCGATTAGGCCGACTTTGCTCATACCGAGTTGTGTGAAAACGATATCCATTCACATCATAACCGGTAAATGACTTAACCCTATAGGAAAATCCATTGGCAACTTGTCTCAACTCGGCACTCATAGAAGCATCGGTTTGGGCCTGCAAGTTCAAGCATCGGTAAATGACGAAAACTTGTGCATGTGAAATTAAGTGCGAAACGAGAAATTGTTTAGTTAGTACCTTTTGTTTCAACCAAGAAATGAAACTGAGCTTTCGATTTCTCTAACCCTGTTTTAGAAGGTTCTCAATTTCTTGTGGGGTTGGGTCCCTTGATTTACACCAGAACTCCTGAAGAAATTCCCTGTACAAAAGAGAACAAGGGGGTTGGATGGATGCATACCAGTAACTACTAGAGAACAAGTTTATTGCTAACTTACATACGGTACGGCTCCGTTTCGGAAAGGTTGAGCAACACATAGTGCATGATAGATCGCCACTCTTCATGGTTCAGGTTCTTGAAGGTCGTACCACTTGCACTTCCGAGTTTCCCTCAGAAAAGGCTGAGGGTTGATTCATTTTCACCAGCATTGTAACGAGCAGGTGGGTTATGCACATTATATAATACTTTGTTGTGAAGTTTGACACCTCCTCCAGAACATATGCCTCTGCGATGGAAGCTTCAATTTTGCATTTATTTTTACATTTGGTTCTAAGATCCTTTAGATCTCTCTCAACTGGATAGCACCAACGGAACTGCACAGGACCCCCCATCCGTGCCTCATACGCGAGGTGCAAAATCAAATGCTGCATCGGATTGAAGAAGCCGGGTGGAAAGATCTTCTCCAACTTACAGATCAACACAGGCGCCATTTCTTCCATTTCTTTAACCACGGTACGAGTCAATTCCTTAGCACAGAGCTGGCGGAAGTAATTGCTCAACTCTGCCAGTACCCTCCATATATGCTCAGGGACATAGCCACGAACCATCACCGGAAGAAGCCGCTCAATCCATATGTGATAGTCATGACTTTTTAGCCCAGTAATTCGCATGGTAGATAAGTTCACTCCACTCTTCCAATTCGCTGCATACCCATCAGGGAACATTAACGTTTGGAACCATTGCAGTACCTCCTTCCTTTGGGCGCTCGTCAGGACGAAGTCGGCCTTAGGCTTCCTCCATGACTTGCCGCCGTTGGGAGGCGCCATGTCCAGCTTGGGTCTATCGCACAACCTCTCCTGGTCCACTCTAGCCTTAACATTGTCCTTTGTCTTATCAGGAATATCCATGATTGTAGCAAAGAGCGCCTCGGCGACATTCTTTTCGGTGTGCATTACATCAATATTGTGTGGAAGAATGAGGTGCTCAAAATAGGGGAGCTTCCACAAGCCTGACTTCTGTGTCCATGTATGGTGCACACCGTACAGTGCAAAACCACCTTCTTCATTCACCACAAGAGCATCTAACTGAGCACGAACCTCGGCCCCTGTCATCATCTGCGTGTCTTCAACACGACACCTTTTTGAAAGTTTTTGATGTCTCGTCGAATGGGTGGTCAAGAGGGAGGAATTGTTGATGTTTGTCAAAAGAAGAATACTTTCCACCCTTCGTCAACCAAAAGAACTCCGAGATTCCTTGCATACCGGGCATGGAAATTTCCCGTGAACACACCAGCCGCTGAATATCCCATAAGCCAAGAAGTCATGCAAAGAGTAATGGTACCACACATGCATTTTGAAGTTTGTCTTCGTGGCTCGGTCGTACGTTAAAACCCTTTCATCCCAAGCACGGAACAACTCATCAATCAAAGGCTCCATGTGCACACTCATATTATCCCCCGGGTGTCCAGGAATTATCAACGACAAAAAAATATTCTGTCGTTGAAAGACAACGCCGAAGGAAGATTGAGGGGGATAACGAATATGGGCCAACAAGTGTATGGGGACGCCGCCATTCCATAAGGATTGAACCCGTCTGTTGCCAGCGCAACACGTACATGACGAGCCTCTTTTGTTTTCTCATGATAAATTGTATCAAACTTTGCCCATGCTTCTCCGTCGGTTGGATGTACCATCTTATCAGGATTGTACCGACGTCCATTTTTGTGCCATGTCATCTGCTTCGCGGTTTCCTCATTCATGTAAAACCGTTGGATCCTCGGTATGAACGGAAGGTACCTAAGGATCTTCTCGCCGATTTGGAGTTGCCTCTTCTCACCATCACCAGAGTCTACCTCTACGTACCTAGAGGATTTATACTTCGGACAGTACTTCTATTCTGCATATTCTTTCCTAAATAAGATGCATCCCTTCGGACAAGCATGTATCTGCTCATATGGCATCTTAAGTGCACAAAGGAGTTTTTGTGCGTCATACATGCTCTTAGGCAGAATGTGACCTTCCGGAAGCAAACCACCAATTATTGACAAGATAGCATCGAAGCCGTCTCTACTCCAACTAAACTAGGACTTTAGGGCCATTACGCGTGCAATGGCATCCAGTTGAGAAACCTTGGTATGCCCGTGAAGGGGTTGTTGTGCCGCCTGCAACATCTGGTAATATGCCTTTGCGGTTTCCTCTGGCTCATCCTCCATACAGCCTTCATCATAGTCATTTAACATATCTCCTACTCCGGCATCCGAATCATATTCATCGATTCGTTATCTCACGACCTCCTCTCTCGCACGATGGCGCTCACCATGTAAGGTCCACCTGGTATAGTTTGGCATAAATCCATTCTTGACAAGATGTTCACCCAACCGCTTCTTTGATTGTTGAAACTTGTTTCGACAATCATTGCATGGACACCAAGTACTAAGTTTTCCATTAAGCCTGGCAAAAGCCCCCTCGATGAAAGCATTGGTCTTGTTAATCCATTCAAGGGTCATCCCAGACACATTTGGACGGCCCGTGTACATCCACTCACGGTCATCCATCCTCTAACAAATCAGCGAATAATATAAGAATCATTTGCATCTACCGAGTGTCTATACTCTCTAATAGATGAGGATAGGTCCTAATCCCACCCGAGGATGTGTAGACAGGGTTAGTTTTCATGCCCTACTCTAACCGAGACAGAATTTCGGCAGCACCTCCTCGCTGTTCTCCAAATACATGTCCCGACAGGGAGATTGTGTATCCGGAGAACAACAAGAAGGTGTTGCCGAAACCTTGTCTCGGACCGGAGTAACGCATGAAAACTAAACCCATCTACACATCCTCGGGATGTCCAAAAAACATGGACAATTCAAAACAGATGTGGTTTGAGATACGCAAAGATCTGCATATCTACTTTAATCGCATCTCTTTTGAACGGGAGACGCCTAGGTTATGTGATATACCGGTATTACATCTAATTAATGTAAATGTGGAAGAAAAGCCCGGGGTCTCTAACCTAGGTGCCTCTCGGGCTAGACGGACGACAGCGTCGGTGAAGACAGCGAGGAAGCCGTGTAGTAGATGGAGGCGGCGACGAACTCGCAAAGATCTGTATAGGAAAAACATATTCATGTCAGTTGAAAATTTCGACAACACCTCCTCGCACGGGGAGGTTTCCAAAACCTGCAACAAACAAGACGGCACGATGGCCGATAACCACATACACATATAACAAGACATTTATGAACCACATATACAAATTAGCTATAAACAACAAAATCACCATATATTTTCTTTTGTCAAATATCACAATACATTGTCTATACTACAATTTTAATCTAATGTTCCAACAAGTTTCTAGTAGTGGAACCTCTGAGTTTGTCAAACCGAAGGTTTCAAATATACAAAATAAATGGCAACGACCATATAGCGAATACAAAGTGTTGCATGGATGAATACAAAGTGTCTTAATATAGCGAATAATTCTTACCGGCCCGGGTGGCGATGGCCGGAAAGGGTGGTGGCAGCGGGCGCGACCGGGGGCGTTAGGGGCGCCCGGCGGAGTGGGGTCGTCGGGCGGGGCCTGCGACGGAAGCGTGCGAAGGGTGGGGCGCCGGCCGGGGTCGTGGGGGCGCCGGCCGAGGGCATGGGGCGTCGGCCGAAGAGGGAGCCGAGGGCGGCGTGGGTCGCCGGTGAGCGCGCGCGGCCGTGGGGGCACCGGCCGGGGGAGGCGCCCGGCCGGGGCTTGGGCGGCGGGCGGAGAGGGCGCCACGGGGGAGAGCGCCGGCCGGGGAGCTTGGCGGTGGCGCCGCTACCGGGGCGTGGGCGGTCGGTGCGGCGCCGGTCGGGCGCGTGCGCGCGCGTCGGCGGCTGGGAGCGTTGGCGGCAGGGGGCTTGGGCGGCCGTGTTGGGGAAGCCGGCCGGGGCGGCGGCCCGTGGTGGCGCCGGCCGTCAATGGCGGTGGACGGGGTGGCAGTGAGGTGCTAGCGTTGAGTGTGTGGCTGTGCGGCCAAGTGTGTGGTTCAATGGCTGAGTGTGCGCTTGGGAAAAATTCTAAGTCATGCGCCGGTTTGCCGAGTGCACGCCACGAGGCACTCGCCAAGCGTTTGCCGAGGGCCGGATCACGGCACTCGGCAAACAGTTGCCGCCCTACGAGTTTGCTGAGTGCCATTCATACGTGGCACTCGGCAAAGTGTTTACCGAGTGCCAGATCACGGCACTCGGCAATACTTGCCGGGCGCCGTACATCCTGTCGGTTTCGGCGGGACTTTGCCGAGTGCCTTGCCACCGTGGCACTCGGCAAAGCAAAAATTCCTTTTTTTCGTATTGTTTTTTTTTTTTCGGGTGCGCCGGTTTGCCGAGTGCACTACCAACGAGGCACTCGCCAAGCGTTTGCCGAGAGCCAAATCACGGCACTCTCGGCAAACGGTTGCCGCCCTACGAGTTTGCCGAGTGCCCTTCCTACGTGGCACTCGGCAAAGTGTTTGCCGAGTGCCGGTTCACGGCACTCGGCAAACCTTTGCCGGCGCCGTACCTCTGTTGGTTTTCGGCGGGACTTTGCCGAGTGCCTTGCAACCGTGGCACTCGGCAAAACGAAAATTCCTTTTTTTCCATATTCTTTTTTTATTTTTCGGGGCCGTTTGCCGAGAGCCTTTCAGTGGGCACTCGGCGAAATCATATGTTTTGCCGAGTGCCGTTTCCCGGGCACTCGGCAAAGTTTAACCTTTGCCGAGTGCATTAGCGCGGGCACTCGGCAAGGTTTAGTTTGCCTAGTGTTGTATTTTCCCCAAGCGCTACACTAGGCAAAGTAAATGTATACTAAATGAAAAAAAATTTTAAAAAAAATTAAATTGATGTAGAAAAATCTCAAAACTTGCAATGGTGCCATGTATGCTATATATTCGTCTACAAAAAGTTTTGGAGCCAAATTTTAAATTCGATCGTCATTTTGGCTTTAACTTTGGGAGATCACTAAGAACTCTATTCGGAGATGCTTCGTTTTGTAAGTGTCGTACGTGACAACATGTTCGAAACCTTACGAAATTTTTCCATAGCTTCAATGTCTAATTTCATGATACTCTGACAAATCTAGCGATTTTTGGACTTTATTTGTTTTTCTTATAATTTAAAAACCGACAAAACTTTATTCGACTCACAGTCACAAACATGCTTCTTAAACAAGATCTTTGAAATTACTTTTTATTTCATAGATATAACCTTACAATGGACTCAATAACATGAGTATCATTTTTAACATATTTTATTCAATTATTCGAATCACTTATAGTTCAAATTTGGCACTAGTAAAAAAATTCTTATAAATAAAAAAATTTAAATATGCGAATAATTAAAAAGAATACACCAAATTTTAATATGTACAAATTCATGTTGTATATGGGAGCGTAAAAAAGTTTGGAGGGTATTATGTGGAACTAAGATGTTAAAATTTTGCCGAGTGTATATTTGTGCCTAGGGTTGCACTAGGGAAAAGTGAAAGTTTGCCTAGTGTCCTTTTTTTTGCCGAGTGTCACTCTAGGCAAACAAGAAAGTTTGCCTAGTACAATTCTTTGTCGAGTGGCACTCGGCAAATACCCTATTTGCCTAGTGCCCGAGTATACTATAGGTGGCGGTTTTACTATTCACCCGGCACCTATTTGAGACTATAGGTGGCGGTCGAACCGCCACCTATTCTTTTGCCGCCACCTATATACATTATAGGTGCCAGATTTGGTTTGACCGGCACCTTTTGGGGCGACACCAATGAGCCTTTTTTTAGTGAGGGGAGCGGGCGGCGTTGGTAAACAGTGTGATATGCTTTTTTTCAGAATGCCCTTTTACTTGTTGGGATTACAGCGATGTCCCTAAAAACAAAATTTTCTCTTCTTCACGTTATATTTCATGAAACTACAAAGGTTTCTATGTAAAAACTTACAGCAAGGTGTGAGTGGTAGGAGGGTCGTTCCGCTATTTGCTAGAGTATCAAGGGTCTTCTTAAAAATACATCAGATAGAGAGGTGATTACCGTGAAACCGCCAATGGAAGAGCCCTGTTGCACAAAGATCCACGTGGTGGCCATCCCAATGAGAAAAAAATCAAAAAATTGAGAAAAAGGGTAATGGGTATAGGTCAGCTGATGATTCTCTCGTACTTGACATAGTCCTTGAGGATGCCTTCTTTGAAGAAATCCATGCATGAAGCTAAAACGTCAAACATGAGAGAAGTATGAAATGTTAACGAAATGAGTAACCTGTAGAAAATATGACCACATTACCATTAATTTTTGGGGGGACAAATGTTCATATGTCATTTGTTGCTCCAGAGGAATCATATCTGCAAAAACTAAAATTTGAACAGATGCATTCCGATCTGCTTAAATGAGTAAAAACACGAACATGCAAGAGCTCTCTAAAAATTACGGTAAATATGTGACAATAACTTCAAAAGCTTTTATCTATCTCTATTCTATTAAAAAACTTAACGGTGTAAATACTATATTTTTTAATATCTTTGTTAAAAAATCTATGATGATGACGTCATCACCATCACCCTATACTAGTGTTGCTCTTCCTCTCCAGGAAGAGAAAATTGGGTGCTTGTACTCGGGTTTTCACCTCTATTCAAGTAAAAACTCATGAACATTTTAGTTTGATTTGTAGTTTTAAATTAGTTACACTGCACAATTTGTTAGTAATGAGAATTTCATTGTCACGTGAAAAGGGTTTATGTTCACTTTAAGAACTATACTAAGTATGTCCCTTTTCATTTTTGTCTTTTTAAGATAAAGAATCTCGCTTCAACCAAACAGAAGCAACCTTTTTTTTAACAAAGGGACTTTTTTTTATAACTTATTGCAATGCACTGGTAATATTTTGCCAGTAAAATAAACTACACGGCAAAACAAGGAACTCATGCATTCCACCATAAAAGATACTATCTGACTTGAAAACATATTGAAAAGCAAGCTTGCTAAAAGAAATGACAAATTTTGAAGTTTGATTTGGGGGAAAATTGGTGTGTTGCCTTCGAACAGCACCCACACACGTTTCTTTTATTCAGCAAAGTTACAAGTAGGTCTTTGACTAAGTTACATATTACATCAACACTCCCTTTTAAGATGGGCAAAAGATATCAATCATGTCCATCTTGTTACATATTGATTCATTCTCACTAATTCCTAATTCCTTTGTTAGACAATCAGCTAATTGTTCACACGATTTAATATATTCTAGGCTAAGAACCCCACAATTGATCTTCTCCTTGATGAAAAACCTATCAATTTCAATATGCTTTGTGCGATTATGTTGAACCGGATTGTTTGCAATGTTGATAGCTGATTTATTATCACAGTGAAGGACCATAATATCATTCCTCAACACCCGAAGCTCTGACAAAAGGCTCTTCATCCACAACATCTCACTCACACTCAATGCCATGGCTCTATACTCAGCTTCTGCAGTAGATCGAGCCACCACAACTTGTTTCTTGCTTCGCCAAGAAACAAGGTTGCCACCCACATATACACAATATCATGATGTAGATCTCCTATCATCCAAGCTGCTTGCCCAATCAGCATCACAAAAACCCCTCCACATTCAAGTGTTTGTTCTTTTTATACCACAATCCCTTTCCAGGAGTCCCCTTCAAGTACCGTAGAATTCTATGAGCAGCCTCCAAATGACCAGACCTGGGATCATGCATATACATACTCAACACACTCACTGCATAAGAGATATCAGGTCTTTTATGACATAGATATATCAGCCGTCCTATCAGCCTTTGGTAAGCTTCTTTGTCAGTTGGATCGCCTGATTCAGCACACAATTGATGATTCTTTTCAATTGGTGTAGCACTTGGGCGACACCTGAGCATTCCTGTTTCTGTCAACAAGTCAAGGATATACTTCCTTTGGGAGAGGACGATTCCCTTTGATGATCGAGCAATCTCAATCCCAAGGAAGTATCGAAGGGGTCCAAGATCCTTCACCTCAAACGCATTTCCCAATCGCTCCTTCAAGTACTTAATCTCCTCTACATCATCACCAGTGATCACTATATCATCAACATACACAGCCAAGATAGTAATACATGCCCTCTTATATTTGTAAAAGACAGTGTGATCTCCATTACATTGGGAATACCCCATATCACATATTGCATGTCTGAATCTATCAAACCATGCACGTGGAGATTGCTTCAAACCATACAATGATTTCTTGAGTCTACATACCTTTCCTACTGTTTGATTATTCCCAAATCCAGGGGGATCTCCATATAAACCTCCTCTTGTAGATCACCATGAAGAAAAGCATTCTTCACATCTAGTTGATGAAGGGGCCATTCAGAATTTACCGCACAAGATATCAATGCTCTCACCGTACCCATCTTGGCCACAGGCGCAAATGTTTCATCATAATCAATCCCATAAGTTTGTCTATAACTTTTTGCCACTAATCTCGCTTTATACCTATCCACCTTGCCTTCAGGAGTTTGTTTTACTGTAAATACCCATTTACATCCAACTGCTCTTTTTCCTAGTGGGAGTCTCACAAGTTCCCACGTCTTTATCTTATTGAGGGCATGAAGCTCCTCCTTCATTGCATCCTTCCACCTAGGATCTTGCTTTGCACACTTCCAATCTTTGGGAATAGGCACTGTTTGTAATGATGCAATGAAGGTTTTGTATACAGGTGAAATGCGGGAGTATGAGATATAATTTGCAATGTCATGCCTACAGCTAAGATGTTCAAAGCACAGGAGGTTTCCCAGCATTGATTCTAGTTTCTCTACGTTGTGCAAGGGGTACTTCAACATGTTCAAGCATAGGGGGAACATTACCAAACATTTCACCGGGGGACAAGGAAGTCAAAGGAGAGGGGCATGGGGAGGAGTCTTGGACTGGATGCTCAGGCTGTTGGGGCTCTTCTACTTGCTCGTGCACAAACTCCCTTTGATTCTTGCTCCTCCTTTGAAAAACTATCACTTCCTTCTGTTGCACACCTTCCCCACGCTCCATCGGACATGGGATTGTCCCAACAACCACCTCATCCCCACTTGCTTCACTTGCCCCCACCTCATCCCCACTTGCTTCACTTGCCTTTTTATCACCGCCATCAATAGAACATGGGATTGATCCAACAACTACCCCTTCTGCATCCTCTTCATAACTTTTTTTCCCTTTCAATTCCATCCTTCTCCCCCTCTCGACTATCATTCTCAATGACAGTCGAGAATTCTTCTAGAAATTGGTCAAGATGTCCTCTACTGGTGTAATATGGTTCGAACTCCCGAAATGTGACATCCATACTCACAAAAAGTCTCTTCCCAACTGGATCCCAACACTTATACCCCTTCTGGTTGGAAGCATAACCAACAAAGACACACTTCACTACATGAGGATCCGATTTACCAACGGAGGGTCTATGATCTCGTACAAAACAAACACAACCAAATACCTTTGGAGGAACCTTGAATTCTCGCTTACCCAATAAGAGGTCAGCTGGGGATTGCATGCCAAGTACCCTCGATGGCATGCGATTGATAAGATATGCGGCAGTCATCACTGCCTCACTCCACAAGTATTTGGGTACATTCATCTGAAACATAAGTGAACGTGCCACCTCCAACAAGTGTCGATTCTTCCTCTCAGCTACACCATTCTGAGAAGGGGTACCAGGACAAGTAGTTTGATGGATGATCCCATGATCCGAGACATAGGAAACAAACTCATTGTTGATATACTCAGTACCGTTATCAGTTCTGATGATCCGAACCTTTGCATCAAATTAATTTATAACCAATTTATGGAAGTCTTGGAAACATCGAAGAACATCATTCTTGTGCTTAAGCATATAGATCCAAGTCATACGAGTGTAACAATCAATAAAAGTGACAAACCACTTAAAACCACTCATTGAAGTAACTGGGCATGGTCCCCAAACATCTGAATGTATTAATATAAAGGGTTCACAACTACAAAGGCCATTCCCAACATATGTGGAGCGTGTATGTTTGCCAAACTCACAAGCAAGTCTACTTTTGTCCACTCCCTTAAAAAGATCAGGATACAACTTACTTAAACTATCAAAGGATGGATGTCCTAACCGACAATGAAGCAAAATGATCTCCTCAGCACTTCCTGCAACTGCAGCCAATCCTACTTCCTCATGACTAATATACCATAGCCCATTATGCCTGACTCCAGTCCCAATCCTCCTCCCAGTCCCCCTCTCCTGGAAATAACATGAATTCTCATCAAATATAACAATGCACTTGAATTGATCAATGATGGAGCTAACAGAAATAAGATTGACTGGGAAAGAGGGCACATGCAAAACAGAGGATAAGCTAATGGATGGTGTGCACTTCACAGATCCTACACCATGAATAAGTTGGGATGAACCATCAGCAATCTGAATAGTTTCAGAGTGATCAAAGGGAGTATATGAGATGTATGTGTTTGGTATGCCTGTGACATGCTTTGATGCTCCAGAATCTATAATCCAGTCTACATGATGCGTATATGTAGATGCAAGTGCCTGTGCCTGAGTACCTTCACCCATGTGGGCATAGTTGGCAAAGTTACCAAAGTGGTTGGTGGTTGCTGTGGGATTTTGTAAAGAGCTATTAGGGGTCTTGTCCTTTTGCCAGTCATCCCCTTGCGTAGTATGTTCATCTTGTCCCTCCTCCATAGCAACATTGGCTCGAGGCCCTCCTCGACCTCCACCACGACCACCACCATTACCTCCATGACCACCACGATCTCCATATCCACCACGATCTCCTCCATATCCACCACGATTACCATTAAAGTCACCAAAGCCGCCATGGCCTCTACCACGAGCTATGCCGCGACCATTGCCATTCTAAGGAGAGGGGCAGTTGTAGCTCACATGTCCCTTGATTCCACAGTTGTAGCACTCTCTATCATCAATAGAGATGTATGTCGATCTCACAGGATTTTTTCCTCCCATTAGTTTTTGTCGGATCTCCTCCTGAACCATGGCTAAAATAGCCTCCTCCATATTAGGCAATTCAGCCTGATGAAACATGGATGCCCTTCTATCTTCATACTCTTTGTTTAAACCTTTTAAAAAATGAATTACCCTTCTTCGTTGCAGCCAATTCTTCCCAATCACAATATCATCAGCATGCTTCAATTGGAGTGGATCATAATGATCCAAATCTGCCCATAATTGCTGCAACTCACTAGCATATTCTTGAACTGTTTTTCCCTCTTGCTTTAAATTTTCCACCTTGTCTTGAGCCTCAACCATCATCATTAAATTCCCTTCTCCTGAGTACATGTTGCTCAATATCTTCCACATTGTTGCTGCGTTAGAAATTGTCTCCACCATCCTTGCAATGGATGGAGACACTGAAGTCAGTAACCAGGCTACCACCGTAGAGTTGGTGGAATTCCACACTTTTCATTCCGCTCCATACTTGTCCTCAGGCTCAATACAAGTTTCCTTTAAATAGTTCTCAACCCCCTTCGCCCTCAACATTAATCTAGCCCTTCTAGACCAACTCAAGTAATTTTGACTCCCTACCAACTTAACTTCATTTGGCACCTGCTCTAGCTTTATTTCAGATGAAGCAGCTCCTGTTCTAGGACCCATCATCCCAGCATTTATCAGGTCTTGTAACAGGCTTTTCATCTCACCTTTAGTGACCAATGAGGATTCATCAACCACAGCCTGCTCCTTACTCGATGCCTCTGATTTTTTCATCTCCTAGAGCAATGCCAACTAACACTCCTTGCCACGCGTGTTCGCCACAATCACGGCAACTCTCACTGCATCAAGATTTCAGCAAGCAAACACCCCCTTTCTCATGTTCTTAGAAACAAAAGAAATCACACAATCGGACCAGGCCTCTTCCCAAACCAATCAAAAAGCAAAAGATCCACAATAAGCTTGTTCACCTGTTGTTCTCAGCAAACAACCACTTGCATCCAATCCTGACACAAGGCAACGAAGAAAACACCCACAGAAAAGCTCACAAATCAGGTCTCAAATCCAACCCCCAACAGTACTTCTTCTTCTTCTCCCTCTTGGCCGGCGCATGCTGAGCTCTTTCTCTCCAACTAGCCCACAAGCCCGAAGGCAACGCGTGCGCGCAGCGGGGCTGCTACGGCGACCAACGCGCCGGGCGCCACTGCTGCTGCCCCACGCGCTGCTGCTGCTGCTCCCTCCTCTTGCTCTGCTGCTGCTACCTGACGCCTGCAAGTGTTGGGCTGGAGTGGTGGTGGACGGCGACGCCGGAGGACGGTGCTGGTACTGCTGCTAGGATTAGCTACCGCTCTGATACCATGAAGTTTGATTTGGGGGAGAATTGGTGTGTTGCCTTCGACCATCACCCACACACATTTCTTTTATTCAGCAAAGTTGCAAGTAGATCCTTGACTAAGTTACATATTACACCAACAAATTTGTAATATGTAAATTAGAACAATCTGAAAATTACTGAAGGCGGCATCCGGTATTCAGATCAAAAGGAAAAAAAAGATCACGCCTCCTTACTGACCAACCAAACTGGCACCAAGAACGTACAGGGTGCACTGAATGACTGAGTCTGAAATAATTAAGAGTAGTGCTCTGCATTTCTTCTTCGCATTCTCTGAACTGTTTACAGCGCATTCGCCCCCAAAATTTACAACTTCTGTTACACGATTTATCGTGTAAAAACAGCATCCTGATTCCTAGACAGGTTGCTGAACAGTTCTAGATAGGCATTGAGCTGCGTGGTAGCAACTGACGAAATGTACACAAAAATGTGGTCAGTCCTTGAGCCTAGCAGGATTCACCACTCAGTCACCACGAAGGTTTCCCAGTGCAGCAGCATCATCATCTGAAACTCTGAATGACGAACCCAAAATGCTTCAGACAGTACACCAGATGTCAAGCAGGATCACCATGGCGCGGTGGCGATCTTCCACAGCGCAATGTCGTGGTTCCTCACGCTCGACTCCATCTCCTCCATCTCGGCGTCGATCTTCTTCAGCACATCCTTCAGGGTCGACATCATGGACTCCAGAGCCTTCATCTTCTCCCCAGCGCGAGACCGCTCAAGCTTCAGCTCTTTGTACTTGCCACACTCCGATGGATCTCTTGGATGGTCAGGGAGGCCGAGGAAATCATCGACGCGCCTAAGCAAGAACCTGACGTTCATTCCCAGCAGCTCGAATGACTGCAGCGTCTTCTTCCAGACTAGGAAGTCCTCGCGCGAGGAGGTACCCGCCCCGCAGGCCCTGATGCCCTCCGCGATGTTGATAGTCTCCATGATCACCCCCACGACGAGCGTGAGGCTCAGCTGCCTAAGCAGATGATTGTGGAGGAACGACTTCTGAGCACAGCACAGCTCGTAGTACGTCCTGCGCTGGTGATCAGGGAACTTGCAGTCGATGATCAAGCCGTCCACAATGATGTTGAAGTTACTGAAGCTCGTCACGTTGTCAAAGCTCATCTCCGAGTCTGAAAACCTGATGCCATCTATTGCTTCGCAAACTAGATTCTGGGTATCATCATGAGCCACTTCGCTACTGACTCTAGTAGTCTTTGGATCCTCCTTAGGCTTGGTGGCATTATCAGTAGCTTCTTCTGTCATGTAGAAGCAGAACACAGCACACGATTCGGGAGATTCGATAGTTAGCGTATATTCCCATGTCTAACACATTTCAAGGAGCAAAAGTAACAATATAAACTTTGACTCACTCGATATCTTCCGTTTCTTGAAGGCGTCAAAACTCACGAGACCAGTTGCTCCGTCAGCTGTGCTGATATTTTTCTCTCTTACTATATGCACCTGAATGTAAGGCATGAAGAAACAAGAGGTGATTGTGTTATTGGATTAGGGAGGACTGAACCCACAAGGGAACTCAAGAAATGGGTATGAATGAAGATTATAAAGGAACAATCAAGTAAGTAGTAGTTGAGTTGGAAGAACGTGATCAAGCATTTCAGAAACACTTGCCTTGAATTTCGTTATTCTCACAAGCTCAAAGACCACAACATCGCCAACCTTGATATTATGATTGATCGCGAAACCTCTCCATCCGGCACTGAGTCCCTGCTTACCACCCAGGTAATTCGTCTTATGATTGCTCCCGTTCTCATCTTCAAGTACAATTTCAGTGTCATGCTTTGGGAGATGCTTGTTGCAGAAGCCAGCTGGTAGACCCTGCAGAGAACAACAGTCAGATGCAGAGAAAACCAAAAAGGAGTTTCCAGGTGGTTTGTGCAGAACTAGTGTGAGTCATTTTCGTAAGCACAAGCACTAAAGCAGTAAGAGCTAAGACATGAAGGAAATGTACATAAGTTGGATATAACATGTTTGTCTGAAATTTCTCTTCCTAAAACAAAATTTAATGAAAAAAAAATTAGAACATGTTAATAGAGCACTAGGAAGTTTCAAATAAGATCCATAACGTGCTTTGAACTTTTACTTTCTAATTTTAGTGAGAGCATTTGTTTGACAAATAAAATCTTCTAATAATAAATGCAATTTGTATGTTTCTGCAGAAAAGGTGCTTTTCCACAGCCTGTTCATAAAGAAACATATCTAAGGCTTCAGCAATTAACAAGCATGAGAAAAGCTAGTAATCTACAACCCTTACCAGCCAAAATCCACTGACAACATGTGAATGTAACATATGTTTTACAAAGCTAGGATGCTCTGCTGGTAACTTCGTTTGAATCTCTTGAGCTCTCTCCATAGCAGATCCACAGAACTCCTGAACACTAGATTTTTTTTTGAAAGATAAGTGTGTGTGATTGAACAAGCTTGAGAGCTACATAAGCAGTTTTTTTCATAAGAAGAGCGAGAGCTGGAATACCTTGCACATTTATTTTGACCCTTAACAGGCACCTGTTAAGTCACAACTCATTCAGTTATGAATAATGGAGCTCAAAAGTACAACGGTTTCATATACATTATACAGCAATTGGAAAGGAAATGGCGAAGTCCACTGGATAAAGATTGGAGATGTCTTCCAGTATTACATTATGTGATTTTTCTTTTGAATTGGAACACCGGAGATTTGAACCAGGCAATCAAATTCCTAAATGTTATGGCTTATGATATAAAAATCTTTAGGGGAATTATGAGCTTTATGGATGAAAGTTGAAAGTCCTTTTACAATTTCTTTCCAATATAAAAAAAATGTTCATACTGCATTCACACAACACAGATAGACTTGGCAAACATATCTTACTTTAGTGGTGTTAGTATGTCCAATGCTACTATTCTGGCTATTGCATGTTTGAGGAATGACAGGAACCGCTCTTTGCTCACTGTCCACCTCCTTTGGCCTCAGCATCTTGCACAATAAGGAAATCCAAGAACAATCAGAACAGTTAATCAATAAGTTATTGAGATGAAAATTAAGAACTGAAATTATGAGATAATAAGGAGGACGGATATTGTGAGTTTGTGCAATTGAAAATACTGTTGCCACATAGAGTGCTATCAATGATGTAGCATTCTTGACAGGGATGCTCTAAATAGGGCACATGTAGTTTATACCATAAACTTACACCATTGTAAACAGATAAATAAAGGGGAACATCTATTTGCCCCTCGAGGAGACATCCCTTGTTTTGTGCATGTCGCCCAAAAAAGCACTATTTGATGACTTTTCGAATGACATGCACAAAATGAGGCGATGTCTTCTTGAGGGACAAAAATCCACCTCCTAACTAAAGCAGCACTGCCCTTACTTTCAAAGGAACAACCTCCACCACGTCATCCATATCATCATCATCATCACCATCAATTACTATAGCCTGTGGAGCAACAACAAAAGCAAGCTTATAATTCTGCAAGTACAAAAAGAACATATATTCTTGATATCATGGTAAATACATAATTGATTATAGGGGGCTACCAGATGTTAATGAGCATTATGAGAAAAAAGAAACATAAGCTAGAAATACCCCCTCCCTTCCATAATTGAAGGTATTTTAGTTTTGTCCTAAGTCAGAACGTATCTAACTTTGACCAAGTTTACAGAAAAATATATTAATATCTACAAAACGTTGTAGACCTGAAAAAAAAATCAAAGATGACACATAAAGTATCATTTAAGCAAATACAACAACTGATAATTTGTCATGACTTACCTGGTCAGAGTTACAGTTCGTGAACCCACAGGAAACTCTTTTAATCCCTCTTTCTTGCATGTTATCCAAATAGTTATAAAAACAATGATAAGATGGATTAATATGTGATATATCACTTCACAAACATGTGAAAACGAGGGGATAAAATCCACTTCTGTGAACCTACCAACATACAGATGTGCTGCAATACAATAATTATTTAGTGTAGCATTTAAGTAGGAGTAGATCATCCTATCAAACTAAGAATCCAGATTCGGCATACACCCAGCCTCTCCCCATCTTTTCCATTTAGAACCTGCCCTAATTTTTGAATGCCTTACAACAACAAGAATGTCTGTATCGAGTTAATGGGAAATGATTCAATGCAGGATCTCACCCTCGGCTCAATATCGTCATCCCTGTCGCTGCCACTGCTGCTGTCAAGTAAGGCGAGCCTTTGATGGACTAATTCCATCTTCTGCTCCATCTTGCTCTTCGCGGCCTTCAAACTTGGCGGTCTCCCTCTCCTCGGCTGAAGAACAACCAACCAAAGGACACGAGTAAAGATCAATATTTCAGTCATTAAACAGAAAATGAAATCGTATCCAACAATTAGCAGTACAACCAAATTGATCAAAGAGGAAACAAAAATCTCCAAGAGGAAAGAGCTGAAATATCGGATCATCGGAAGGAAGCATGGGGGAAAAATTCAATAACTCGTCTCTCTCACACGCACGGTCACTCTCTTTTCTCACGAACACGAAAAAAGATTACACGTCAATATTAGAAGGAAAATAGAGTTTTACTTACCGGCCGATGCCATAGGGGAAGACAAAACGAAAAACCCCACACCCAGAGACTGCTTAAGCTAACAAACGCTACTCCGAAGGAAGGGAAGGCACGGTCACTCTCTCAGTCTCCCACTCGTGTCGAAGAATCACAACAAAAGGCAGCCAAGAAGATTAAACCAAACACAAAGATACGAACTTTTAGCCCCAAATCCGCCGCCATTAACCGACGATTCAAGATAACTCAGTGGAACAAATCAAAGAACCCTCCTCATCGGTCTCTAATAAATCAACTGGAGGAACAATAAATAAGCGAAGTAAATTGGGGGCGGTCGCGAGAGAGAGAGAGAGAGAGAGAGAGAGAGAGGGCGAAAAAGAACTTGTTTTGATGGCGGATCCATCGCCATTGCCGCCGGACGATCGCCTCGCTGCCCTCGGCTTGATCTCTCTCCGAACTCCACTCACCTCGATTCCGAAGTTTCTGGGGCTTTGGGGTTTTGAAATGTGAACGGGAAGGAGAGAATACGGTAGAAATGGAAACGACCTGACCGTTCAGCTCAGTGGAAGCGGTGACTGATTTGACAAGCAGTATCGCCGAATATTTTTATTTGTATTTTCATTTTTTTAAGATGAGGTTTGTGACACTGTTTGTTTCGGCACTAAAATTCAATATGACATGGACCTAAACTCTGGATCCAAACACCATTTGTGTCTGCATTTTTTGAAAAGCTTCACGGATTCATAGATAGAAAGTTTTTATTTCTTTTGGAATACTTTTTGTTGAACTTTTCAAAAGGTGTTGCTGGTAGGAGTATTTAGTAAGGGCTCATTTGAATAGCACGATGAAAAACGAAGAAATATGAAAAATTTAGAATTTTGATAGAAATATAAGTGTGAAATATAGAATTGTAAAATATAGGAAAAATACAAGAATGAATATTTGATTGGAGCACAGGAGAAACACCATAGGCGGATGAGAGAGATAGACTCAAAAAAAATTTCAAGAGACTGAAGCACTTGTTAAATTTTCTCCAAAATCTCCATAAGATTATCCTCCATAGAAATTTTAAAGGATATAATATGATTCAATTTTTGTTTCAAAAGCCTTCATAGAAAATTTTTCTATATGATTAAAATCCTTCAAAATTATTATATTTTTTCCAAATCAAATAGGCCTAAGACCATTGGCACTTTGAAATGAAAAAAACACAAACTTGTCAAGGGAAGAATCGCCGTTTTGAAATGTGGTAGGACAGGAGTGGTGGTGAGTGTGTGTGAAAAAATCTTCATTTTCATGGTTGTTTTATTGATATTTCAAATTTAGAATTCAAATTTCAATTAAAAAATCGGCATAAGGTTTAACCATATGAAAGATTTACTAAAAGATGAAAGGTTGCACTAAAGGTAAGGCCCTAATCCACCTTAGTATTGATCTGATGTGAGTGGACTTCTATTGTTCAAGTTGATTCGGCAAACAAACTAGTATGGTCGCAACCTCACCACTGATGCAAACCATACCCCTGCACACAACAAACAACACACGATTTAACAACTAACGATACTACTCTTCGAGGAAGGATTGAGTTTAGGTAAACTCCGAGATGGCTTCACTTATCCTCAAGAAACGTTGACTCTGAACTATGCGTTTTGATCTTCTTGCTTAAAGGTTGACTTGACTTCCATTAAACTTTCAGCTAGCACTCCAAGCTTAACATTTAGAGAGTTGGAGGGGAAAGAGAGAAATTTGATAAATTATTTTGCAAAAGCTCTCGAGGGAGAGAGGAGACATTTTCGCAAATAAGGTTTTCATAAAACTTGTCCTTAAGGGTTTGACCATTTGGCTCAACCTACGGTCAAGGTGGCTCGATATCAACTTGTCATACAAAGAAAATTTAGCCAAATTTTTAAACTATTTTGTGTATAAGTCCCTATCTAGGAATCAACCAGGGTACACAAAAGGACAAATCAATAAACAGGTTCAAACGTAAATAAAGTGTAAATACTTACAGCAGAGGCACTTAGTCCTCACATCGAAAAGAAAGCAGCGGAAAAAAGACGGTCCTAGTGGGGCTTCAGCTCCACTCCACAGGCAAAACTCAACTGGGGTACAAGCCTTGGTCTTCTAACTCCGTCTTTAACTCGGAAACGCTACACTTCTGGAAAGGGAAATATTAGCAAGGCTGAGTACAAACCATCGTAATCAGCAAGCCACGTTGATGATGCAGACGTGCAAGGAGAGACAAAGAGAGGTCGGTGGTTATTTGCATAAAGGCGTTTGTGAGCATTTATAGTTAAAAATGAAAAACTATTGATAAATTCAGTCAATGTTAATTCTTCACTAAACAACGGTACGCCACATTGAATAGGCCCAACCATCCCACCTGAACTAAACCAGTTTATGAATCCAAGTTAATTAATAGTGTGGGACTAATCACGGTGAAGCTAGTTGATCACCCATAACCGCGGGCACGACTATTCGAATAGTTTTACTCTGATCAGAGGTGTACAACTGTACCCACAAGATACGATTTCACACATGTTGCCATGCCCCAAAGTACCTCCATGGTACTGCAAACGGGAAAATCGTGACAAGATCCTTCGCATAGCCTCCCTGACCAAGTGATACCACACTACAAGTTTCGCCCCTACCCCTAAATCCAGGGTAGGTAGCCCTCCTTGTGTCTAGGTGAATCTGAAAGCCGCATAGGCCTTGCCCGGCCCATCCAAACCCCATCACGCCCACCGTTGCCTGGGTACGTCGGCTAGGAAAAAGCTATACTACAAGTTCAGCAGTTGCTCATTCTTGCTTGTGGTAAACATGGTAAGTCTTGTAGGGTTTCCCGTGAACCGGTCCTTAACTGTCATGGGTGTGACAAGCAAAACCATGCACCCACAACCACCATTAAGTCTCATTGGAGTGGGATAATTGTGATGTATAAACATGGTCAAGTGTTTCGAGCTCGCAGCTCGTCAGATACTAAGATAATTAATGCGATTATCTCATTAAGTGAGCTAGTGACAATTAAGCATGGCTAAGTGTATATAACTCTTGCAAGGTCATGTAAGTGACGCAAACCAATCAAATTATCACCCAGGTTTGACAAAGATTGGATACCTAATAAATAAGGAACAAGCAAATAAATAGCTAGTCCCAATTCCCATATAATTAGCAAAACATGTAATTTATTTGCAAACGATAAACATTTGATAAAGTAGGCTCAATATGCTTCAAGGGGAAATGTGTGACTTGCCTTGCTTCTTCAAACAATCTTCTTTTCCTCAAGAGCGCAAATTTTCGAAACGACAGAATCTACACGCTGGCACACAAAACGAGGAAAAACCCTAATAAAGACCAAATAAACAATACGTGGAAAGTAAACAAACAGGTAGAGCTCAAATTTTAGATGAAATTTGCAAGTTGAATGATCCAATTTGGAGTTCATATGAATTAGATAAGAACTTTAGAAGTTTTCGGTCATTTAAATTAATTTCATAAAATTAAATCAATTTATTGCATAATTATTAATTATTTTCTCAAACAAAAAGGCAAGGGCGACGTCGGCGGGCGACGGCGCCAAGGGGCGGTCCACGGTGGACCGATTTCACGCGCGGCACGGGCGGGGTGCACACGTGGCGCTCAAGTGGAGCCGACGGGGCACCGACATGGCGACCATGTGGGTGGCCACACAGGCGGCCCCGATCTGCCCGACGACAGATGGGACAGTCTGGGAAAAGGGAGTGCATCCGTCGCCCGATCGATCGGGAGGCGGCGCGGCGATGAAGGCATCAAGGCGACCCCACGAAGATCGAAGCCATTACCACGGTGGTCGATTCTAGGGGTCGCTGGCGGCGGCCACCAGCGCAACAGTGCACGGGAGCGCGGCAGAGGAGAGCGGAGAGGGAGGGGAGAGCTCACCGGGCGCACACGGCTATGCAAGAAAGAGGGACGGCGACCGACACAAGGCGACGGCGACGCTGGCGGCGATCCGGCTGCTCGCAGCGACGACGGAGGGGTGGCTGAGGCTCAATTTTGCATTGTGGAGCCGGGGAAGGAGGCTGGTGATGCCCAAGACAGTTCAATCGCCGTCGGTAGGTGACTAGAGACGAGGGAGGTGGCGAAGCCGACGATGCTGGCGGCACGACACGGCTCAGTCTCTCACGACGGTAAGAGGCGGCCGGAGGGAAGAGGGGCGGCGACGGCTTTGGGATTGTGGTGGGGTGGTGTTTCGGCGACGGGGTGCTTCAAGGAGCGGGTGGTCGGGGATTCTCTCGGCATGGTAAAGCCGATGGCGGTGGTAGCGCAATGCGCCGGTGGCTCTAGCAGCGACGGCAAGCGACCGGAGTATGGCGGCGAGCGACAGAGAGAGAGAGTGTGGCGCAGAGAACGTGGGAGAGAGCATAATGAGCTTGGCAAAATTGGGGCAAAGCAAGAGGGGCGCCTGGGGAAGCTTTTATAGGCGCGGGAGGCAGCGAGGAGGCCGAAAAGCTCGGGATTCGGCAGCGGAGTGGGGCGCGGCCGACGCAGGGAGGTGGCGGCGACGGTGCCGGTTTCTACGGGGAGTGGGGCGAAAGTGGGGGTGGTGGAGGCGTTCTGCGCTCGTGTGGTTGGAGCGAGAGCGAGGTCGGGCGCGCGCGGAGAGGTGGCGACGCGGGCGCGGGCGACGGCATGGACATGACCACGCGAGGAGAGGGATGACAGGTGGGGCCGTTAGTCCTACATCGAAAGAGGAGAAAGGTGGCCGGATGGGAGGCAAAGTGGGCTTTGCGGAGAGAGGCGAGGCCGCGGGCCGGCGAGCTGGGCCGGGCCAAGGAGAGAGGGAAAGGAGGCAAATTATACTTTTGTGGAATGGGCCAAAAACGGCCCAAGAACAGTAATAGGATTTTTAATTACTTTTTCAATTTATTTAATTACATAAATAAACTTTGTATTATTAAAATTACTTACGGAGCTTCAAAATTTCACAAAAATTTCGAGAGTAGTTTAGGGCATGGAGAATATTATAAAAATATTTCTAGCCATGATTTTTAAAGAAAATTTCAATTTTCTTATTAATTTTACTCGATTATTTATTTTACTTTTTAATATAATTTCTAGAAATATATTATTAAATTATTTTTAATCTGAACGAAAATCGACACGTGACATGAGGCGAGGTGCGACGTGATGGTTGGTGAAGGGGTGGGAAGAGGGTGAGGTGAGGACGGCGGGGCCTCGAGGCGGAGCGATGGCATCGCCTCGATGGAAGGAGTCGAGCGAGACTAAATCCACTCACCTCTGCCTCAAGGCCGCCAACCACCATTCCTCCTCTCGAGGTCATCGGTGTTGTCATTGTGTGCCCATGTGGGGAAAAAAGAGAAGAGAAAGGATGGAAGAAGAAATAAAAGGTGACACGATATGTGGGTCATACATGCTGATTTAGCCGGTTAAATGAGGTTAACGAGCCATGTCAACGAAAGCCACTAAGCAAGTCAAATTATATGGTTTTAACTGTTGGAGGATTTAGATATCCGATAATACGGTTGAGGATAAGAATCAGATTAGACCAACTTTTGTGAGAGTCAAAATAGACGTATTTCTATTTTTCTCGGGTTCCTTAACAATAAAAAGACAATCAATATTTGCGTGAAAATCCCATTTGACGCATCTGCGCCGAGGACACAAGTGGTGCACACGTGCGTGTGGCCGGCGCAGCTGGAATTTTTAGCATTTTTAATTTTATTTTTTAAAAGATTTACAAAAATAATTTTTGGTTTCGAAAATTTGCAAAATTAGTCGCCTCCCGCCCTTTGGGAGGGCGGGATTTAAAATCTCCCTCCCGAGGGCGTTTTTCGACGTGGCGAGATGGCCGTTGGGCGCCGCTGTCACGTCGTTGTTCTTTACAAAAAGCCCTTCCCGTCCTTTAGAAGGACGATTTTTAATAGTAGCACGCTTTTTTGCGAGCGGCCCCCTGGTGCTACGTTAAAAACGCCCTTCCGGATGGCGAGAAGGGGCCGTCTACAAAAAAAAAGCTAGTGCTACGGTTAAAATCGCCCTTCCGGAGGGCGAAAAGGGTTTTTTAAAAACAACGACGCGACGACGACGCCCACGATCGTCTGCCATGTTAACAAAAACGTCCCCTCAAAGGGCGTTTTTAAAATCTCGCTCTCTGAGAGGGCGAGAGGTGACTAAAATTACAAATTTTCAAAACCAAAAATTATTTTTGTAAATCTTTAACAAAATAAAATTAAAATTGCTAAAAATTCGCGCAGCTGCGCCTTCGGTGCCGTCGGGCCTCATGGCCTACTCAAAATTGGAATCGGGAATTAGAAACCATCATTAGCCTTGAATTCTCGTTATTAGTTCTGATTTCCCCCTCCCTCCCATTTTTTCGTAATTAAGCTGCCTTATCAGCTATATCCACTTTCTTTTGATTGCTGAAACTTTAACTTTTTACTCAAACTTTAAAAAAATTTACTCAAATTCGAAACTTTTAAATCAACTTTTGTAACTTTTAACTTCGTTAAAAACTTTCAGCATATATTTTAAATATTTTTAACTTAACTATTTATTTATTCATTTATTATAAAAATTATGTTTAATCGCTGTAGCTAATGCCGTTTGGGGATGCGCAACTTGCACCCCGGTGCATATGCGTGTAGTAGCCATTCTCGTATTTGTGATGTCAAACCATCCTTACCTAGTGAAGTTCCTATATTATACTAATCATACCCAGTGAAGTTCCTATATTATACTAATCAATCTTTAGTTGTTTTAGCATATGTTAAATCAGGACGAAGTCAGGATTTGAGGATAGAAAGACAATGAACACAACAAAGTATAACTGATAGCTATATCATATGATTTTCATCATATATAATAGTATGATGTTTCATAAGTCTTAACAAAAAATATATTTCTATGACGACTAGCATATAATCTTTAATAATTTCATTAGTACTAAGTGATGCATCCAATTCTTTCTCAATATAAATTATCAAACAATCTCGCAAAAATTCATCTCCCATTATACATCTATGACGTGTCTTCGCAAGTTTCATAGCTGAAAAGTATCTTTAGGTGGTTATAGTTGATACTGGAAGAGTTAATACTACTCTTATCAATTAACAATCCGTCCACCATAGAATAAAATGAATATTTGTATGTTTTAAATAGTACACTCGTTAATAAGCACTAATTAAATAAATTAATTAGTTAATGAAGCACTAACTTAAACATAGTTAATGAAAGATAGTTAATTAATAAACACTAAATTAAGCGGATTATGAGGATGTTGGGGGGTGCCAGGCCCCAGCCCCCTCGCTCCGCCACTATGTTAAATATGTTATTATCTAAAAAGTGTTATATATGTTAAGTTATGTATATGTTGAAGAAACGGGAACGGGGTCCCCGTTCTTTCGGGACCTATTGCACCGTGCGCATCTAAAATCATCTATGCACATACGTAATTCATTACTTCTTAGAAACCATCAAGTTAGTAGGTGACACGTGGCGTAAGGTAGGAACCGAGGCCCGATTCAGCCTGGCCCTAGGACCCCGACGCCCAACGTTACACAAGGTACAAAAAAAGTATTAAGACATATAAGATCTACATCTTCCAAGTCAAAGTGAAAACCTACAATACTACATCTTCAAGATACTGAAACAAGTATATCTTAACATCGGCACTCCGTCTGAGGGCATCTCCATCATGAACTCCTTCATCAACTACATCTTCAAAAAGCTTGTCAGAATTAACAATACATCTCTCAAGCAGCAAGGGAGCATGCGGGGCCTCGAGGGTACTTGCGGGCCCCAAGCACGGATCCAGCGCCAAGAGCGAACCATGCATTGGGACTATGGTCTGCCTACAAAGATGGAAGTTAAGTCTGGCCTTAAAGCAAGACCAGATATTATCATTACCATGTCAAAAGACGAGCCTAGTTGCGCCTATCCCCTAGGCTCGACCTGGAAACCACATCACCGGTGCTCACTGCCCCGGGCTAGGCGGAGATCTCTTCTCGGCCAATAATGCTGGGTGATGGGCCCGACAATGGGACTGCGAGTGGTGGCATTAAGCCACAGTAGAGCGGTGCCCCCAAACAACTACAATTCAAGATCATAGCTCAGTTACATGCAAGAAGAAGGTGGCAAGGTATGAAATGGTCAAGCTAGCGGCGTCACCCGAAGGAATATGGTCAAGACAACACGCCATGCACCAGCGAGCAACACTTGGCGTGGCTGCATGGCGTTACGAAGGGCAGACAATTCCCTGCGCCTCGTCTGGGCCCATCAGGCCTTACTTTGTGACAGGTGGCGCCAAAAGCTTCTTCCAACTGTCCCAGACCCCCTGCTCAGCTTCCCGCAGGCCCGGTCAGCAGCAATAAATACATTCAGACTGATGTGACAGGGGACAATGATAAGACTAGACATAGACATGTCCCCATGTAAAATGTAATTATAGGCTCCCCTTTAAAGTATAAAAGGAGAAGTTATGCAACTTAGCAGAGGGTTGGATCATTAGAAGAGGCGTCTAGTCTACTGCTGGTCGCTTTCTTGTAATATATTTTATATCTAGTCCCAAAACACAAGAGTAGTGTTTATGCACCTATGTGGCCCGAACCTGTATACTTGCACGGTGTTTTTGTTTATGTCATCTTTCTGCACGAGCTTAACTTGTCCCTGACTGAATCTTCGAAGAAGAGGTGTTTTCTTCTTGTTGTTGAGGATCCTATCTCCGATGGCAAGCGCCGAGATCTTTGTGCCACGTTGGCACCGAGGCTGACATGGTAGAGCTAGGCGCCATAGATCTTGCGCCAAGCTCGGTGCCAAATAGAATGGTGCCAAGCTCGATGCCAAGGATTTTGGCGCTGAGCTCTAGTTATAAGGCTCACCCCCTTCCTGTTCTCCCATTCTTTCTCTTCAGCTCTCTCCTCCTTAGCTCTCTCCAGTGTTATTTCTCTTTCCCCTTCACCTTTTCTCACGAATCGACATATTGGACCATGGAAAATTGAGTTTGATTAGTGGATCTGTTAGTGCAAGGTATTCTCTCCTCTCTCCTAGTTTTGTGTGCATCAATTTGGTTTGTATAAGTCGTATTTTTGACCTAAAAATAAGGATTACTTAGGGCTGTATGCATTGTTTGATAGTTGTTTTATTTGAAACCATAGGATGCCAATGCGTGAAAAAGCTAGCAATTCAAGGTAATATAAGCGGTTGTTGCGATATTATCCGTTCATTGTTGTGCATCAAATGAGAAACCCTAGGTTTATGGTTTACTGTTCTTTCTTTCGGTTCTTAGAACAAAACTGGTTGATTTGTAGTTATGGCCGAAAGATTGGAAATGCCTTCGACCCATTGCCTTTGCCTAGTGGTGTTCCAGTGCCCATGTGCTGGTGCGGTGATCCTTGCAAGGTAGACAAGTCCGATGAAGAGGATACATATATGTAGAGGTACTGGATGTGTGCTAATTTTGGGTTTGAGCCGACACCTCAGCAACGCCGCATTAACTTGATGGTGAGATATTGATGTTTTGTAATAATTATTTAGTGTATTAAGTAGTCTTGCACGATGTATTTGTTTTGTAAATATTGCATTTGTTGTAGACCCCTCCACCGTTTTGTGATTTTGAGCCGTGGATCAACACGGATATCAAGTCGAAAGACAAGGAGTGGATGCAGAACAAGTTGCGGTGAGATGCAGAGCACTAGGAGAAGATGAAGAAGAGACGCAGAAGAGGAGGCTGCAGAAAAAGAGCACAAGGCAGAGGCGGAAAGGAGGCATGTTGCTACATACAGGGAGGAGCGGGAGCGAAAGCTTGAGCGTGTGCGCTGAGCAAAGGCAGCAATGCAGGAGAATCCCTGTCACAGCTCGATTTTAGTTTGGGATTAAAAATCATTTAATAAATCATTTTCTAGAAATTGAATAAAAAAAAGCAAAGTAAATCAAGTGAAACTATTAAGGAATTAATTTTTCCTTTAAAAATCATGGCTAAAAATATTTTTGAAATATTCTCCATGCCCTAAAATACTCTCTGAAATTTTTTTTGTAAAATTTTGGAGCTCCGAAATAATTTTAATAATACAAAAAACAATTTAATAATTATTTAAATAAATAAATTAACCCTTAAATGAGCTGAAGATATTTTTATTTAATATTTTGGGTGTTCATCTATTTTTAGGATTTTTTCTGGAATTATTTGAGCACTGAAAATAGTTATAGAAAATCAAAGATTATTTATGGATTAATTTAAATAGAAAACCAATTAAAAATCCCCTAGTGATCAGGGCCTGAAACGGCCCAAAAAGTCTGTCTTTGCTCCCTGCGGCCCAGCCTGGCCGACGCCGCCACCCTCTCTCCTCCCTCGGCTCGCCCAACTACGGCCCGTTTTTCTCCGCGTCGTGCGAAGTCGCATTGTCCCCCTCCTCTCCGGAGCCACTCACGAGTGGGCCTCGCTCGTCGGCTTCTCCCTCTCTCCCGAGCCGTCGATAGGTGGGCCCCACCTTGGGGTCGTCCCCTTCCTCTGCCGGCATCCTCCGCCGCCGCCGCCGATCTCGCGCCCGCACCGCCGTTTCTCGGCCGCTCTCGTGCCGCACCAAGCCGCGCAACCGTCACCCGCTTTCCCGCGCTCCTCCTCGCACCGCCGCTTGTTGCCAAGCTCCGATCACGCGCCCCCGTCGCTCCAAGCGTCGCCGTCGCGCACCGAGGCCACCGCTGCACTCCTCGCGTGTAACACCCTGAGGTGTTTTCCCCTTTTAAAAATCCAAAAGAAAAATCGTAAAATAAAATCATTGGAATTAACTCGAGAGAACAAATAATTTTAAAAAGCCAAATTCTAAATGAAAACGGCATGGTAGGATTTTTAGTGGAATTTTCTACATGTCAAAATACACTAACAGGAATTTTAGTGGAATTTTCAGAGCACTAGAAATAATTTTTAACCAATTAAAATCAAAATCAGAATTAATAAATCTTGGAAAATTCTTTTTTATCTCCTCCCGTACGTTTTCCCACCCAAATCGACCGTGGGCCGCCAACCCATCCTCCCCGTGCGCGCCAGCCGACGGCCCACCGTTCACTTCCCGCTTGTGCGCCTCTCTCCTCTCTCTCCCGCGGCCGCCGAAGGCCGCGCCCGTTCAACCCTTGCGCTGCAAATAAGTCCATTTTGCCTCCCCTTCACCCCGGGACACCGACAGGTGGGGCCTGCCTGTTAGGCCGTCGTCCCCTACCTCCGGCCGTCCCGGCGCCATTTCCTCCGCCCCTCTCCGCTCGGATCTCGCGCGCCCACCTCCCCGCGCTCCGGGATCCCGCCGCCTTAACTCCCCACCATGCCCGCCAGCATTCAAAGCCCCTGGCCGCCTCTCCCACGTCCAATAATGCCCAGAATTGATTGCCGGCCATTATTCCCCCTTCTCTCTATCTCCCTTAACTCCGGCGAGCAATTACACTCTCATCCGGTAGCCACCGACCTCCCCATCCCCTATTTAAGCATCCCCGTACCCTCGCCGTCCTCCCCACACCTTCACTCAAGCCAATCTCGCTCTCGTTTGATCCCGCACCGTGCGCCCTTGCTTCGGAGCTCGCCGTCGGACTTCGGCCGTGATATCCCGTCGCCCCGAGCCGTCCCGGACCTCGCCGCCGTCTCCTTCCTTCTTCCCGACACCCGAGCGACCTCGGTCGTCCCTCTCCGTCGCCGCCCGCCATCTCCCTCACCAATCACGCCGTCTTTTCCCCCAACTCCGGCAGCACCCGTGGTGAGCTTTTCCCCCTTTTTCTCTCGGTCCAATCCCGCGTCACCGTGTGCGGGTGCGCGCGGTTCCGCTCGCGCGTGAGCCGCGGCACACCGCCGCCCCGCGCCGCCGCCCCGCGCCGCCGCCCGAATGACACCGGCCGGTCTCCGGCCACCGGCCAACCGCGCCCCGCGCCCTTCCTCTCGGCCGTCCGAACGGCTTCGGCAGATCGACACCGTCCGTTCCCGCTCGCGCGCGTGGCACGTCACGTGGTCGCTACCTCGGCGCCACGTGTGCGCCACGTGGTGCACCGCCCGTCCGGCCCGTGGACCTGGTCCACCGTGGACCGGCACTCCCGCGGACCGCTGACGTCAGCCCTCAGTTGCTGATGTCAGCCCTAGCTGCTGACGCCTCCCCCGAGCTTTATTGCGCAATACATCAATTAATGATTTTTCTGTTTTAGTAAAAAACCCAGAAAACTTCTGAAAATCATATCTTTTCAATTCGACCTCCGTTTAAGCCCATTCAAATTTCATTAAATTCATAAAAATGCCAAGAATCTATTAAAAATGGTTTTGTTCCCTGTTTTAGTAGCTTTTTAGCCTGTTTTGTTAAAGTGCATGTTTGTCGTGTAGATCCCGGTAGTTCCGCCGTCCTAGTTTACTTCGAGGTTGTTGCAGAAGTCCCTCAAGTCGAAGAGCAAGGCAGGTCATACTATATTATTGATCATATTGATCCTATTTTGCTAAAACACATGTTTTACTCTATTAAATTGCATGCATTTTATAATGTCATTTCATGGGAAATAGTACACCATATATTTAGTTTATGCCTTAGTTTTGACACTCCAAACCCTTTGATTAAACTTGGGAAAATAATATGATTAGATTCAGGACTAGGTTATGCTTAGCCAGGCTTAGATTCACTAGCTCACTAAATGGGTCATTCTCACTTAATATGTCTCTCCTGGGCCTCTGTTCGGAAGATTAATAATTAGAGATTTAGGTGAACCGGATTAATAAATAAAATATGACAAATGGTGGGTTGTGGGTGCTATGGTTTTGGTTAGCGGCGCCCATGGCAATTAAGGACCGGTTCACGGGACCCCTCGGGAGAATGACCGTTCAAACCACAAGCCGAAATGGGTAAGGTAGGCCCCGTAGTGTAGCCTCTCCTAGCTGACGAACCCATTGGCAATGGTGAGCGGGATGGAGTTTCAGTCGGCCCCAGTAAAAGGGTTGCTGGGCTGCCGGATTCACCGAGGCACTCGGGGGGGGGGGCTGCCCACATCCCATGGTCCGGGAGTGGGGGCGAAACCTTGGTGTGGTTCGCTTGGTTAGTGGGGGTTATACGAAAGGTCCTATCACAGTTTCCTTTTCGGGGTACCATGGTGGTATTCCGGCGCACGGGTGACCATGTGGTGGGCAGGGTTTGCAATGCCGGCGGCACGGCGAATTTCGCCGAAATTCGCGAAAGCCAACGGCAATGAACAGTAAAAATTTAAATTTGAACGATTTCGTGTGTACCGCGAAAACCGCGCGAAAAACCGTGAAAACCACGAGAAAACCGCGCAAAAACCGTGAAAACCGCGCGAAATCCGCGAAAGCCGCGAAAAACCGCGAAAACCATGAAAACCGTAATTTAAATTTGAACTAAATCGAAATTTGCGTCGTGCCGCGGATTTCGCGAAAACCGCGCGAAAACCACGCTGTATACCGCGGTTTTCGCGACAAACATCGCGAAATTTATATTTTTTTATAAAAAATATACATTTTTTGTGTTAAAATGAATTTTTTTAAATTTTTTGAATTTTCACGAAATTATTTAAACGAAACCGCGGGGATGCCATACCGCACCCCCGTGAAACCACCGAATTTCGCGGTTTTCGTCCCGAAATTCGCGAAATCGGGAACCCCGGTCGTGGGGCTATGTCTTGTGGGTACGGTTGTACACCTCGATCGAGTAAAACTATTCGAATAGACGTGCCCGCGGTATTGGAGCGATCAACCGAGCTCACCGTGATTAGTCTCACACTATTACTCCCTGTTTAATGGAACATGACTAGTATAGGTGGATGGGTTTGGCCTGTCGCAACGTGGGGATAACGTTGGATAGTGGTGGATTCAAAATGCCTTAATTACTTAAATTACTGTTGTTTTGGCTGAATTTAAAATCTGTATTGTTTGTAAAACCCTTGCTGTTTGCGCAAAAGCAAACCTTAGCCAAACCCTTGTCTTCCCTGCATTCATTTCTCTCTCCCTTCCAGTGTGACTTCCTGAGTACGTGGAAATCGTCATCCTTGCCTCTTCACCAGAACCTGAGCAAGAAGCCAAAGAAGAAGACAAAGTGGAGTAGGCTTTGTCCTACACTCTGGAAGTTGCCTGTGGAGTGGTCGAAGCCACGTGGCCAGCGTAAAGCTTAGGCTTAGGCCCCTTTTCCTTTTTCCGCTGCTCTTTTGTAATCTTTTTGAAATGTTTCTAAGACGTGGAACTGTAATATCAACAATTGTCGTATGTGTACCCTGGCTGGTCCTGGACAGGGATTTTAATACACATATAGCTTCGGAAATTCGGGTCTGAATTTCTGGGCATGACAAGTTGGTATCAGAGCCAGGTTCCAGACCGTAGGAAAAGCCAAATGGAAAAAGCCTAGGAGCCCTCTGAACCTTTTCATATGCATAAGTACTCGCTTTTGGAGTCGTTTCGGGAAAATGAGTCTTGTTTCCTCGGGTTTGGGAAAAATTTTGAGTCTCCCTCAAAACAAAGAATTTTGAAAACCTGGTTAGTATAAGTGATAGGATTTTAAATTTAAAATTTGAAAAATCATTTGATCTCTTATTCGACTATCGGTTGGATTTTTCTAAGGGATCAAAGTCCTAAATCGAGATAGGAGGGAATGGTCACCAATTTTATAATATAACTAAGCATCTAATTTTTAAGCATTATCGCATCATCTAGGGGATGTCGTTAGAAGCTTTACTTAGCCTCATAAAAATGTTTCTCAAAAACCCTCTTTTTCTCGTTTACTTTACTTGAGTCCTTTACCGTTTATCTAACTTGGGTTTGAGCATGCATTGATCCCCTACCTTGTCTTCTCTAGATGGCATGCCGTCCAGTCACCCACAACGGTCAGGGCTTGAAGGGATTCGTCGCAGAGCTGGTGAGGATGGCCTTGGTAGTAGGCTATCCGAATGCACCCGAGTACACTGTCGTCTCACCGTTCGGCAGTGAGTTGCCTCACCAAGTCCGCCTGGAGATGCACGGGTTCATCGGCACCAACATCCCGAACATGGTGGTCACTGCTTCGGGAGGAACGGACGAGCATGCCTGCCAAGAGGTTGCATATCTGATGCTGGCTCGGATGAGGGAGATGCATGTGTCATCTCCGCCACTCTACCTATCGGTACCATCCCCGGCGTGGAAGTTCATCAGCGGTCAACTCCTTCCAATCTGCCGAAGGGGAGAACGACACCACCTTCTCTCACATGAGGACTGTGATTAAAGGTCTGGATAAGATGCATGCAGACCTCCACATGGCAGCAAAGGCCCTGAATGACCAGAAGATCTTGAGGATCAAGAGCTTGAAGGATGAAGTGGATCGTCTCAAGAGAGAAATCGCCAGTCTGAAGGGACTTCCACCTCCCAACATCCTTCGGATCAAGATCACGCCACAGAAGAACACTAAGGCCCCGGTTCGGATGCAGCTGGTGCCCAGGGTTCCCTTCCTGCACCGCCACCTTTCCCAGTTTCCGCCCCAGTGCCAGATCCTACTCCTGTTCGGTCCCCGCCCGAGCGAGGAGGAGGATGGATCTCTGTGTCCAGCGGCATCAAAGGCGAGTGCGGCGACGGCTCAAGAGCCCCGGAGAAAAGAAGAGTTAGCAAGCTCTCGAAGCCGCTCGAAGGAAAGGAAGACGGGAACTCCCAAAGGAGTGGTTTCGACTCCTCCGACCGTGGAAGCCGCTCCGACCCCTAGAGTGTCGCCACCCTTAGTTTACCGTTCTCCTAGTTTTCCTGTTTGCTTAGTTGCTGTGTGTTAGGAGTGTTGTGCGTGGGTAGTGGTCAACTGTATCAAGTGTGGGTATGGGTTGTCCAATTAAGGATGTTGAGTGTGTTTTAAGTGTTTTAAATAAAGAAGATCAAAACAAGTAATAAAGATCAGCTTCTCTGTCCAATCTGTTTACTCCTTCTCCCCACCTTGTTTGTTCCGCTCCTTCGGATGGTGAACACCAGAACGGCAGTGCCAACACCGGCCGAGTCAGTGAGAACAACACGAACCAATGCCAACAACCCACCTCCTCCACCCGAGAACATCACTTTGGCTCAAGTCCTAGCCAACCAGACCCAGATGATGGCTGCAATGATGCAGCAGATGCAACAGCAGCATCAACAGAAGCAGTTGCAGATGATGCAACAGTTTCAACAGCAGAACCAGAATCAGCACGACCATTTCGCACCACCACCTCCCCCACAAAACAAACTATCAGAGTTTCTTCGGGTCCGACCCCCAACTTTCTCCAGCACCACCAACCCCATGGAGGCTAATGATTGGATCATCGCCATAGAGAAGAAGTTACATCTTCTCCAGTGCACGGACCAAGAGAGGGTGTCTTTCGCCACCCACCAACTCCAAGGCCCCGCCTCAGCCTGGTGGGACAACTTCTTGGTTACCCGTCGGGCAGATGCACCAACGGTTACTTGGGCAGAGTTCTACCACCAATTCCGAAAGGCGCACATCCCCAGAGGGATAGTGGCCCAAAAAAACAGAGAGTTCAGATCCCTGGAGCAAGGCACTCGGACTGTCACCAAGTATCTGCACGAGTTTAATCGCTTAGCGTGATACGCTCCAGAAGACATACGCATTGACACCGAGCGTCAAGAAAAGTTCTTGGCTAGGCTGGACGATGAGTTAGCAGACAAACTCATCTCCGGAGAATATGTCGACTTCGAGAAGTTAGTCGACAAAGCCATCCGTCAAGAAGATCAACACAATAAAATGCTCAGAAAACGGAAGGCTACACAGTTTAGGCCACAACCTCATCAGGGGAATCCCCAACGGCCGCGTTTCACTCCGGGTGGTCAAAGTGGACCTACCACTATGATCGTCCGTCAACATCGCCCATACCATCCCAGGAATTTCCAACCCAGTGGAAGCCGTCCCGAACAGCCGCAGCGAAACTCGGCTCCGCGTCCGCCAACAGCGCAGCCGCCACCTCAATCCAAGCCAGTGCCGCCAAAGAAGGACTCGGGATTCAAACCGGAACAAGCTGTTTCAACTGTGGAGAACTGGACATTTTGCGAGACAAGTGTCCAAGACCAAAACGCACGCCCGGTTCATCCAGGCAAGAGTGAATCATGCTTCGGCAGAGGAGGCACAGGACGCACCGGATGTCATACTGGGTATGTTCCCTGTGAACTCCTTTAATGCATCAGTCCTGTTTGATTCGGGTGCAACCCATTCTTTCATATCCAAAGCATTTGTGGGGACACATGGGTTGTCAGTGTTAAAATTTAAGATACCCATGCGGGTTCAAACTCCCAGGAAACATTTGGACACCGCCCACTTTTGCCCTTCAGTGGCAATAGAAATCAAAGGATCCCCCTTTCTAGCCAATCTTATCCTTCTAGAATCAAAAGGCCTGGATGTCATCCTTGGGATGGACTGGTTGACCCGTCATAAAGGTCTGATCGATTGCGCAAGCCGCGCGATCTCCTTGACCAATAACGAAGGGAAGAAAGTGATTTACCGCTCCCCTAAACCATTGAGGGTAGTGGCAAATCTGAATCAGATCTCGGCTAAGGAAAAACCCAAAGAGAAAGGAAAGGACCAGGCGAAGTTAGAAGATATTCCCGTGGTTTGTGAGTACCCGGAAGTCTTCCCGGAAGACCTAACCACAATGCCACCTGAAAGAGAAATAGAGTTTTAGATTGACCTAGTCCCTGGCACTGCTCCGATCCACAAGAGACCTTATAGAATGGGAGCCAATGAGTTGGCAGAGGTCAAGAAGCAAGTAGATGAACAATTACAGAAAGGCTATACCGCCCGACCACATCACCCTGGGGTGCTCCAGTAATATTTGTGGAGAAAAAGGATAAGACTAAGAGGATGTGCGTCGACTATCGCGCACTCAACGAGGTCACTATCAAGAACAAGTACCCTCTCCCTAGGATTGACGATCTGTTCGATCAATTAAAGGGAGCAAAGGTGTTCTCAAAGATAGACCTGCGGTCAGGCTATCACCAGCTAAGAATTCGAGAAGAGGACATTCCCAAGACTGCCTTCATCACTCGGTACGGTCTGTACGAGTGCATGATCATGTCCTTCGGACTTACCAATGCCCCAGCCTTTTTCATGAACTTGATGGACAAAGTGTTCATGGAATTCCTAAAGTTTGTCGTAGTGTTCATCGACGACATCTTGATCTACTCACAGTCGGAAGAGGAACACGAGCACCATCTCCGATTGGTACTCGAAAAGTTAAGAGACCACCAGCTCTATGCTAAGTTTAGCAAATGTGCCTTCTGGTTGAAGGAAGTGCAATTCCTCGGACATATTGTGAATGCCCAAGGAGTCGCAGTGGACCCTTCCAATGTGGAAGCAGTAACCAAATGGACTCCACCCAAAACCGTCACCCAGATCAGAAGTTTTCTAGGACTTGCGGGATATTACCGTCGGTTCATCGAGAACTTCTCAAAGATTGCTAAGCCTTTACGCAGTTGTTAAAGAAGGATGAAAAATTTATATGGACTGCCGAGCGCAACCGGAGTTTTGAAACTCTCAAGAGAAAACTGGTGTCCGCACCCGTATTGATCTTGCCAGATCAAACCAAGGATTTCCAAGTCTATTGTGACGCATCTCACCAAGGGTTAGGTTGTGTGTTGATGCAAGAAGGAAAAGTGGTCGCTTATTGTAACATCCTGAAAATCAGAGAAACGAAATCGGAACGTAAAAATCGGAACTTTCAAAAACCTTGGCTTATTACTTCTTCTCGGGTTTGTTGCTTCTTATTTGCCAGCTCAGTTGCATAAATTTAGTCGTGGTCAATTCCCTTTTCGGTGTATTTGAAGGTTTCGGAGTTGTCAAAACGGTGGTGCGAAAGCCGCATCAGGGTTTTAAAAAGGAATTCGAGGGAAAGTGCGGATTTGTGAAAACGCGTTTGGGTGATATAAAATAAAATTTTTGGTTGGGAAAAAAATAAATTAAGACACAAAATAAATAATAAAGTTCCCGGAATCGTACTCGAAATCCGGAAAGTTTTGAAAAATATGGGAAAGGATATTGAAATTTGAAAGAAAAGAAAAAGGGATTTTTAAAATAAATAAATATGAAAAATATTATGGGAAAATAAAAGTGGAGAAAAGTTGAAAATATTATGTGAAAAATTATTTTGAATGAGGGGAATTTATTTTGGAATTTTTAGAAGAGAGAAAATAGAAATGGAAAATTAAAATGGGAAAATCGGGAAAAATCGGAAATGGCACTGTTCATTGCGCTAGAGGTGCTCGACGCCGTACCGGCCCCGGCCGCGCGCGCGCGCGCGCCCGCCCGACAGCCGCGCCCGCCGCGCGCGCCACGCGCCGCGCCGCGCCCAACCGCGCCCGGCCCCTACCCGCGCGCGCCACGCGCCGCACGGCACGCGCGCCACGCGCCGCGCAACGCCTCGGCCGCGCGGACCCGCGCGCCGCGCGCCTGCGCCGCCGCGTTGCGCCCGGCCGTACCAGCCGCGCCCGCGCACCGCGCGCTCGCCGCCACGCGGCCGAAGCGCTGCGCCCGCCCTACGCCGCGCCACGCCGCGTCGGACCCGCCCGCCGTGCGCTCGGCCGCCGCGTTGCGCCGCCGTACCGGCCCTCCCCGTGCGCGCCGCCGCTGTCACCGCCCGCGCGCCGCGCCGAGCCGGCCCCCTTCCACCCCGCGCCCGCACCGAGCCCCCCTTGGCCGCGCCTATAAAAGGCGGTGCCCGTCGATTTTGCCGCACCGCCGCCGATTTCCGTCGTTCAGCGCCGCCGCGCGCCGTTTAGCCGTCGCCGCCGTGCGCAAGTCCATCCCCGTGCCCCCTTGCTCCTCCCCGAGCCGCCGTCGCCGGTAAGCCCCCTTGCGCCGCCCTTGTTCCTCACTGCCGCCGCCTCGTTTTGAAGCCCGGTCGAACACCTTGCCGCGATGAATAGTGCGGCGAGAAAAAGAAAAGAAAAAAAGAAAAAAAAAGAAAAACAGGGAAAAATTTTGGAAAATTTGGAAAATATTTTGGGATGACTTGAGTAAAATTTTGGGCAAAAATAAATTATTTTCTCGCATATTTTCTCGGTGCAAAGTTTGAAAAATCGGAATCGGACGTTTTTCGGAATTTCATTTCGCATCGTTTTTAAATCCGGATTCCGTTTAATTCTTTCCCGCCATCGAAATAGGTTTCGCTTTTGTACTCAAACCCTCAAAATTCGAGCACGAATTTTCTTCGCTGATATTTTCAAACGTAATTTCTAAATTTATTGCGATCGCCGACTTGCGAAAACCCTAGGTCATCAACTCGATTCCAAAACCCGGATTTTCCTCGCAACCCTTGTTCTAACTCGAGTAGAATCTTCGGCAAAACTTTTGGAGTTGTTTTCGTGGCTTTTATGGTTCTTTTCGATCTCTTAGTATTTTGTTGAATTCTAACTGAATTCAATTAATCTTCGCACGTACGGGTAGCGCTGAGGAAACCGACGACCCCGAAGACCCACCCCTCAAGTGTGCGAGCAAGGCAAGTCTTCACACCCTTTGAACATATCGAACCCAGTTGCGAAATGGTGTTATTTTAAACTCTAAACTTGCGATGTGATACAAACAACCGAAGCATAACTTCGGTAAACTGCTTAGCCACGCTACACTTAGATTGTGCATACTCATGACTTTATGAAAAAGCCTTGTGCTTGGGCAACTACCTTAGGGAAGGTAGTTGAGATTCGGCATGTGGAGACATGAGCGCCACATGGCCATGAGAATGATGAACTAAGTTTGATGAAAATTGAAAGTACCATACAAATGTTTTAGACTGGGCGGCGGATGATTTGGGTGGATTCCGGAAAAGGCAAGTGCCGACCCTGGTCAATTAAGGACCGAGCCATGAGATAGCGGAAACGAGCCGTACAACCGTACTTCTCGAATGGGTATAGACCTAGCTGACTAGATAGCCGAGCGGAGGCAGTATCCTTGCATAGATGGTTCTCTATGATGTGGTTATGAGATGAGAATGAGGCTGCGGCCTTTGTTATGAATGGTGGGATTAAACGATGTTAATTAAACTTAAAGATTTGGAAAGTCTTCCCTTACCCCGGTGCGCGAGAACTCCTCTCACCGCTAGAAAAGGACGGCTAGAGTGCATGAGGGCTTAAGTTCATGGAGCGGGCACTGCCAAAGCGAGGTTATCGAAAGGCTTTGCGTGACCGTCTCATGTGTTGAGGCGTAGGCTCATTTGTTGGGCGTCGCGGAGTACGGGTAAAGTGTACATCCACGGTGTGAGTGAATCAATCTATTCGAATAGCCGTGCTCGCGGATATTGAGCATCGTGACAAGACTTTCGCTTGGCTAGATTTTAAACTTAAACTTGGGATGGGTATGCATGATGGTTTCATTGGTGGATCAACTTCTCGAGAATGCGAGAAGGGGTGGACTCCCAAAAATCATGACGAACCGGAGGCGGGAAGCCATCCTTGGAATCACGATGGATGGTAGACGAACCGTCGCCGAGTTAATGAACTGTGAAATTAAAACTTGATTTGGCTAGCCGATAGGCTTGTGAAAAGAATTGTGAAAATTGGCTTTACGCAAAAATAACCCTAGCCATGTTCTTTGAATAACCCTATCATATGCATCAATTCGTGTTGGCTTGCTGAGTACGGTTGGTACTCACCCTTGCTATACGCACAAACCTCCAGTGACGGAAATGAAGAGCCGAGAAGACCCTACGCGTATTACCCGGAGGGCGAAGGAGCGACGGCGCATACTAGACCTTAGCCCGGTCGTTGCTGTGGCAATTGACGAGCCATGCCTCTTTCCCCCTTATCTAAATTCTGTTTTTATGTTGTATTCGGACCATAAGGTCCTGTGGGATGAACAATGCCTTCGGGCCTATTAATGTAATAATGGTATTGTAAGACTATTCGTGCATGCGCACTTGATTATCCAATCTTGTATTCGTGGGTACCAACTACTCGATCCAGGGAAATGGTACTATGAACACGAAAGATTCCCGTCTCAAAAACGGGGTCCACGAGCGGTATCGAGCCATGCGACCGTAGGCTAAGACCAAATGGCGCCCTACCTCTAACCGTTGGCTAAAGGAAATATCCCTACATAGGATCGGTTTTAAACTATTATTTCCAAAAATGCAAATATACCTTTTCTACATCTGTATTTCCTTTTACCAAATGATTATAATAGCTCTTTCCCGCTAACCCTAAGTTGCGTAAAGCGAGATGTCAAACCACGACGGAACACAGGAAGTCACTATCCCGCGAGACGAGGGGTTCGTGGTACAACTTCGGTCCCTACTATGGTGTTTGAGGTACCGGAACCACCCACCTATCACACCAAAAGGCATGGCTCCGAAATGTATCCAGCTGGGAGGCATTGTATCCATAGAAGCCCGCATGGGGAGTGAGACATCCTCTTGTTTCCACACTCGCTACCACCGGGACCTAGCGAAGCGGCTATTCGGGATGCGGCTCGCGAGGCCTTCCTTCGCCTTAATGCGGAACACCGTGCCGAACTCACAATGACGAGTTCGTGCATCATCCTTATCGCGAAGAGGGCAACCCGATGCACGCACTGTGGAGGCTACCCCTGCTGCTACAACCCGATGGTCACGCGTATATCACGTTGGGCGGAGACACGGGACGACGATTACGAGGAGGCCACGCTCGAGATCAACGATCGCGATCACGCCTCAATGATCGGTCAACGCCACCAAGGCTGTGGAGACCGAGATAAACATCTTCGCAGACTCAGTGAGGCCAATGGTGCCCGTCAGAGCAACTCTCGGACCGCTACATGGCCCGTGGGGAAGCTCGTAGAGCTGGAAGAGCGGCTCGGGAAGAGCAAGCGGCAAATCAACCAGTGGAGGAGCACACACTCATCCTGTCTACGCTGCAGTACTTCCGCCGAGCTTGTGCCATCACCTCCGCCCCGTGCCCGACCATTATTACCTTATGACTCCAGCATGCTTGGATACCTTTCAAGCCATGATGGAGCAAGCTTTATGTTGAGCACGAGCCCACCGTACAGTGGACACCACTTTGCCGCATCCATGGGACCCACCCGAGCTCCGTACCGGTACCATCCGAGCGGGATCAAGAGAGGGTAACCCCATCCGGATCTACACCGACACGGAGTCGAGGCGAGCCCATGGAGATCAAATGGGAGTCTAGCGACACCGACCCAATGGAGGAGGAAGCTCCCCTCGTCGCGACTCACACGGGAGGCCCCTCACCCGCCGGACCGCTCGTAAGAGTACGCGGCCACCGAGTTGGAAGATTCGGCGTGACTCCGAGGCCACCACCTCTGAGCCATGGGGACTTCGGTTTGCTTCAGCAGCGGACCACCCACTTCCGGCGCTGGCTCTTGCGGATGGTTGGATGACTAGGCGGGAGGACCTTCCCGGCTCGGCGGCACGAACCACTCTCTATTTCCCCTTAATTAGTTGATGTAGTTGGACGATATAATTATTGTTGCTATCTGGCATGAAGGACTGTGTGTGTACAGTCAGTGTACCCTTATGTAATATGATGAACCCGAGCATCGCTTTGCGGTGTCTTAATTCGTATGCTTATTATTATTTCACCCTGTCTGTTGATTGAACATCATTCGAAAGAACTTGAAAAAAAATCCCCCTGGGAACTATAACCTAAGCTAGTCCGATCTCTTAATTCATCTACCTTCTTCGGATGGCACATCGCCGCGAGCTACTGCAACCAACGAGAACCCGCGGAACCCAACCCCTCCACCACAGCGGAGGTCATGGCTTTGCGAGACCCGGCTACTCAAGCGATTGCTAATAATCAAGGAGGTCGAGGAGGATCGAGTCTGGGAGAATTCATGAGAGCTAAGCCGCCCACTTTTTCCACGGCCGAAGAACCTATGGATGCCGAAGATTGGCTAAGAGTGATAGAGAAGAAGCTAACCCTCGTCGAGTCCGAGAAGGCGATAGAGTTGTCTTCGCTACTAATCAGTTGGAGGGCCCGCAAGTGGCGGTGGGACACCTACAAGGAAACACGGGTGAAGACGCGGCGAACCAACATGGGAGGAATTCATGGCTGCGTTCCGTGAGAATTTCGTGCCAGTGCGTATGAGGATGAAGAAAACGAGTTCCGCGATGCGTCAAGGGAACACCTCGGTACAAGAATATCGAACAAGTTCACCCAGCTTGCCGTTACGCCACCGGTGACTGGCGGACGAAGAAGAAAAGATAGACAAATTCATTGAGGGACTAAATGACGAACGGGGACCAATGATCGGGCGGGATCACACCGGTTTCCAAAGCCTCATCAACAAGGTCGTCCGACTTGAGCATGACCAAAAGGTGGTAGACAATAACCGCAAGAGGAGGCTCGCTATGGCTCGCCCATTTCGGGGAACGCCACAACGCCCCAAGGGAGCCACCCGTGCGGATGGAAGCCAAACGTTCGGCAACCGGACGTTCTCCCGCCTTCGACCATGTCAACGTCGGCTACACCTCGGCTTCGTACACCCACGCCAACCCTAGCCGCTCCGGGAAGGAAGAATGTGAGCTTCAATTGCGGAGAATTCGGGCACTACTCCAATAGCTGCCCAAAACCACGCAACACCCCGTGCGCACGGCGCCAATGCAACGCCCGTCCGAGGAACCCCACCCCTGCGGCGGGACGAGGTTTGTTCAGGACCCCGCTACCCAACGAGGCTGCGACCGGGTTTCGACGTGGCCGGGTGAATCATGTGCGGGCTGAAGAAGCTCGGGAGGATCGGAGCGTATTGATGGGTATGTTCTCTATCAACTCTACACCGGTTAAAGTTTTATTCGATTACGGAGCCTCGCATTCATTCATATCTTCCCAAGTAAGCAAACAACACCACCTACACCAAGTAGCACTTAAGAGGCCTATGTTGGTACACTCACCGGGGAGACATAACCGTACCCCATGCCTGCATTAATGTGCCCATACGGATTAGAGACGTGGTGTTTCTCTCAAACCTTATGGTGTTATCGCCCCAAACCATAGATGTCATACTCGGAATGGATTGGTTGACCAAAAATAATGGAATTATAGGCTGCATCGAAGGGAAGTCACGGTATCCACCCCATGGGGATCACCGATGAGCATAACTATGGATCAAAACCCAAAGCTATGTGATCAAGCTGCGGGAGTGTTCACCATGCTACCCCTAGGCGGAATGCCGTAGTACAAGAATACCGGACGTGTTTCCGAGGAATTGCCCAGGAATGCCCCGGATCGCGACATAGAGTTTATCATCGATCTAATGCCAGGAACGCCCCCATATCCAAGAGGCCTTATCGAATGCCGGCCAACGAGTTGGAGGAACTCAAGAAGCAAATAAGAGAACTACAAGAGAAGGGATTCGTACGCCCGCTCTTCTCCCCAGGGAGCTCCGACTCTTCGTCAAGAAGAAGGATGGGAGCATGAGAATGTGTGTGGACTACCGATCGCGAACGAAGTCACTATCAAGAACAAGTACCCGCTACCTCGAATCGATGACCTATTCGATCAACTTAAGGGTGCGCAGGTGTTCTCAAAGATTGATCTACGGTCAGGATATCATCAGTTGAAGATTAGAGCTGGAGATATTCCTAAGACGGCGTTCTCTACACGATACGGCTTATACGAGTTCACAGTGATGTCCTTTGGATTGACCAATGCCCCGGCATATTTTATGAATCTGATGAACAAGGTATTCATGGAGTACCTGGACAAATTCGTAGTGGTATTCATCGACGATATACTTATCTACTCCAAGGACGATGAGGAACACGCGGAGCATCTACGACTAGTACTGGAAAAGCTACGAGAGCACCAGCTGTATGCAAAGTTCAGCAAATGCGAGTTCTGGCTCAAGGAAGTCGCTTTTCTTGGCCACGTGGTTTCAGCCGGAGGAGTAGCAATAGACCCCACCAAGGTCGAAGCCGTTATGGAATGGAAGGCACCCAAGTCAGTGACGGAAGTTCGGAGTTTCTTGGGTTTGGCCGGTTATTACCGACGGTTTATCGAAGGGTTTTCCACGTAGCCCGACCTATGACCCAACTTCGAAGAAGGAAAAGAAGTTTGAATGGAATGAGAAGTGCCAAAAAGCCTTCGACCAATTAAAAGAAAAGTTAACCACTTTCCCAATCTTGACCTTACCCGACAACCAAGGACTTCGTGATGTACTGTGATGCCTCCCGACAAGGATTAGGAGGAGTGTTAATGCAGGATGGGAAGGTCGTAGCGTATGCTTCGCGACAGTTACGACCTCACGAGGAGAATTATCCCACCCACGACCTGGAATTAGCCGCGGTTGTTCACGCATTGGAAGATCGGAGACACTATCGATCGGGAACCACCGTGATGTGTATACCGATCACAAGAGCTTAAAATATTTCTTTACTCGGCTGATCTCAACCTACGACGGGCGATGGTTGGAGTTGATCAAGGATTACGATCTAGGAATCCATTACCATCCGGCAAGGCAAATGTAGTGGCCGATGCGCGAGCCGCAAAGCCCAATGCAACCACGTGGAATTGAGAGGTATGGCCAATGAGCTCCAAGAAGAAATGGCTCGACTTAATCTGCACCTGATTCCTCACGGAGAAGTACACTCACTGAAATCCAACCCCTTCGAGGACTCAAATAGAGGAAGCCCAAAAAGGGAATGAGGAAACCCGGAAATCAAGGAACGCATGGCCGGGACGCGCTAAGGAGTTTTCGGTAGATGACAAGGGAATCTGTGGTACAAGAAAAGAATCCGTGCCTGAAACGAGGCGGTTTGAGAGGATTGATCTTAAAAGAAGCCCACGAATCGGCATATTCGTTACATCCTGGAAGCACAAAAATGTACCGGGATTTGAAAGGAGAATCTTGGTGGCCCAATATGAAGAGAGATGTAGCCGAATACGTAGCCGTGTGCGATGTGTGCCAAAGGGTAAAGGCGAGCATCAACGACCAGCTTCTCGCCACTCAAGATCCCCGAATGGAAATGGGATGAGATAGGCATGGATTTCATAGTAGGACTACCTAAGACTGCGATTGGTTACGATTCCATTTGGGTAATAGTAGATCGGCTCACCAAGGCGCCGATTTATTCCGTGAAAACTAACTACAACGGTGCCAAGCTAGCGGAACTATATATGAGCGAGGATTGTATGTCTCCACGGTGTACCAAAGAGGATTATATCGGATCGTGGTACCCAATTCACATCTCATTTTTGGAGCAAGGTCCACGAGGCACTCGCGGCCACCTCGCCTTCGTCCGCTTACCACCGCAGACGACGGACGGGCGAGAGGACGAATCAAGTGCTAGAAGATATGCTGAGAGCTCGTGCGTTGGATTTCACCAAGGATTGGGAGAAATGTTTGCCGTACGCCGAGTTCTCTTACAACAATAGCTATCAAGCCGGTCGAAGATGTCGCCAAACGAAGCTTTATTTGGTCGCCGATGTCGAACCCCATTGATGTGGTCGAAACCGGTGAACGAACCGTATTCGGGCGACATAATCAAGGAGGCGAGGAAAAGGTTCGCTTGATCCGGACCGACTACAAGCGCTCAATCACGACAAAAGAGCTACGCGGATACTCGACGAAGAGAATTGGAATTTAAAGAAGGTGACTACGTGTATCTAAAGGTCTCACCACTACGGGGAACACAGAGATTCAAAGTCAAGGGAAACTCGCACCACGATACGTGGGCCCATTCTTGATAAGCACTAGGAGGGGAGAAGTGGCTTACCAATTGGAACTGCCCGAGAATCTCTCTGATGTCCACCCAGTGTTCCACGTGTCACAATTGAAGAAATGTTTGCGAGTACCCGGAAGAGCAAGCCCCTTAAGAAACCATCCATGTCCACAGTGATCTCACCTACCCGAGCATCCAATCAAGATACTAGACGAGGCGAAAAGAAGACACGGACCAAATCATGGCGCATGTACAAGGTACAATGGAGCAATCACACGGAAGAAGAGGCTACTGGGAGAGCGAAGAGTTCCCGAGGACGAGAATACCCACACCTACTCAGCACCGGTAAGAAATCTCGGGGACGAGATTTATTGTTAGGGGTAGGTTTGTAACATCCTGAAAATCGAGAAACGAAATCGAAACGTAAAATCGGAACTTTCAAAAACCTTGGCTTATTGCTTCTTCTCGGGTTTGTTGCTTCTTATTTGCCACTCGGTTGCATAAATTTAGTCGTGGTCAATTCCCTTTTCAGTGTATTTGAAGGTTTCGGAGTTGTCAAAACGGTGGTGCGAAAGCCGCATCGGGGTTTTAAAAAGGAATTCGAGGAAAGTGCGGATTTGTGAAAACACGTTTCGGGTGATATAAAATAAAATTTTTGGTTGGGAAAAAATAAATTAAGACACAAAATAAATAATAAAGTTCCGAATCGTACTCGAAATCCGGGAAAGTTTTGGAAAAATATGGGAAAGGATATTGAAATTTGGAAGAAAAGAAAAAGGGATTTTTAAAATAAATAAATATGAAAAATATTATGGGAAAATAAAAGTGGAGAAAAGTTGAAAATATTATGTGAAAAATTATTTTGAATAAGGGAATTTATTTTGGAATTTTTAGAAGAGAGAAAAAAAGAAATGGAAAATTAAAATGGGAAAATCGGGAAAAATCGGAAATGGCACTGTTCATTGCGCTAGAGGTGCTCGACGCCGTAGGCCCCGGCCGCGCGCGCGCCGCGCGTCGCCCGCCGTACGCGCGCCGCGCCTGCCGCGCGCCACCGCCACAAAACGCTCGGCGCGCCGGACCCGCGCGCCCGCGCGCCGCGCCGCCGCGTTGCGCCCGACCGTACCGGCCGCGCCGCGCACCGCGCGCTCGCCGCCACGCGGCCGAGCCGCGCCCGGCCCTACGCCGCGCACGCCGCGCCGGACCCGCCGCGCCGTGCGCCGGCGCCGCGTTGCGCCCGCGTACCCGGCCTCTCGTGCGCCGCCGCGTGTCACCGCCCGCGCCGCGCCGAGCCGGACCCCCTCCTTCCACCCCGCGCCCGCACCGAGCCCCCCTTGGCCGCGCCTATAAAAGGCGGTGCCCCGCCGATTTTGCCGCACCGCCGCCGATTTCCCGCCGTTCCCAGCGCCGCCGCCGCCGTTTAGCCGTCGCCGCCGTGCGCAAGTCCATCCCCGTGCCCCTTGCTCCTCCCGAGCCGCCGTCGCCGGTAAGCCCCCTTGCGTCGCCCTTGTTCCTCACTGCGCCGCCTCGTTTTGAAGCCCGGTCGAACACCTTGCCGGCGATGAATAGTGCGGCGAGAAAAAGAAAAGAAAAAAAAAGAAAAATAGGGAAAAATTTGGGAAAAATTTTGGAAAATTTGGAAAATATTTTGGGATGACTTGAGTAAAATTTTGGGCAAAAATAAATTATTTTCTCACATATTTTCTCGGTGCAAAGTTTGAAAAATCGGAATCGGACGTTTTCGAATTTCATTTCGCTTCGTTTTTAAATCCGGATTTCGTTTAATTCTTTCCCGCCATCGAAATAGGTTTCGCTTTTGTACTCAAACCCTCAAAATTCGAGCACGAATTTTCTTCGCTGATATTTTCAAACGTAATTTCTAAATTTATTGCGATCGCCGACTTGCGAAAACCCTAGGTCATCAACTCGATTCCAAAACCCGGATTTTCCTCGCAACCCTTGTTCTAACTCGAGTAGAATCTTCGGCAAAACTTTTGGAGTTGTTTTCGTGGCTTTTATGGTTCTTTTCGATCTCTCGGTATTTTGTTGAATTCTAACTGAATTCAATTAATCTTTCGCACGTACGGGTAGCGCTGAGGAAACCGGCAACGACCCCGCCGAAGACCCCACCCCTCAAGTGTGCGAGCAAGGCAAGTCTTCACACCCTTTGAACATATCGAACCCAGTTGCGAAATGGTGTTATTTTAAACTCTAAACATGCATGCTTTACGAGTACCTATACTTGTTATGCCATTCCTTGCTATCGATTACCTTTAGAATTACTCATTGTAACTTGCGATGTGATACAAACAACCGAAGCATAACTTGTAAACGCTTAGCCACGCTACACTTAGATTGTGCATACTCATGACTTTATGAAAAAGCCTTGTGCTTGGGCAACTACCTTAGGGAAGGTAGTTGAGATTCGGCATGTGGAGACATGAGCGCCACATGGCCATGAGAATGATGAACTAAGTTTGATGAAAATTGAAAGTACCATACAAATGTTTTAGGCTGGGCGGCGGATGATTTGGGTGGATTCCGGAAAAGGCAAGTGCCGACCCTGGTCAATTAAGGACCGAGCCATGAGATAGCCGGAAACGAGCGGTACAACCGTACTTCTCGAATGGGTATAGACCTAGCCGACTAGATAGCCGAGCGGAGGCAGTATCCTTGCATAGATGGTTCTCTATGATGTGGTTATGAGATGAGAATGAGGCTGCGGCCTTTGTTATGAATGGTGGGATTAAACTGATGTTAATTAAACTTAAGATTTGGAAAGTCTTCCCTTACCCCGGGTGCGCCAGAACTCCTCTCACTGCTAGAAAAGGACGGCTAGAGTGCATGAGGGCTTAAGTTCATGGAGCGGGTACTGCCAAAGCAAGGTTATCGAAAGGCTTTGCCGTGACCGTCTCATGTGTTGAGGCGTAGGCTCATTTGTTGGGCTGTCGCGGAGTACGGGTAAAGTGTACATCCACTGCAGTGTGAGTGAATCAATCTATTCGAATAGCCGTGCTCGCGGATATTGAGCATCGTGACAAGACTTTCGCTTGGCTAGATTTTAAACTTAAAACTGCTGGGATGGGTATGCATGATGGTTTCATTCGCTGGTGGATCAACTTCTCGAGAATGCGAGAAGGGGTGGACTCCCCAGAAAATCATGACGAACCGGAGGCGGGAAGCCATCCTTGGAATCACGATGGATGGTAGACAGAACCGTCGCCGGGTTAATGAACTGTGAAATTAAAACTTGATTTGGCTAGCCGATAGGCTTGTGAAAAGAATTGTGAAAATTGGCTTTACGCAAAAATAACCCTAGCCATGTTCTTTGAATAACCCTATCATATGCATCAATTATGTGTTGGCTTGCTGAGTATGGTTAGTACTCACCCTTGCTATACACACAAACCTCCAGTTGACGGAAATGAAGAGCCAGAAGACCCCTACGCGTATTACCGGAGGGCGAAGGAACCGACGGCGCATACTAGACCTTAGCCCGGTCGTTGCACGTGGCAATTGACGAGCCGCCCTCTTTCCGCGCCTTATCTAAATTCGTTTTTATGTTGTATTCGGGCCATAAGGTCCTGTGGGATGAACAATGCCTTCGGGCCTATTAATGTAATAATGGTATTGTAAGACTATTCGTGCATGCGCACTTGATTATCCAGTACTGTATTCGTGGGTACCAACTACTCGATCCAGGGAAATGGTACTATGAACACGAAAGATTCCCGTCTCAAAAATGGGGGTCCACACTTATGCTTCCCATCAGTTGACACCTCATGAGTCTAACTACCCAACACATGACTTGGAACTAGCAGCAGTCGTCCATGCTTTGAAAATATGGCGACATTACCTCGTCGGTAATCGATGTGAAATATATACGGATCATAAGAGCCTGAAATACATTTTCACCCAACCGGATTGGAACCTCCGTCAGCGAAGGTGGTTGGAGTTGATCAAGGATTATGATCTAAGTATACACTATCACCCTGGTAAAGCTAACGTGGAAGCTGATGCTTTGAGCCGAAAGAGTTACTGCAACTCTATTCACATAGAAGGGAATTGTGAACAGTTACAACAGGACCTAGAGCGCCTAAACCTGGGAATTGTCGAACCCGGATTTGTGGCCGCTCTTGAAGCCCAACCTACACTCTTAGACCAAATTCGCATAGCTCAAACCTCGGATCCGGACATAACTGAGCTTAAGAAGAACATGAGGGTTGGAAAAGGTCGTGACTTCACGAAAGATGAGCACGAAACCATATGGATGGGCAATAGGATATGTGTGCCAGAAGATAAGGAATTGAAGAAGTTAATCCTTACTGAAGCTCATCAGAGTCAGTATTCTATCCACCCGGGAAGTACCAAGATGTACCAGGACCTTAAGGAAAAATTTTGGTGGGTTAGCATGAAAAGAGAAATAGCAGAGTTTGTAGCACTATGTGATGTATGCTAGCGAGTAAAGGCAGAACACCAGAGGCATGCTGGATTACTACAACCACTCCAAATTCTGGAATGGAAGTGGGAGGAAATCGGGATGGATTTCATCACCGGTTTACCTCGGACATCGTCAGGACACGATTCTATCTGGGTTATCATCGACCGCCTCACTAAAGTGGCTCATTTTATCCCAGTGCTTACCGCCTATATGGGCAGAAGGTTAGCAGAATTGTACCTTGCAAGGATTGTGTGTCTTCATAGGGTACCCAAGAAGATAGTGTCTGATCGTGGTAGTCAGTTCACCTCCAAGTTTTGGCAGAAGCTACAAGAGGAACTTGGCACCCGGTTGAATTTTTGCACGGCCTATCACCCACAAACCGATGGTCAAACGGAACGGGTAAACCAGGTTTTGGAAGATATGCCGCCAGCTTGTGCTCTGGATTTCGGAGGAGCTTGGGATAAGAGCCTGCCCTATGCAGAGTTCTCCTATAACAACAGTTATCAAGCCAGTTTACAGATGGCACCTTTGAAGCGCTTTATGGATGAAAGTGTCGTACCCCACTTTTCTGGGATCAGACCAGCGAACGTCAGTTGTTTGGGACTGAAGTGTTAAGTGATGCCGAGGAGAAAGTCAGAATCATAAGAGAAAGACTGAAAGTTATACAGTCTCGTCAGAAGAGTTATGCAGACAACCGCCGCAGAGAGCTACCTTTCGAAGTCGGAGACTATGTATATCTTTGTGTCACCCCACTTCGGGGAGTACACCAATTCCAAACCAAGGGCAAGTTGGCACCACGCTATGTGGGACCATATCGGATTCAAGAGCGACGAGGTGAAGTAGCATACCAACTCGAATTGCCACCCACCATGGCGGAAATCCATGACGTTTTCCACGTCTCCCAACTCAACAAGTGTCTGAGAGTTCCGAAAGAGCAGGCCAATCCAGATCAGATCGAAATCCAAGAAGATCTGACTTATGTGGAGAAACCAGCACGTATCCTCGAAACCAGTGAGCGGAGAACTCGGAACAAGGTTGTCAGATTCTGCCGAGTTCAGTGGACTAATCACTCCGAAGAAGAAGCCACCTGGGAAAGGGAAGATGAGCTAAAGGCCGCTCATCCCAATCTGTTCGCCAGTCCCTCTGAATCTCGGGGTCGAGATTCCATTTAAGGGGGGTAGGTTTGTAACACCCTGAGGTGTTTTCCCCTTTTAAAAATCCAAAAGAAAAATCATAAAAGAAAATCATTGGAATTAACTAGAGAGAACAAATAATTTTAAAAAGCCAAATTCTAAATGGAAATGGCATGGTAGGATTTTTTCTTAAATACTACATGTCAAAATACACTAACAGGATTTTTAGTGGAATTTTCAGAGCACTAGAAATAATTTTTAACCAATTAAAATCAAAATAGAAATTAATAAATCTCGAGAAATTCTTTTCTCTCTCCTCCCGTACGTTTTCACGCCGAAATCGGCCGTGGGCCGCCGCCCGAGCCGACGGCCCATCCCTCCCCGCGCGCGCCGGCCGACGGCCCAGCCTGTTTCCCGCCCACGCGCCTCTCTCCTCTCCCTCGCGGGCCGGCCGAAGGCGAAGACCCGTTTAACCCTTGCGCCGTGAATAAATAAGTCCATTTTGCCTTCCCTTCACCCTGGGACGTCGACAGGTGGGGCCCGCCTATCAGGCCGTCGTCCCCTACCTCCGGCCGCCCCGGCGCCATTTCCGCCGCCCCTCTCCGCTCGGATCTCGTGCGCCCACCTCCCCCGTGCTCTGGGATCCCGCTGCCTTAACTCCCCACCATGCCCGTCGGCATTGAAAGCCCCCGGCCGCCTCTCCCGCGTCCAATAATGGCCGGAATTGATTGCCGGCCATTATTCCCCCTTCTCTCTCTCTCGTAACTCCGGCTAGCAATTACGCTCTTATCCAGTCGCCACCGACCTCCCCATCCCTATTTAAGCATCCCCGTACCCTCGCCGTCCTCCCCACACCTTCACTCAAGCCAATCTCGCTCTCGTTTGATCCCGCACCGTGCGCACTTGCTTCGGAGCTTGCCGCCGGACTTCGGCCGCGATATCCCGTCGCCCCGAGCCGTCCCGGACCTCGCTGCCGTCTCCTTCCTTCTTCCCGACACCCGAGCGACCTCGGCCGTCCCTCTCCGTTGCCGCCCGCCGTCTCCCTCACCAATCGCGCCGTCTTCTCCCCCAACTCCGGCGGCACCCACGGTGAGCTTTTCCCCCTTTTACTCTCGGTCCAATCCCGCGTCGCCGTGTGCGGGTGCGCGCGGTTCTGCTCGCGTGTGAGCCGCGACACTCCGCCGCCCCGCGCCGCCGCCCGAATGGCACCGGCCGGCCTCCGGCCACTGGCCGCCGCCGCCGGTCGACCATGCCCCGCGCCCTTCCTCTCGGCCGTCTGATCGGCTTCGGCCGATCGGCACCGTCCGTTCTCGCTCGCCTGCGTGGCATGCCACGTGGTCGCCACCTCGGCGCCACGTGTGCGCCACGTGGTGCACCGCCCATCCGGCCGTGGACTGGTCCACCGTGGACCGGCGCTCCCGCGGACCGCGGCGTCGCCTCGGCCGCCGACGTCGAACCTAGCGCCGACGCCTTCCCGAGCTTTATTGCGCAATAAATCAATTAAGGATTTTTCTGTTTTAGTAAAAAACCCATAAAACTTCAAAAAATCATATCTTTTCAATCCGACCTCCGTTTAAGCCCATTCAAATTTTATTAAATTCATAAAAATGCCAAGAATCCATTAAAAATGGTTTTGTTCCCTGTTTCAGTAGCTTTTTAGTCTGTTTTGTTGAAGTGCATGTTTGTCGTGTAGATCCCGGTAGTTCCGCCGTCCCGGTTTACTTCGAGGTTGTTGCAGAAGTCCCTCAAGTCAAAGAGCAAGGCAAGTCATACTATATTATTGATCATATTGATCCTATTTTGCTAAAACACATGTTTTACTCTATTAAATTGCATGTATTTTATAATGTCAGTTCATGGGAAATAGTACACCATATATTTAGTTTATGCCTTAGTTTTGACACTCCAAACCCTTTGATTAAACTTGGGAAAATAATATGATTAGATTCAGGACTAGGTTATGCTTAGCCAGGCTTAGATTCACTAGCTCACTAAATGGGTCATTCTCACTTAATATGTCTCTCCTGGGCATCTGTTCGGAAGATTAATAATTAGAGATTTAGGTGAACCGGATTAATAAATAAAATATGACAAATGGTGGGCTGTGGGCGCTATGGTTTTGGTTAGCGGCGCCCATGGCAATTAAGGACCGGTTCACGGGACCCCTCGGGAGAATGACCGTGCAAACCACAAGCCGAAATGGGTAATGTTGGCCCCGTAGTGTAGCCTCTCCTAGCTGACGAACCCATCGGCAAGGGTGAGGTTCGCTTGGTGTGGTTCGCTTGGTTAGTGGGGGGTTATACGAAAGGTCCTATCACAGTTTCCTTTCCGGGGTACCATGGTGGTATTCCGGCGCACGGGTGACCGTGTCATGGGGCTATGTCTTGTGGGTACAGTTGTACACCTCTATCAGAGTACAACTATTCGAATAGACGTGCCCGCGGTATTGGGGCGATCAACCGAGCTCACCGTGATTAGTCTCACACTATTACACCCTGTTTAATGGAACATGACTAGTATAGGTGGATGGGTTTGGCCTGTCGCAACGTGGGGATAACGTTGGATAGTGGTGGATTCAAAATGTCTTAATTACTTAAATTACTGTTGTTTTGGCTGAATTTAAAATCTGTATTGTTTGGAAAACCCTTGCTGTTTGTGCAAAAGCAAACCTTAGCCAAACCCTTGTCTTCCCTGCATTTATTTCTCTCCCCCTTCCGATGTGACTTCCTGAGTACGTGGAAATAGTCATCCTTGCCTCTTCACCAGAACGTGAGCAAGAAGCTGAAGAAGAAGACGAAGTGGAGTAGGCTTTGTCCTACACTCTGGAAGTTGCCTGTGGAGTGGTCGAAGCCACGTGGCTAGCGTCAAGCTTAGGCTTAGGCCCCTTTTCCTTTTTTTCGCTGCTCTTTTGTAATCTTTTTGAAATGTTTCTAAGACGTGGAACTGTAATATCAACAATTGTCGTATGTGTACCCTGGCTGGTCCTAGACAGGGATTTTAATACACATATAGCTTCGGAAATTCGGGTTTGAATTTCTGGGTGTGACATCGCGCCACCCCGAATCCCGGCCGCTGCCTCCCGCCATTGGGTCATAGCCGGAAGCCCCTCCCCCCCGGTGTTTCCCGAGCCGCCGCTAAACCGCTCGCCTCCGGCCATCGCTTTCTGCCGCCGCCGCTTCCCGAGCATCGCCGGTTCGCTCTCCGGCTTCGCCGCGTCTCACCGTCCCTTGGCATCCACTCCTCGCCTTCGCGCGCCACCGCAGCGTCCTATCGCTGTGTGCCCGAACGCCGGCAGCCGCCTTTGCTCGCCGCCGCTCATTGCGTCGCCCTCCTCCCGCCTTGCGTGCTCGGTAAGACCCCTACCTCTTTTCCCGCTCCTCTCCGTCGCTCGCCAGCCGCGCGCGGTGGCCGTAGCCGGCGACCATCGGGGCGCGCGCACCGCCGCCGCGTTGCCCGGCCAGCCACCGTCGGTCGCCACCGCCCACAAGCCACCCCAGCCGTCCGATCTACCGAGAGGTAGATCAAGGCCGTCGGTCCCCGTGGCCGTCCGATCCTCTTCGGGGCGACCCGGACCGTCCACGTGGTGGACCGGTGGACCGGTCCCCGTGGACCGGGTCCACCGTGAACCCCGTGCGCCGCTGCCGCCGTGACTGACGTCAGCCCTCGGCTGCTGACGTCAGCCTTAGCCACCGACATTAGTCCTTGAGCCGCTAACGTTAGCCCTTACTTGCGTCAACACCGACGTCATCCCGCACCGAGCCTTGCCGACGTCGCCCTAGACTTGTTGACGTCATCCCGAGCCTTTTTCTTTGTAAAAATAATTAAATATTGCACAATAATTCATTTTAATTTCCAAAATTCATTTAAATGGTCCAAAACTTCTAAAATTCATATCTAATTCATACAAACTCCAAATTAGGTCATTTAAATTGCAAAATTCATCTAGAATTAAGCTCTACATGTTTGTTTACTTTTTTACTATTATTTGGTTTTTATTAGGGTTTTTCCTCATTTTGCGTGCCAACGTGTAGATTTCGTCATTTCTGGAGTTCGTGCTCATGAGGAAAAGAGTCCAGAAGTTTGTTTGAAGACGCAAGGCAAGTCACACTTTCCTTGAAGCATATTGATCCTATTTTTGTAAATATTTTATGTTTGCAAATAAAATTGCATTGCTTTGCTAATTACATGAAATGATGGATTACCTATCTGCTTGTTTGAGCCTTATTTACTTGATATCTGTCCTTTGTTAACCTTAGGTGATAATTTGACTAGCTTTAGTCACTGATGTTGATTTTAGCTATAATTATATGCTTAGCCATGCTTAATTACCACTAGCTCACTAAATGGGATAATTACACTATTTATTCTTGTCTCCGATGAGCTGCAAGCTCGAAACACCTGGCCATATCTCATTGGTCATAATTATATCAACTAAAATATGACATAATGGTGGGCTGTGGGTGCATGGTTTTGGATGGTTGCACCCATGGCAATTAAGGACCGGTTCATGGGAAACCCTGGAAGAATTACAACGCTTACCACAAGCAAGAATGGGTAACTGCTTGACTCACTATATAGCTTTCCTCCGACTGACGTGGCCCTAGTGAGGGTGGGTGTGATGGAGTTGGGTCGGCCCCGGTTTTACGGGTTGATCGACTTCCGGATTCACCGTGGCACGCGGGGGGCTGCCCATTACCCTTAGGGGAGTCGGGGCGAAACCTTGGTGTGGTATCGCTTAAATTACTCAACTATTTGACTATTTTTAAACAATTAAATGTTTGTAAACCGTATTTATGCAAAATAGCCCAAGCCACTCTTGTTTCCCCTTGCATGTCTGCATTTCGCGGTGTGGCTTGTTGAGTACGGTGGTTGTACTCAGTCTTACGATTTTCCCCTTTAAGAAGTGTAGCGCTTCTGAGTTGAAGATGGAGTAGAAGACCAATGCTCAGACCCCAGTTGAGTTTGCTTGTGGAGTGAAGCTGAAGCCCCGCTAGGGTTGTCTCTCTTTTCCGCAGTCCTTTTTGGGTGTGAGGACTAAGTGCCTCTTCGAAGTATTTTATTTTATGCTTTATTTTTATGTTTGGATTTATGTATTAATTTGTCATTTTATGTACCCTGGTTGATTCCTGGACAGAGATTTAATACATAAAATAGTCAAAAATGTGCCCAGAGGAAGGAGAAGTGGCCTCGTTGCACTCAGTAGTACGCACGAGTTGGTAGTTCTACGGTTTATCAGAAACATTGTTGTCTAGATTAGAACTTCATAATGTGTTGCGACGTAATGCACTGAAAATGTTATTTAGTTTTTTATAATGGAGTTGAAATGTTATCGTGTTATGTAATGCACCTTATTATTGGACCTATCGTAGTTCTGTTGGTTACATTAGCTGTGTTCATAATCACAACTTATTAAAGCTTGAGTGTGACCTCCAGAAGTACAACACTTCACACGGGTACACAACTTGTCTAAAATAGAAGGATAGCTCATATTCCGTTGATGCTACGACACAAGACATAACATTTTTTCTCAGAATTCAGTCGCGAAACGTGTGCCATGGATACACGATATGAATTAGTAGGACCCGACGAATCGAGCCTAAGATTTTTCTACGAATCCCTTCTACGGCGTGCAACGTGTTTTGCATTTTCGTAGTCCTTTAATCGCTTGTACTCTGCTTGTGTTTCACAGTCGGTTATTTTTTGTCCAATATATGTTAAATTGACATTGTCGATCCACAAAGTAAAGCCGCACCTCCTTGGATTGCCCTGAGAAATAAACGTAGTTAGTTAGTTATGGTACTAATATCATGCAGACGTTAGCAGAATTGGAAATACTTAAGACGTACAGCGAAGTCGTCGTCTATGTTGGGGCAAACGAAATATGTCCTGCCATATGTTTCTTTTGCAAAGGAGGTAGCCATCTGGCAGCAATCCGTACAACCACACCTAAGACGCTCCGACCATTCAAGATAACCTAATGGATTGTTCCTCCAATCTAAGCTTGTGATTTCCGTCCAATGTACGTACTCCATCCATTCCTGGATGAATTGTTCGGTCGGCTCAGGCTGCGTTACCGTTGGACCAATGGAAGTAGGTCTCACCATATCGGTTCACTGTTCAAATCGACATTGCCTTACATCCTCCTATTTGTACCTTGTAAGGCCTCTTGCGTATCACTGCAAACGCCTGCAACCACCTCTTCAATGCAGGAAGGTCATTGAAAACTCTGTTCTTCTCAATTTCCATGCTAGGACCCGTCTCTGGAGCTTCGAACAACTCATCGTCACGTCCGTCGGTAAACGCCTGATTGGAATGAGTAAGATCACTGAACTCGTGAACTCTAGGATAACGACGGCCGGGGAAGATACGTCTAAGCATCTCAACGTCACTCTTCGTCAGCTCTCCAACTGGCCGATCATCATCGGAATCAATAGCCCTTGTGATCTCGTAAGGCTCTGAATCATTCATAACTTCAACACTATTGGAGGCCCAAAATCCATCAGCACAGTGCAATTGAGCATCAACAAGAGGAGCACCCACATTGTCAGGAATGTCCCCTGCAACGTATGCATAAATAGGAAAAAAGCAAGATATTAGCGGATGAAAAGAAGGGGGGATGATGACGAGAAACGGTCCATAATTGAAACTTACTCGGATGATTATGTGTCAAAGGGATCTCTTGAAGAGGATCTACCACATCATCATGACTCGGACAAGCATCTCCAACTGTCTCAAAAATTTTGACCTCATTTGGGGCAGATTGAGCATCAGGAACCGTACGTGCAACCTCCACAAATCTAAGAGGTTTTGGGACATCTATGGTAAAGTATGCCTGATCAGCCATCGATGGGGAAAACTCATAAGGAATGGGATCAACCACCACCCGACGCACAAACCATCTCCTGTGGAGCGAAATTAAGGACAACTGAAGTCGGACTGGGAGTCATCGGGAAGGGGTCAGAAGCCCGACCTCCTCTTGGGGTCGGTTGCCCTGACCACCCCCCTGGTCCGACCTTGGTGTCCATTCTCGACCTCCACTCATGAAGCCCGACCTCAGATCTCCTCGAAAAGGAAGACTTGCTATGCAAGAAGCCGTAGAGGAGGCATGAAGGGGACAACCCGGGAAAAGATGACGTCACCCGACAAGACTGCCCAGAGAAGTACCTGCGGAGGACGAATCCTAACGAAGGATAGAGTATGAGATACCCACGGCATGTAGGACCCAGTAGATCATTATGTACCTTTTCAGATGTTGTTTGTACTTAATTTTTAGTCTTTAGTTTTAGCTTTCTTGGCTCCCAAGTTTCCTTTTAACTGTCCTCCTTGAGCTATAAAAGGGAGGGCAGGACGAAGGAGCCAAGGGTGGGAAGCTTTTCCATCATCCTGAGCTTGTTCATCTGCTCAAACTCCCACCATTGTAATCCTTGTTCATCATCCACCCTATCAAAGAACACAGAACACTGGATGTAGACCTATTATCCTTCAGAAGGGCTGAACCGGTATAAACTTCTTGTCTCTTGGCTCGTTTTGATTGGCGAGTCGACCATCAAATCTATCGGTGAGACGCTCTGATCAAACTCTTCTGCCTTCTTGGGTCGTCCCCTTGGAGGACTGCCGACGACCCTGCCAACACCTTCAAACTTTGGAATTGACTCTTCATAATCGATCTCACATAGTTCTTCCACTGATCTGCACACCCAATTAGGATCATCCTCCTTAAGATGTTGGAAGGGGATACTATGCGAAGTACACCCTCAACTACGATTAGGGGTGGACAGAAGCTCGTGGCTCGTTAGCTCACTCGGCTCGTGACAGGCTTGGCTCGGCTCGACTCGGCTCATTTTAATTTCTGAATGAGCCGAGCTGACTTTAAAGCTCGTTAGAGATAACGAACTGGCTCGAGCTAGCTCGCTAGCCGCGTGCGAGCCTAAACGAGCCAGAGCACTTGGGCTGAGCCGAGCCAAGCCTGTCACGAGCCGAGTCGAGCCTGTCACGAGCCGAGCCGAGTCTATCACGAGCCGAGCGAGTTAACAAGCCACGAGCTTCCTGTCCACCCCTAATAGTGTATGAGGAGCCATGAACATGTATGGTGTGTATATATAATAGTTTTATTTTATGGTGTATGGTGTAGAAAATGCAAGGTAGCCGAGCGGACTTACCAAACTTAGCTGACTTAGTCAAGCCGACTTAGCCGAGTCGACTGTCACGAGTCGACTTACCGGAGCCGACTTGCACTAGAATCATGTCACGAGCCGGCTCACAAGCCTAACAAGCCGGCTCGAGCTTCAAAACGAGCCGAGCCGAGCTGGGTTTCTAGCTCATTAGGATAACGAGCCGAGCCGAGCCAGCTCGTTATTCTAATGAGCTAAGACGAGCCGAACCGAGCCGAGCCGAGCCGGCTCGTTATCCACCACTAACTACGATGGAATCATCTCCAGGGCAATGTAGCTTCTCTCGAGCCCTACCAAGCAACTCACTAAATGTTGGCTTCTCATTGAATAGAACAAACTTGCTTTGCATGTCAATAAACTCGACATATCCATAGTGATCTTTTGCCACGGTGCCTCCATGATATATGATCACTAAGTTGTCCATCTAGTAGTTCAACAAAATTAGAAATATAGTTCGTCCAGTCCAAAATAATTGCTATATAGTAATGAATTTCTCGAAGCCACTAAACTCTGGCCCATACGAAATTATCCAATCCTAAGATTTCTTTACGAGAACTACCTTCGCCCTACGTCTTACGCTTCATCGAAGGATGTGCTAATTTACCTTGACCTAACTAAATCAACTAGTAAACTAATCAAAATTGCACTGGGATTTAAACTTACCAATTATTCAACAAAAACGATGCAAAAATTTAAAAAACACATGTTCACCAATTTATATTTCACCTATTCAAAATACACGTACATTGCATATTTAAATTTTACTTACATTGCATATTCTAAAATTACATACATTGCATATTTAAATTTTACCCACATTGCATATTCTAAAATAATTTGCGTACATTGCATTTATAATTTTTACCTACGTTGCGTTTTCTAAAATCACATGCATTGTATTTTTAAATTTTATCTATATTCCACGTTCTAAATTTACATATATTGCATACTTTAATTTTACCAACATTGCATATTCAAAATTTATATATTCAACAAATTAAAATTTTAAATTTACCTCGCTTAGGGAGCGACGGTCGGGGAAGGGGAAGGCGCTGCGCCGGAGAGGGGCGACGGGCCGGGTGCGCGCGACGGGCGGGGGCTACCTGGCGCAGCGGTGGCCAGGGCGGGGGTGGCCTGCGCGCGGCGGCGGGCAGGTGTGGCGCGGCAGCGTCGGGGCCAGGGGCGGCCTGTCGCGGCGGCGACGGGGCGGGGGTACGCGAGGCCGGGCCCGGGAGGTCGTGGAGTCCTGGTGCGGCGACGAGCGAGGGCTGGGGCGCGCAGTCGATTAGAGACTAACTCGAAGAGAGAGACGACATACGAAACAAAGAAGAAGAGACCCACTTGTAAGCCGACTCGGCGCCACTCACGATGGCGCTTTGACGAGAAATCTCTCTCACGCGCCGCTGGGAGATCGCTTGACTCCGGGGTCCTTCTCACCGCCACAACGTGCGGGCGTGCCGCTGATTTGATCTGTTAATCAACAAGAAAAACAAGAGAATACGCGTTAAGTGTTAGGTTAGATCCCCACGGGATTGGCTAAGGAAATCCATGAATGTATATATGCTATTCTAAGCTATATTTAGGCCAAGTGACAGGAATGGATCGGCTACACCGAGACAGCATCAGCCGCTTAATCCAAATACAGTGAAGAATAATAAATATATGGATTGATAACCTAGCCGATACTGGAAAGCTAACAAACAATCGGCTAGTACTCCGACGAATCTTATGGAAAGATAATATTCCTGAACCAAACGTACAACCCGGAAATCGGCCATCGGCTGCCCGATAAAGGCCGATTTCGGTCGGTAGTGTCCGACAGAAACACGATCTTAACTTAAGAGGCAGTCCTAATACAAATCTAATAATGAGCACATTAAAAGAAACATATTAGGGTAGGTAAGGCCGGCTGAAACCCCAGCACTGTTCTAAATAATATAAATCTCAGATGATCAGATCATTGATAGTTCTAAAGATGACTTAATAGTTCGAACCCGATGCAGCATCAAGTATAAAAAGAATAACCCGATCTGTTGCAGCTGATTTATACTCCTCGAGACGGTGGATACCGCATATAAACCAACCAACCTTTAGATCTAGCCCTATTGGCTGTATGTTCTTGGCAGAACTAGCCAATGGCAAGATAGATCTAAACATTGATCTAATTTATACGCGCTATATGATAAACAACGCAGTATAATCCTCTGATTCTAATGTATCATTGTGATGGAAGCACTAGAAACAGCAAATCGTACCACTAACGACAAACATTTACCTGGATCTGGCGGTCGAAACGATGCAGCCCGAAGCCAAACAAAGTGCTCGTCTAAAGAATAGGTTGGTGATGCGCCGAAGGTTTGATTGATTGAATGATGATTCTTTTTACAAGGGGTCTCGGGTCCTATTTATACCCAAGATACAACTATCTACAACAACCCTGGACTCTATCTAAACTACTGTTTAAAACACCATATTATCCCTAGCGGGACCCATACCGCGTTACAACTAACAGTTTAACAAATCTCTAGATTACAGATACAATTGCCGTTATAGGACTCTATCCATAAGTGGCAATACCTTTTATCGCGCAGTTAGTAACCGAATCTTCTATTTATCTTCAAGTCTCTGCACTAGAAACAGTTTCATCTCTTCCGGACCCAGAATCGGCTGTCGGCTGCTCCCGTTCGATCCATCCTCAGCCGATTAGCCCCACAGCCGATCACTCTTTTAGCCGATGCGATTCCTGTCTTCAGCCGATCCGATTCCGCTTTGCCTTTGCGGACTTAGGGACTCAATTACCAAATTTCAGTGTTAACACATGCCCCCCAAGTCCGTAATATGAAGTGTTGCGGATTTTCTTGCCTATCCAAACTCTTGCTTCCTTCTTGACCTAAACCACCTCGGCTTCTCCCCATGTTCTCTTTAAATATCCACTCTCCTCGGCCGAACCGCCTACGCCTTCAAAGCGCCCTCAGCCTCCTTTACGAACAAGCTTCTTGCCCTCCCTCTCTCCTCCGGCGACTTCACCAGTGCTCGTCAAACTCCCTCACGTTCTTCGACTCATCTTCGTCTCCGAGCATCCCGATGGCCTCTACCGCCGCGCATCGAGCACCTCCATCTCGCCGCCACCGCCGTCACACCGCCGCAACCACTACGTCGTCCGCCGCTGCCATTCCAGCCGCCGCGCAACCGCTTCAGCCGCGCCGCAACCGAGTTCCTGAGGTACCATCTTCCGATCCATAATTTTACCCCCAAATCTGCTTTCTCAAACATTTTTGCAATAACATTACGTTCGGTCATCTCCCAAGTAGCATTTTTCTTCACATTTTTATCAATTAGTTCTTTTCCTCTTCTCGAACTGTAATACGCAACCATTCTTAATTAGCACCGCTCTCCTCTTTTTTGAACTGTAACCTGTCACATCAAGTACTCATCCCAAACTCGACACAAGCAGAGAGGTACTTCCTCGGACCTATCGGCAACACAGATCCAGCCGATACCATCATAGCCGAAACTAATCGCATCCCTTTTAACACCGCCAAGCCATCCCTCTCCCACTGGAACGGAACATTCAAAGCGTGGCCATCCACCGATGCAGCCTGGATTGAATGGTACAAAAGGGTACGATCGGCTAAGTATGCTGAGTGGGAAGAGAAAAAACTTGCCCAATGCCTGGAATTGTCCGTCACTGGCATGGAGAAAGACGAGCCGCTCCTATCGGCTGCAACCTACTTTTGGAACGACAGTTTCAACGCCTTCATCTTTCGGCAAGGGCCGATGACCATCACATTGGCCGACGTATATATGACAACTGGACTGGACATCGAATCGTCGGCCGATCCCAGCATCCTGAACCGGAAAGGCCAACATCAGTTCAAGACCAAGGCCATCGGCGGATGGAGTGGCCTCATCGCCCAAAACATGAAGGAAGGGACAGTCGGCCACAGGGAGCACACCGCCTTCCTGATGATGTGGCTTGAGAAGTTTGTATTCTGCGGATCAAGCTATGGGCCGACTGCCAATTGGCAGATCATGGCCGAGATTCTGGCCGATGGGACGACATTCGCGCTGGGGAAGTACCTCCTCGGCTACTTGTATCAAATGCTACATCAAGCCACCACGAAGATAGCCACTGACGCTCCAGTCAACACCGGTGGCCCCTGGTGGTTCCTCCAAATCTGGCTAGTGCTGGCGACCCAGAAGATAGCCGGTCGGCCCCGTCTGACAGAAGCCGGATTCCCAAGGCTGGAGCCGATCGAAGATGATGAAGGCAACCAGATTACCACCAGGAGATGCATGAGCTACGGAGAAGCAGCCGCCACCCATGAAGGCTCAAAGCAATCGGCCGAGCTGATGGCCAAATGGTTCATAGCCCTTTACGATGGGATGTCCCGCGATAACCGTACCTGGTACTTCTACCCGGACCGAGGAATATTCGAGTTGCCGGTTGATTTCAATTGGGATGACCTCCACTCAGCCGACAACCCAAGGTGCAGGGAGCTGTTCATCGCCTCCTTGTCCCCCTGCATCTTGCCGACTGGGGTTCACCAAGGCCAATCAGTGGCCCGGAGCTACGAATTCTACTACCCAGTATCAGCGGCGAGGCAGCTTGGTCTTGGGCAACTGCCCATCAGCTTTTTCTACGCCAATAAGATTGAAACCAGGGGGCGGTCGGCCAGGACTTGATAATGAATCGGCTGTTGAACATAGCCGGCCCTCCCCTTGGCGACGTCGGTGTGATAACATTGTCGATGAGGAAAAGCGCCACTTACGACCGATGGTGGTCCGAACTTAAGCGCCATATCTTCCACCAATGGTCGTCTTGCTACATTGACCTCCTTCTTCCCAACGAGACCCCCTCGGTACATTTCTGCTTCGGAATCAAACAATTTTCTTCTTCCAATGCATCGGCTGACACAGCCGATTAACGTTCATCTTTTGATTTCACAGGAGACGGAGACAGAGCGGCCGACGGTAAGCGACTCCGGACGCCCCATCGAATACAACCCAGGCGTTCTGGATGAGGGCGGTCTTGCTCCGTCGGCCATCGGCTGGGGGCGCCCAAACTGGCATCGCTGCTGCGACGGCAGGTGCGCCAGCCGATTGCGCAGAAGAGAAAAGAGGCACCACCACCGCGGTCATCGGCCGCGCCTGCCCCCAAGAGGGTGAAAAGGACAAAGCCAGCAGCGCCAGCCGACAGCCTCCCCCCCTTGGATCCAGCCGTCGTGCAATTCCTCGACACCATCGCCAGCGAGGAAGCGTCGGCGGCTGTCGGGGCGGCGGCCGAGCCCGGGATTCCGAGTCCTGAGTCGGTCAATGCCCCAGCCGACGTTCCGCCAGCCCCAAGTCCGCCGACAAAACGTCAGTCGGTAAGTTTTTACTCCACCGGGCTTGGCTTCATGATGATCACTTGCATCTGATCGAACCCCTGCTCGCAGGTCAAGAGATTGGTCGGTCGCACTCCTCGCCCCACTCCATCGGTAATCATCTTCTGCCACCTTATTTGTAGTAATCGATCGGCTCGTATGTTAATTCTTTCTTCTGCAGCCCCCGCAGTCTCCATCGGCTGCCCCCAGGCGTCCGACGAGCGTACTGCGCCTATTGGGGATAGTGGCGACAACGCCAGCGAAGAGGCCCCGACGGCCATGGGCAACGATTCGGCCGAACCAACAGCCCCGACCCCGACGCCGACGGTAAGCCAACTAATTTTGATGATCGTCTTTGTTGGCTTAGTATGTCCTTGATCATCTCTCTCTTTGCTGCAGAACGTAGCCGACCTCCTCAACTTTGATTTGTCGGAGTTCGAGGAGCCCGGTGACACCGGCGAGGAAGCGCTTGCGATGCTGGCTGAGGAGCTGAGGGCCACTTTAGCCGACATCAGCAATCGGCTGGAAGCCTCGTTGGACGCGCTGGTGGTCGACATCGGCTCAATACGCGCGCGATTCAGAAATATCCAAGATCAGCTGCCGGAAGCCGTAGCCGAAGCCATCGTGTCGGCGACCTTCATGGAAGCCTATCAATTCAAGTATGAACGGGCCCGGCAGCGAATAATCAATCACCGCGAGAGTCAAGCGCGATCGGCCACCATCCAGTCGACCAAGGATGCCATCGAGAGCCGAAAGGCCGCCTTTGACCGCCTGAAGACTGAGCCGGCGGCCAAGCTTGAGCAACTCCGCGCCCGCCAGGATCAGCTGATAGCCGATCTCGTTCAAGTCATGAATGAGATCGGTGTCCATGAGGAGTACATGGCTGGCCTGCCGGCCAAGATTGAAGCTGAGCGCCAAGGCATCAGGGCGACTGTGGCACACCTGCGTAACTTGGTAAGGAGCATCCGATCGGTGGCGGGGTCTGAGGCCGACGACGTTAGGGCCATCGGAGAAATCACCAAATTAGGCGGACGGCGTTGTCGGCCATAGCCGATTTCCTGAAAAAATGAGATTGTAATTATCCGACCTTCCGAGATCGGCTAACATTTCTGTACCATACTTGTCATGCTTTTGTGATGTGATTGGATAACCATCTTACTCATGCTTATACTTAGCTTCGACTCGCCTGTCATAATTTATCGATTTTCTGCCACTGTGCTCGTAGATATGATCGGCTGTACTTGTAGATAAGATCATCCTTCGGTCGTGCGTGGCGCCTTGACTTGTTCACGTCGAAATCGACTTCAGCCACTCGCATCTTTTAGCGTTGCTGACCCCGAGACTATACCACGACCGTTAGTGTTAGCGTTCGAACTGTTGGCTATCGGTCGGTAATATCCGAGCGCACTGCTGATTTGGTTTCGTAGTCCGACTCATCCGAATATGTACTTCAAGAACCCGTGAGTTCTGGACGATAGGTATCCAGCCTTGCGCAGTCGCCAACCATTCAACGATTCCCGATGCCTTTAATGATGGCCTCTTCGACTCTCGCGCCGGCAGCGACCTTTCACATCTGAAACCGCATCTTTCCTTTCTATAAATGGACTCCTTCGGTCCTTCCTGAATAACTCACGGCCGAAGGAGACACTCGATCTCCAGGAGTACAACGTCCAGGTCTCCAAGCTTTCGGCAGGGCTTCCTATGGCTTCCTCGAGCTCGTCGGTAACCCAGGTGATTCCCCAACTCATCCGCTCACACCGTTCCTTCTCTCTAAGTACTCAGGATTGATCCTTCTCGCAGCCGCTTCATCCCCTTCGGGTGATCCTAGAGATCATGAACACGTCGTACGAACTAACGGTCAGCCAAGCACAACAAGTGAGGGCCAACTTGAAACGCTTCAGGGAGTTGGAGGCTCCTCACCCGGCGGCCAGGCCTCCCATCAACCTTGGCAACATTCCGGCCGCTGTCCCTTCGGCGTCCTCAACGCTCACGCGCCTCGACCGGCTGGAAGGAATGCAAACACGACTTGCCAACGAACTGTTGACTACGACCACCGACATAAGGGTCACTCGGCTAGAGCATCTGATCTTGGATGCTTTGGAGTTGGAGACTGCGGAGACTATCGAACGAGCCCTGGCGGCCATCAGGGATTATCTGGGGAACATGTAATCAAAAGCGGTTGTGCGTTGATTATGAATAAAGATCGTTTAATGTTCTAGCCTGATTTTTGCGTTGCAATCGGCCCGATTTTTCGGTTGACTTGTGTATGTGTATATGCCCCCCAAGTTTTGTTGATAGCTTTGGTGTCGACAAAATTGTGAGTTCGAGCCGCTCGCGAATCCTGGCCGTTCTTATCGGTCAATCATGAGCCGGTCATAGGGCGCTTGGTAAAAAATGTTGTGAAAATGCCTAAAGGCGATGCCTCGTAAGACATCGGCTGTCGTAGATCGGCTTATGTAACTATAGCCGAATCACGAATTGATCCACACACTTGGGTAATATTTCTTTAAATATTTTCCATTAAGGGCCCTTCCGAATATCTCTCCATCTAGTCCTTTTAGCATGTAAGCTCCCTTAGAGACGCATTTGTTGATCTTGAAAGGTCCTTCCCAATTTGGTGACCACTTGCCGAACTTGTTGTCTCAAGATCCGATCGGCAGTATAAGTTTCCAAACGAGCTCGCCTTCCTCAAAAGATTTGGGCACCACCTTTTTATTGTAATGTCTGGCTACTCGTTCTTTATCCTTCGTGACTTTTTCCAAGGCCCTCATCCTGGATAAAACTAGATCTTCCGACTCGTCCACCATTAGGTGATAATAATCGTCGGCTGTGAGTTGGTTCTGCAGCTGAATACGCCTTGAGCCGACGACACTTTCCTATGGCAGCACTGCTTCGTGTCCATAGACCAGTTTGTAAGGGGGAACTTGGATTGACCCGTGGCATGCCATCCGATATGCCCAAAGTGACTCGGCTAATGGGCTGTGCCATTGTTTAGGATACTCAGAGATCTTTCTTTTGATCAACTTGATCAAACTTTTGTTTGAGGCCTTGGCTTGCTCGTTGGCTTGTGCGTAATACGGCGAAGAATTAAGTAACTTGATCCCCATGCCATCGGCAAACTGAACAAATTCGTCTGATACAAAGATAGATCCCTGGTCTGTTATTATTGTTTGTGGAACGCCAAATCGATAGATGATGTGCTCTTTGACAAACTCGATTGCGTCCTTAGAATCCACTTTTCTGAGGGGGATCGCCTCCACCCCTTTCGTGAAGTAATCCGTTGCCACCAGGATATATTTGTGTCCTTTGCTTGAGGGTGGATTGATCTGGCCGATCATATCAATGCCCCATCCTCTAAACGGCCACAGCTTGATGATTGGATTCATGGCCGATGCCGGTGCTCGTTGTATAGCGCCAAACTTTTGGCAGTCCTGGCACCCCTTGTAGTACTTGAAGCAATCCTCCAGCATTGTCGGCCAGAAGTACCCCGCTCCGCGGAGTAGCCACTTCATTTTGTGGGCTGATTGGTGCGTGCCACAGATTCCTTCGTGTACTTCTCCGATGGCCACTGTAGCCTGATCGGCTCCCAAGCACTTGAGTAGCACGTCGTCAATCGTCCGATAGTATAGGTCTTCATCAAGCAACACGTATCGTAGCGCCTTGTTTCGTAGTTTCCTTGTGGTCGATTGAGAGGGGTTCTTGAGATAGTTGTAAACGTCAAACCTCCAATCATCGGTTGTAATGGCGGCCACATCTATATCTACTTCTTTCAGCATCGGCCGATAGCCTGATGCCCCTTGAGCCAAGTCATTGGCCTCTGTATTTTGCTCTCTGGGGATATGCTTCAAAGTGACTAGCCGAAAACCCTCCATTAACTCCCGGCATTGTTGGTAATAGACAATCAGCACGTCGTTTTTGCATTCGTACTCTCCTGATAATTGGCTGATGACCAATAATGAATCCCCCATTATCTCGATGGCGTCAGCTTCAACTTCCTTGAGTAGGTGTAATCCTTTAAGGACGGCTTCGTATTCGGCTTGGTTGTTTGTAGCGTGGGGGTTGATGGCAAAAGAAAACTCGAAGCTTGCCCCCCTGGGCGAAATAATGACCAAGCCGATGCCACAGCCGTTGGTGCAGACCGAGCCGTCGAACGTCAGAGTCCAAGGCATAATCTCCACTGAGCCGATTGATTCGCTTTTGTGCTCCACAATGAAGTCGGCTATGGCTTGCCCTTTGACTGCCCTTGGTGCCTGATACCTTAGATCGAACTCTGTTAGTGCGAAGATCCACTTTCCGATTCTTCCTTTGAGCACTGGAGCCGATAGCATATACTTAACTACATCGGCTTTGCAAGTTACTGTGCACTCATTGGACAGCAGATAGTGCCTTAACTTTGTACATGAAAAATAGAGGCATAGGCATAACTTCTCCACAGGTGAATATCTTGTCTCTGTGTCTAGCAGCCATCGGCTGAGATAGAAAATGGTTTTTTCTTTGCCGTCGACCTCTTGGATTAGGACGGAGCCGATTGATTTGTCATCAGCCGACAGGTACAGCTTGAACAGTATTCCCTTTTGTGGAGGCATTAGAACTGGAGGAGAGCTTAGATAATCTTTTATGTTGTCTAACGCTTTCTGCTGCTCTGCCCCCCATGTGAAGGTCTGATCGGCTTTCAGCCGAAGCAATGGTGTGAACGGCTCCATCTTTTCTGAGAGATTAGCTATGAACCGTCTGATGAAGTTTATCTTTCCGATCAACGACTGAAGCTGCTTTTTATCTTTCGGAGGTTGAATTGTCTTGATAGACTTAATGCTCCTTGACGTGACTTCAATCCCTCTTTCATGGACGAGAAATCCCAAGAATTGCCCGGCCGACACGCCGAACGCACACTTAAGCAGGTTCATCTTTAAACCATATTTTCTCGTCTGTTCCAACACTTGTCTCAGATCGGCAATGTGGCCTTCTATCTCTCTTGACTTGACAACCACGTCGTCAATGTATATCTCCACTAGTGAGCCAATCATATCGCGAAAGATGTAATTCATAGCCCGTTGATATGTTGCCCCAGCATTCTTCAAGTCGAACATCATTACTACCCACTCATAAAGGCCGATTGCGCCAGGACACCGAAAAGCGGTCTTGTGGATGTCCTCTTCGGCCATGAATATCTGGTTATACCCCGCATTGCCATCCATGAAATTGATAATCTTATGGCCTGAGGCAGCGTCGACGAGTAGATCGGCTATTGGCATTAGGTACTCGTCCTTAGGGGTTGCTTTGTTTAGATCTCTGAAATCGATGCACACCCTAAGTTTACCATTTTTCTTCAATACCGGGACGATGTTTGAGACCCACTCGGCGTATCAGCAAGGCCGAATGAATCCCGCGTCGTATAGCCGAGTGATTTCGGCTTTGATTGCGTCATACATATCAGCCTTAAACCTCCTGGGAGGCTGTTTGAACGGCCGATAGCCTGCCTTGATCGGCAGCTGATGGACCACTATCGATCGACTAAGACCGGGCATCTCGAAGTACTCCCAAGCAAAACAATCTTTGTATTCTTTTAATAATTCAATAAGTTGGGATCTACAATGAGGAGACAGATTTTTACTAATGTACGTCGGCCTCGGCTTATCACTAGAGCCGATGTCAATTTCTTCTAATTCGTCGGCCGACGTGAAACCTTGCCCTAACTTGCCATCGTCTTCGTCCGCGGTGGCTACGCCGAGAACGCTTGAGCCCTCCACCATGTCTTGTTCAAAGCAGCAGCTGCGGCTCATCGTTTCCGATGGGCTGTATTGTTGAATTGGACACATTTAGAAAATCGGCTTGCCAAATTTTCCCAGATAAACAATCGATGCCTTCGATTTCCCAAAGTGGCAAATCGGCACTGACGACACTAGCTGACCTGTCGGCTGGTACAATCTCGATCTTGTCGCCGTCCCATTGGATCAGACTCTGATGCATTGTAGAAGGGATGCAGCAATTAGCGTGTATCTAGTCTCTTCCGAGCAGCAGGCTGTAAGACCCCTTCCCGTCGATGACAAAGAACGTTGCGGGCACGGTCTTGTTGCCGATGGTCAGTTCAACGTTGAGGACGCCTTTGGTCTCCGATGGGTTGCCACCGAAGTCTTTGAGCACCATGTTGGTTTTTATCAGGTCTTCAGCCCCTTTTCCCGCTTTTTGAATGTTGCGTAGGGCATGAGGTTGACTCGCAGCTCCCCATCGACTAGCATTTTGGAGATCGGCTTGCCGTTGACGAATCCTTTAACGTACAACGGCTTTAAGAGGCGATTTTTGGTTCCTTCAGGCTTGTCAAAGACGGCCTGGTCTGGTGAGATTGCTAGCTTTGCCAGGTCATCTTCGATGGTGTCCGCATCGGCTTCGGGGGCGCCGAACTCGGCTGGCAACACGAAGACCATGTTAACCGATGCAGAAACTTTGCCTTTCCCTTTGGCTGCCCTCCTGGCTTGATCAGTTGGGCTTTCTTCGGCTTGTTCTTCATCAGTTATGGCAGCTTTCCTTTCGGGTACCCACTGCCTTTTGATTTTGCCCAGCCGACGGCGCTGCTCGTGGATCATTTGTTGCACCTCATCTTCTCTCCCTTCACGCTTGAGCCGTTGAACCCTCTTTTTCTGCGTCTTTGTGAAGAGATCGGATGGGCACCATTGAGGGTTGGCCGATTCCTCATCATCGGCCTTTTCGTCGTCGTGGTTGTCCCCATCAAAGTTTTCGTCGACGAAGAAGTCCTGATGGATCGGACCGAGCCGATCATGGACAGTCGCCGCCTTTGGTTTAGCCGGACGGCTCTAGGAACGAACCGAGCTGGACTTGCAGCGACAAGCTCCCGCGTCCGTCGTCGCGGCGATCGTTACATGTTGGGCAATCATCCAATGTTGGTAGCCTCATGCCGGATTTCCAAAGAAGACTGAAAAATCGCAATGCCAATGTGGGTCGGCATTGTCGTGGTTTACCTTGTATCGCCGGCTCCGAGTACTCGATTCGTGCCGACGAGGTGCTTCATCGTAAATTTCTTCATGCCGAGACCGGTATTGATGACGGTATCGGCTTCGTTCATGGATCGGCTGTCGGCCAGCCGATCTGATGACTGGGCGCACCATATTAATTCGCGCGGCGTGGCATCCAGTCTGGTCGTCTTCTCCCTTGGTCCCGATCGATGTATTGGCTAAGTCGTGCGCCATTCTGTTCTGTCGATCAGCTTGCCTGGGGCCAGCCTGGACCGTGTTGACCGGGAAGGGATTGCCGTCTACCTTCATCGACCGATTTGAGTCGACGAACTTCAGCTTCCCGGCCTCGATTGCCGACTGGATTTGCTGTCTGAAGATTTTGCAATCATTGGTGGCGTGAGATGTGGAGTTGTGCCATTTGCAGTACTTCTTCTTTTTCAACTCTTCGGCCGACGGGATCACATAATTTTCGGGTAATTGAATCTGTTTCTCCTTGAGTAGCAAATCAAAAATTTTGTCGGCTTTAGTGATGTTGAAGTCGTACCTTTCTTCCTTAGTCGTCTTTAACAGCCATTGGCATACGATGGCCTTTTTGTTCTTGGCCCATTCGGCTGCTGCAACTTCTGTTTCATCATCGTCGGATCCGTAGTCTGAATCGACGATGACTTGGGTTATATTCTTGACGGCCTTCCTGGTGTCTTGGAAACGCTGTTCGTGGGCCGTCACCTTCTGCGCCAAGTGGGCTAGACTGTCGAAGTCCTGCGCAGAAAATCGCTCTCTGATCGGCGCGATAAAACCATAAAAGGCCAGATCGGCCAGCTGAGCGTCCGATAGCACCAGGCTGTAACATCGGTTCCTCATCTCCCTAAAGCGTTGGATGTAGTCTTGGACCAGTTCATTGTGTTTCTGCCTGACGCTGGTGAGGTTCAACAACTTCATCTCGTAGTTGCCGGAGTAGAAATAGCTGAGGAACTGTTTTTCAAGATCGGCCCAACTCTGAATCGAGTTGTAGCGCAATGAGGAGAACCAGGTAAAGGCCGATCCCAAAAGAGAAAGGGGGAACAGTCGAACTCTTAAGGGGTCTGTAGCCGATGCTTCACCGCATTGCGCCAAAAATCGGCTAACATGCTCATAGGTGGAAACGTTGTCTTGCCCTGAGAATTTCGAGAAGTCTGGGATCTTGTATCGGTTGGGTAGCGGGATCCGTTCGAAATGTTCTGGATAGGGATACCGATACATATTCCCTGAATCTTTTGGTTTGAGGCCGAACTGATCGCGCATGACATCTGCAATTAGATCGGCCCACGCTCGGTTGTCTTGTTGTATCGGCTCATATGGGTCATACGGCACGGGTGCTTGCCGATACAGCTGTGGTGGCGTCTGAGGCCTATAATGGTGATCTTGACGACCCCCTTGGTACTGGTAGCAATGGTCAGCGGGAGGTGGCCGAGGCACCGGTTGTGGCGTTGGTGGTTCTGGAAACAACTGTCGGCCACCGGCGTTGTGTCGCCTGTCTAGATCAATCGGCTCGCCGCCGATTGTCATTGAACATGCCGTCGAGTTGACCCCGAGGCAACAACCGTTGTCGGTTTAGTATGGTAATCGCCGGTCTTATAGCCGTTTCACCCGGATTCAGCTGACCGACTCCTCCTGGCAGGCTTGGTTGTGCTATCAGTGGAAGCGACCGATTCTGCGTGACTAGCGTCCTGTAGCCAGGAAATTGGCCATCTGCGAAATACGTGGGCCCCCATTGCAGCTGTTCGGCTACCTTGGCGTCGACCACATTAGAGATCATATTTTATTGAGGGTATTGACCAAGATACTACTTTGGTTGACCAGTGCGTGGTGAACGGCCGTCGATCCGATCTTGTAGAGAGTATACGGCCGAATCATCTTGCACCTGGGTCGGTTCTTTCACCTTTTGTTTGCCTTTTGTGTCACCCGAGGAAGATGCCTTGGTATCGCTCAGTCTGAACTTGTACTTTTGGTGGACAACTCCAGATCTTGTTTGGGTGATAGATTGCAAATAATTAGTCTGGAGTTCTTCCACCATCTTCTTATATTCGGCTTGTTGTTCAGCCGAAAATTGCTCCATCTTCATGGGGACGATGTTTTCCTGCGTGATGCCAGGGCTCTTGGAGTCGACCATCTTGCCGGCTGAGTCTATTCGTCCGAGTCGAGCCGACAAAGACAGTCCCACCAGGCGTGCCAAGAAACGTGTTGACGAGAAATCTCTCTCACGCGCTGGCCTGGGAGATCTGCTTGACTCCAGTGCAGGTCCTTCTCGCCCTACAACGTGCAGGGCATGCCAGTTGATTTGATCTGTTAATCAACAAGAAAAACAAGAGAATACGCGTTAAGTGTTAGGTTAGATCCCCACGGGATCAGCTAAGGAAATCCATGAATGTATATATGCTATTCTAAGCTATATTTAGGCCAAGTGACTGGAATGGATCGGCTACATCGAGACAGCATCAGCCGCTTAATCCAAATACAGTGAAGAATAATATATATACGGATTGATAACCTAGCCGATACTGGAAAATTAACAAAGAATCGGCTAGTACTCCGACGAATCTTATGGAAAGATAATATTCCTGAACCAAACGTACAACCCGGAAATCGGCCATCGGCTGCTCGATAAAGGCCGATTTCGGTCGGTAGTGTCCGACAGAAATACGATCTTAACATAAGAGGTAGTCCTAATACAAATCTAATAATGAGCACATTAAAAGAAACATATTAGGGCAGGTAAGGCCGGCTGAAACCCCGGCACTGTCTCTAAATAATATAAATCTCAGATGATCAGATCATTGATAGTTCTAAAGACGACTTAATAGTTCGAACCCGATGCAGCATCAAATATAAAAAGAACAACCCGATCTGTTGCAGCTGATTTATACTCCTCGAGACGGTGGATACCGCATATAAACCAATCAACCTTTAGATCTAGCCCTATTGGCTGTATATTCTTGACAAAACTAGCCAATGGCAAGATAGATCTAAACATTGATCTAATTTATACGTGCTATATGATAAACAACGCAGTATAATCCTCTTATTCTAATGTATCATTATGATGGAAGCACTAGAAACAGCAAATCATACCACTAACGACAAACATTTACCTGGATCTGGGGGTCGAAACGATGCAGCCCGAAGCCAAACAAAGTGCTCGTCTAAAGAAAAGGTTGGCGATGCGCCGAAGGTTTGATTGATTGAATGATGATTCTTTTTACAAGGGGTCTCGGGTCCTATTTATACCCAAGATACAACTATCTGCAACAACCCTGGACTCTATTTAAACTACTATTTAAAACACCATATTATCCCTAGCGGGATCCATACCACGTTACAACTAACAATTTAACAAATCTTTAGATTATAGATACAATTGTCATTATATGACTCTATCCATAAGTGACAATACCTTTTATCGCGCAGTTAGTAACCGAATCTTCTATTTATCTTCAAGTCTCTGCACTAGAAACGGTTTCATCTCTTCCGGACCCAGAATCGGCTGTCGGCTACTCCCGTTCGATCCATCCTCAGCCGATTAGCCCCACAGCCGATCACTCTTTTAGCCGATGCGATTCCTGTCTTCAGCCGATCCGATTCCGCTTTGCCTTTGCGGACTTAGCGACTTAATTACCAAATTTCAGTGTTAACAGACGCCAAGGTTGCCACGTCAGCGCCAAGTAAGCCTCGACATAGACGTGGTACAAAAATCTCGGCAGCAATAGCAGTGGCGCTGAGTAGTGTAAGCTCGACGCCATGAGTTGAGTTTAAGGTTCATTTGCATACTTGAAATGGTCAGGACCTATTTATAAAAAAATTAAGAAAAAAAGTTCAAAAAGCAAAAAATTCGGACAAAGTACTTCAGTCATTTTTCTTATAGGCTCGCCGCTGTCCCTACCCCAACTGCGCACATCCATCTTCTCGCGAGGGGACGACATTTGCGCCGAGAGGAAATTCTGAGTTGGTTTTGTGCTTGCCAAGCTACCAGTAGCACGCATGATGCATGACGTCCAGAACGTCGTGACGCGAGATTCTTTTAACTTCAATATCAAAATAAGTCTTTCCGACTTTAATTTTTGGTAACATCAAAATTAAAATATTTGATGATACCAAAATTTAAAAAAAATAAAGATATATGGATGTTGTTGTGTTTATTACCTTGGTAAATACTCTCGTATGATATTGTGTGAAAGAAAGTTTCTGGAAAATCATCAAATATTGATGTGGTAAGATATGGTAAAATATATAGGCTATATTTAGATTGCTACTTTATCAAAATTTAACAATTTGAAAATTTAATTGAAAATAGGAATAAAGGAAGGACATGTTTCAATTGATGTCATTTAACCATATTATTATTTTGGTTATATCTAGTTTGTCATCAAATTTTGATAATATTATATTAAGGTTACTCTATCAAAACTTAGTTTTGATAAAATTTTGGTATTAATAAATTTTGAAAGGGTTTATTTTGATATCAAATCTGAATTCTAAAATTAGGTGCGTTTGGCGCGTAGCGTTCGTCTCCTTCAGAGATGGCAACGGGTATATACCCGATAGGTAGTGTTCATCCATACCCGTACCCGTTAGGGTAAATTTTACGCGTCGGATTATCCGTACCCGCATGTAGGTAAGAAAGTACTTCTATACCCGTACCCGCGCGGGTAATTCTACCCGACGGGTTACCCGTAGCCGTCAGCACACCCGACAGAGTATGTACATATAGGTCATCCCACACATAAAATCCTTCCGTTTCAACCTCAAAATTCATAACAAGACACACAAAATCTTTCATTTCAACCTTTAAATTCACAGCAAGGTAGCAAGGTTCATAACATATTTATAGGCTAAATTGACCGAGGGAGGACAACTAGACTTTTTATACATGTATTTTTTATCCGCGGATAGACAAGTATGAATAGTATACACTCATATCCGCACCCGACATACTCGATAGGTATGTATTTTCATAAAAACATACCTACGGATAGAAAATTTCTCTCGTAGTTTCGGGTACCATTGCCATCTCGTCTCCTTGCGGAAAGCGCCAAGCCAGGTCACCCCCTCACCCCCTTCCGTTTTCCCGAGCAACCTCGCGTGGCAGAAACACGGTCGGGGCGGGGCCACGCCCAATTCCGGACACGACGACGAGACGACGCGACGCGGCCGGCCGTGCGACGCAGCGGCCACTAGTGTACTCTTACTCTTGGTTTGGTTTGGTTGTGTTTGGTTCTTTTCCTCGCGGGGCACGCAAGCTCTAGGTCTAGGGCCCGTGGCGCGGCGCGGCGCGGTGCGGTCTGTATGACCTCCCCGGGCATTGCGCCTCGCCGTCCTCTCTCTCTCTCTCTCGTCTCTCCCACCGCCACCACCACCACCCGCGATTCACTCCTCCTTCCTTCCTACGCGGCGCAGTGGAGCAGTGTCCGCCTCCGCTTCCTCCTCCACCGACTGAGCTAAAAGTAAAACCCCTCCTCCAACCCCCCCACCACTGCAGCGACGACGACGCGCTGTGTTCGATCCTCCGACAAACCCGAGGTCTTCTTCTTCTTGATCGATCGATGCAGCCGTCGTTCTTGCGGGGAAAGGGTTTTCTTTTCTTTTCTTTCTTTTTTTCTTTCTTTCGAGGCGCGGCTGCGTATCCGGGATGGCCGATCGCCGGACGGCGGTTGATCCTGTAGCGCTGGGTTTATTTCTTTGTTGTTGTACCACCACCTTCACGATCTCTCGTTTTCTTTGTGGAATTGCGGTGGTCGAGTACTCCTGTTCATAGATGGCGACGGTCCAAGTTTATTCCTTTTTTTTCTTTTCCTTGTGGGCTTTGTTCTGTTGCTGTAGTTAACGTTTCTTGGCTTCTTGCTTTCAATGCTCTCTCACTCGATGGCCTTGTTTTTTTATCCTTTTTTCTTTCTTTTTTGTCTGTTCTTGGGGGGAATGGTGTCCTGGCCCCATTGGACCAGCCTTCGATTATGTCACTGATTGGAGTGTGGAGGTAGACGCCGACAGGTGAGGCAGGTGAACAAGAGTTTTAATCCAAAAGTTCACTGATGAGTAAATAAAACTAAAAGTAAATAAAAGGGGGAAAATAGTAGTTGCTTGGGGAGTTGGGATTCTTCAACAAGATGAGTTTTTTCCCCTTTTCAGTTATGCTTGATGAAAAAATGATTTATTTTGGACATGCAGGATCCCTATTCTGGCTGTCTAATTCTGATGGTGGCGTCTCATGTTTTTCAGGTGCGTTTTGCGTGAAGCGGGTTTTAAGGATGGTTCTAAACAAGGTGCTCGAGCTGTTTTGTGTGAAGAAGAAGGATTCCAAGAAGAAAGGTGCTCTACAGCTGCACTACTGCCCCTATTTAACATCATGTTTACATCAGCTGCTTCTGTTTGTTTGATTGATCCTAGGATGCTTTCCTCTTCTGATTGCATATTATCAGTTCGTCTTGTGCACTCTTTCTTCCATGAATTCTCCTTTTTTTTTCCAAATATGAACGTGTTTTCTGGTGAAAGGATACTGCAGATTAAATGGGGTTGTCATAATGGATTGAGATTGTTGGATAATTGTGGCGGCTGTACATATTTCATATATCAGATGCGTTGAGGTTAACAAAGTATACCAAAATGTGATATGTAGAGTAAACTATCTTAACAGATTCAGGGTGCCACTAGTGTGGTTGGATATATCCACTGGAGAGTGACCTAGTGAATAGTCTGGTATTATGAATCCATGAGTCTTGGTGGTCAACATTGTTTTGAAGTTTGTTAAAATGTATATAGGAGAGTGACCTAGTGATAAAATGTATTTCATTAGCCTGTATACCCAGCCACGAAAACTGCATCTCCCTCTGAAGCACGGAGTTCTCCTTATTTTGTTTCAGAAAGATAAAATCAAGTGTTTTGCTCTTCTGCCTGGCGTTTTCTAATAAAAGAATATTTTTCATGCAGGCAAAGCCATTAATCCTCTTTGTAAAGGTATCTTTTCATGCAAGTTGTTTCTCCTTATTTGTTTTTTGTAATTCTCATGCTTCATGTTGCTGAACCTGTTCTTTTTAAAAAATAAAATCAATGAAAATTTAGGGTCCTCAACCGGGGATATTTGCTTTGCTGTCAGTAGTTAGTATTGATGCAAGTAAACCTCTTTCTTACAGTTAAATGAGCTTCAATATCCCATTCTGTATCTCTGTCTTTAAGATTGATGTGCATTTTTTTTATAATATCGTGGTTTGAAATTAGTTACTCTACTGGCTTTCAGTTGCCGCTCCACTCCCCACTGCAAATGTCAGTACAAACAACAGCTTTTTGGATTCCTTTTCAAGTGGAAATGGTACTGTGCTATCAGTGCAAAAACATGAGCCTGAATGTTCAAGTGTTATATCATCAATGAGAAGGACAGAATATGGATCTGAAAGTGATGGTTACAATTTGTTTAACCAATTTGATGTTGTTCAAGATTTTTCTGATCATTACTATGCAAAGAATTCACCAGGGAAGGTAAGCTGTGCTGTTTTATGAATTCTATTTCTATCACTAGATCCAACTGTGAATTAATTTCCTGTCTTTATCTGTGACCACTGACTAGACCTCCAAAGATTGGGTGAAGTCAATCCAAAATGAATGGAAGCTTCTACAGAAAGATCTACCTGGTCAGTACATGCTTTTATATGGCAAATCATTGTATTCATTTTTATCAAACCGTCAGTGCCTAGATGGTGAACACATATAATGGTCCCTTCTTATACTGACCCTCTCTTTTATTCCAATTATATCTGATCCGTTTGACATGCCAACAGAATACGTTTGAAATATTTCTTGAGTTAAAAGGTAGTCACATGCTCTGTCTGGGTTTGAATAGGATATATTCATTGGTTATACCAATTTGTTTGCGTGGTTGGGAGTTTTGTCACCACTGTTGCTGAATCCCAAACTAGCTAACGACAACTATGCTTGATGTATAAAATACTTAATTGGTGCTATATCTGTTATCTGTTAGTTTTTGTTAATGTGTCACGTATCTTTTAGTTATGGTCTGCATTTATGTCTCTTTTCCATGCAATCTTGTCATAGCAGCATAACACGTCTTCAGGACTTAATCTTTTTTATGGGTAATGGGACAAATGGAAAACAATGTGCATATATCAAATCATGTTGCTGAAGGAAGCTAATGTATCACAAGTGTCATCACATACAGTTTACATTTGTGCCTTAAATCTTTCGTTTAGAGGAACTGTGCTTGAAATTAGCTGATGTCTTCAATACTTGATACTTGCATCTCAGTCTGGTTTCAATCATGCAGAATCTATCTATGTTAGAGCTTATGAGGATAGGATTGATCTGTTGAGAGCTGCTATTGTTGGGCCAGCTGGAACTCCATATCATGATGGTCTGTTCTTCTTTGATGTTCGCTTTCCTTCTGAATACCCACAATCTCCACCGGTATGTAACCACTTCACACACGCTTTCCACCATTATTTTTATGTTACTACCACCATTAATATAACCTCTTTAAAAATCATATCCAACGTGTACAGAAAGTTCATTACCATTCAGGTGGGCTTCGGTTAAATCCAAACTTGTATGAGAGCGGGAAAGTTTGCCTTAGCCTGCTGAACACCTGGTGGGGTACTGGATGCGAGAAGTGGGGCAAGTCAAAATCCACCATACTGCAGGTGCTGGTTTCCATCCAGGGTCTTGTGTTGAATGATAAACCATACTTCAATGAGCCAGGCAACAAAAATTCGGCTAATACAGCTCCTGGAGAAAAGAACTCGTTGGCTTATAATCAGACTGCCTTCTTACTGTCCTGCAGGACAATGATGTATTCACTTCGGAAGCCTCCAAAGGTAACTACAGAACCCCATCTCTTGTCAAGTTAAAAGTGGTATTTCACAAGTCTCCGTGCTAGAAAAGATAGTAATAAGAAGTATTTCATCTGTCAGGGTTATATCAGTGCTTGTACAATCATCCAGATAAAATGAACTGCTCCCTGTTTCTATATGCTTTTAAATACTGATATACAGTTTGGAACTACTATAACAACTTACCAAGTCAATTAGTCATGCTGTACCAACCGTACTTGTCACTCCGTGAAACTCTTTAGCAGGCCAGTTGCCAGGAGAGCGGTTTTCCGGCTGGAAAATTGTTGTTATGTTGCATCATGAAATTGCCAGCTTCAAAATTTATATGTGGGCACATTTAAGTAACAAAAGACAGGCATTATGATAATGTGTTTTGAGTATTGACAGTACGTTATTGCAAATAAACAGCTGAATAAGTGAGCGCATCAGCACAAGAACATTTGTTTCTGAAACATCATCAGTTCATCACCATGTACCTTCAAAGTCCTATAAACACAATTCTGTTCCATATACCTCTTGCAGTACCGTTCTTTTCTTGATGAGATCGAATTTGCGCTCACACACCTTTCATTCACTGCAGCATTTTGAGTCCCTTGTTGCATGCCACTTCCATGAGCGTGAGCGCGTCATCCTGGATGCGTGCAACGCATACATATCTGGAGCACTCGTTGGATCATCCTCTGGGAAGGGCACCAAGCATCCCCACCACAACAGATCGTTTGCGGATTTCAAGAAGTCACTGGAGAAATACTCTGAACTGCTCAGGAAGGACTTGGCCGCGAACCGCACACGCTTCCTGAAACTGACAAGAGACTCGCCAGCTGACGCAGATGAGATCGTTGAGTGTACCAGCAGCTAGAATCGTCAGAGCATTTGACCATTGCAGTTCACCTGCCTAACTCAAAAGTGAAAACGGTGTATAGATCATAGCACTCGTTACACATACTGTGTAGGTTTTTGTTTGGAGGCAAGATCGTTCGGATTAATTATGCAAGAATTCGGGTTGAGTTCAGTGCTAGCCATTTGTTTAGTAGCTGTTTCTGGTGATACACCAATTGGATGATCGAAACGTGGTCCAATTCTGCCAGCCTAGACTTGAACCTGTTGCTGTTGCATTTTTAGGACTATATATATACGTTGTTATATTTTTTATGAAAAAATTGTCAACTGTAAATTACATATGTAATTTTAATGTATTTTTCTAAAATTACATATGTAAGTTGACGTAAGTATAATTTATTTGATGGGTGACATGAGCCGGTCCACGAGAGTAAAAAAAACACAGATCTTAAAGCAATCTGACTATAAAATAAACAAATTTGAGTCGAAATAAATATAGTGTTTCGAATTTTTAATATAATCTGTTGCACTAGTTTATATGCCTATATTTACGTGGTAACACACAGCAGAGCGTGTTCTATTTTGTTTTTGAAGACGTGCATTTTGACGACGTTTTTCAACTCAAGACATTATTTATGCTCGAAATTGTAAACTACCGCAAATTTGGTTTGTGCGGAGGCTTAGCGAGGGTTCCAAATATGAAATGAAATATTCACAGTGGACATATCGACGCTGGTCTGGTTTGTGAGACCTCTTGAACAACAGATTCAAGTTAAAATCAAACTAAAATTTAAATTTTTGCCAAATTTTTCTGGGGTTTACTAGTTTTTTTGTCGGTAACCACAATTAACGACCTGGGGTGCGGTTTTTTAGCCTCCATTGCATTTGTAATCCCTTTAGCATCTAAGAGCACATGCAACAGAATGACTAAATAAATTCCTAATAATTGTGTTTTTAGTCATTTCTAACAAATTTAATTCCCAATACATCATCTCTAATCCAACAGAAGTCTTAAAATCTGGTTTTCTATAAATTTAAAATTGCTTTGGGCCTGATTTCGACGACGATATAGGATGATGCGGCAGTGGGAGAGGATGCGGCGGCGGGAAGGAAAGGGAGAGGGAGGAGCGCAGCGACATCGGTACGAGGAGGCGACGGGGAGAGGCTGCGGCGGTGGAGGATGCGACGGCCCTGTACGAGGAGGGGTCAAGAAGGGGCAGCGATGGTAGAGGAGGCGAGAGAGGATGCGACGGCGGGGGACGAGCAGGACAGGCGCGCGACACCAAAAATACGCGCACAGGAAGAAGCGCAATGACGCGAAATTGATATTGGGCGTCAGACTCGGTTAGCTATTTGTGAAGAACAAAAATAATGGGAAAGGGAACCAAATTTTTTTAAGAATGAGATAAGCAATCTATTGGAAGATAAATTTCGTTCAAATTAGTTAAAAATATGGATTTTAGAGGATATTGGGTAGCTGTTGCATATGCTCTAAGAGCAACTTCAACTTCGCTTTAAATCCTTATCATTCCCAATAAATTTAAAATGTATATAAAAGATGATCTCCAATAGATCCTTGATATGCTTTATTTTTAATGATCCTTTATCCTTCCTTTTCAGCTGACCTCTTGTAGCCAATCCAGCCCGATTGCCGTCGTCACGCGTGGCAAAAAAAGTTTGGCGTGAAATTTCCCCGTCAAGCCGATGCAATTTAGCGGCGTCGCAACCTCCCCGCCACCACATCCTCTCCTCCCGCCGCAGCCGCATCTCCACCTCCCGCCCGCCGATGCATCCTCCCTCCCCCTCCCTCCCGCAGCCGCTTCTTCCCCTCCCGCCCGCCGCTTCTTTCCCTTCCCGCCCGCCGTTTCTTCATCCTCCCGCCACCGCCGCCGTCGAACCCATCATGGTGCCGACGACAGGCCCAAACCCACAGCGCCGGGAGCCCCAAGACCAGCAGCCGCGGGAGCCTCAAGAGCAGTGGCGCCGGCCGCCGGATATTTGCAAATCAGCAGCATGTTAAACACCAGCCGCCAACACCTTGCAAAGCAGCAGCAATTGGTTTGTTCTCTAAACCCTAGCAAACGCTACACATATATGGCCCAGCGCGGCCCATCACATGCACTGGCTATAACGGGCTTGTGACAGGCTGCCCAATAGTTAATTTGGCCTAAAGTTCATTATAGCCCATAGTTTAAATTATTGAGATTATAATTTTGATGATTCTGTTGAAGTACAACTACAAAATAGAAAATGCACCTTTAGATAAGCTCTTTAAACAGGAATTATAGATAATATTGATACAAAAGCTTTTGGAGTTGCTAGCAAGTTTAAACTGATGAAACTCGAAGGTTCACGTAGATCATTTTTTTAAGAGCTGTGTGTGCCTCGCGAAGCAAGTTTTATCAGCTAAGCTATAGCCTATAATAACAGAGGAACATCTGCATGAGGCAATTTTGTTCAGCTAAGCTATAGTAAGAGATGAACATCTGCATGATGCAGGTTTTGATCAGCCAAGAAATGAGCTGCATATGAGGCAAGCTTGATCAGCTAAGAAATGAACATCTGCATCTGTCAGTTGTGTAACAGAATATTTTACAGTTCATTAGTCGTTGTTAGCAACAAGCTATCACATTGTTTGTACATGTGTATACCAGGATTACAAGAATCATGTATGTTACTGTAATTAAGGAGCAATACAACAGTAACAAAGAATCAAAGACTGTATTTTTCTGTGTCTAATGTATTTCAGTTCCTAGAAATACTCACAGATCGAGCTGATCCGTCTGCACCTAGAAATACTCGAAGTCGCCGGAGGAGGAATCGCTCGCCGCGGCCGCCGGCGGCGGCTTCTCCCTCGCGCCGAACTGGCTGAAGTCGACGGGGTCAGGCACCGATGGCGGGTGAGCGCTGCGCACGAGCGCCCAGTTGACGCCTTCGAAGAAGGGGTGCTGCTTGATCTCGGTGGCGCCCCTCCTCGACGCGATCCTCTTGCCGGGGTCCTTCATTAGGAGGCCCCGGATGAGGTCCCGCGCGACGCCGCTCGCCGCCGCCGCCGCCGGGAACCCGCCGCCGTCGGGGAACCGGAGCGGCTGCTCGACGACGTTGCAGAGCGTGGCGCGGTTGCTGCTCCCCTTGAACGGCGTCATGCCGTGGAGCAGCTCGTAGAGGAACACCCCGAACGTCCACCAGTCGACGGCGCTGCCGTGCCCTTCCCCGCGGATGATCTCCGGCGCCAGGTACTCGTGCGTGCCGACGAACGACATGGACCGGGCGTCCGTCGGCTCGGCGTTGAACTCCAGCGGCGAGCCGTGGAGGAGTCCGAGGTCCGACTTGGACGTCTTGCGGTTCCTCTTGGGGAGGATCCGCGGGAAGAACGCCGACGGCTGCATGCAGCCGACGCCCTCGCTGTCGCCGTCGCTACCGCCGCCGAGGCCCTTCACGACGCCGTTGGCGCCCGCGTGCACCGACGACGACTTCACCAGCATCGGGCACACGGAGCACCGCAGCGACAGGTCGAAGTCGGACAGCATGATGTGGCCATCGTCCCGGACAAGAACGTTCTCAGGCTTCAGGTCTCTGTACACAATACCTAGCATATGCAGGTACTCCAGTGCAAGCAACACCTCGGAGGCGTAGAACCTGATCAAAACATTCAGAAATTTTCATAATCATGGTGAGCAGATGATTTAGAGTAAAGCAATTTACACCGGGTAAAGTGCCCGTGTTCCACTTTACACCGAGTTTAGCATGTATTTTCACTTCTATACCAGGGTGTTTTCAAATACGTTGCAATTTGTGAAATCTTGTAAAATATGAATGGGGACTTACAAGGCTTCTTCAATTTAGACCATGCTTCATAAAATTTCATTCAAATCTTAGGAAATTCCTTGAAATTTATATAGGTATATGATGTTTCCCAATGTTAAGTGAAACTTAGTTCAATAATCCCCGGTGTAAAGCTAATACATGTGCTAAACCTGATGTAAAGGGAAAGCAAGGTACGTTTTACCTGGTGTAAAGTGCAAATTTACTCAATGACATATATCCATGTCAATGTGCAAGCATTGTATATATGGTGAGGCAAAAGAGACTGCTGGAGTGATCTTGAAAATGGAGCAAAACCAACCTTGCAGCTTGCTCGCTGAAATGCTTGTTGTGCTGCTTCTGCCGGAGCGAATGGAGGTTGCCGCCGGAGCAGTACTCCATGACGAGGCAGTAGAACTTGTCGGTCTCGAAGTGGGTGTACAATGTAGGGAGGAAGGGATGATCAAGGAGGCCCAGGATCTCCCTCTCGGTCTGTGCCCGGACCAGCTTGTTCCTGCTGATGAGCGACTCCTTGTCCATCACCTTCATGGCGAAGAAGGTGTCAGTGTCCCGGAGCTCCACGAGGTATACGCTGCCGATGTCCCCGTACCCGAGCCGCTTGAGGAGCCTGAAGTGGACGAGGCTGAGGGGGCAGTCCACGGAGCTGGCCGACCGGACGGCGTCCCACCGGCGGTCGCCGCCGGTGTGCCGCTTCACCTGGCCGTAGCTGCAGCTGTCCAGGCTGTTGCTTCTGGCAATGCTGCTACCTTGTCTAGATGTCACACGGGAATCATTGGCCGGAGTTGTGCCGGTTGCTTCAGATTTTGTTGATGATGATGCTGAATTCTGCACTGGATTTGTTGCTCGGTTTGTCATAGGATTTGGGGTTGTTTTGTCAGCTGGATCAGATTTCTTCTTGGGGCGTGATTTCTTATCCGAAGGGATTTGAGATTGTGCTGTTGGTTTGGAGGCTGAGGATGGATTGGCTGAAACACCTGATTGATTACGCTGTAATGTGCCATTGGAGCCTGCATTTCCACGAGTATTGAAATCCATTCTGTCATTCGTTATGGACAGCTTGTTGTATGACATGGAATTCATCTGAAACTTCAAAAAAATGTACAGGTTAGGACAGTAAAAAATCAGTGATGATAATGGTTATTAATCACTTACTACCAGCTGAGCTCATAAGTATCAATTAGAAGCAGAATGAAAACCATCAACATCGACAAGGCAAGGCAAGTATCATTTACTTTTGCAACGACAATAGATTTCAAAATCAACCAGAATGTGAGACAACATAATTTATTCCACATATATTTCTGTGGAACTCAAACAGACAAGGCAAATGAACAAGAGCATCTCCAAGAACAATAAATGCAGGTCCAACGAATGCATATATAGATCATCAAATCATATGCATTCCCCTGTGTCTCCTATAACGTACTGTCCATCATGATAGATTTTCAATATCGAGCCAAACAAGCATACTATGTGGGGGAGCCTATCATCACAAACCCTCACATATACATATCATGCACACCAATTAACAAATATCATTAAAAAATCTAAAAAAATTCGTACATATACTTTCAATATTATCACATCTGTCCATTTTCAAATAGAGAGAAAAAACAAAATTCAGACAGAATTATTACCTTAAAACTACAGCTAAAATATAATAAATTTGAGGTTAAGATTTTACACATGAATATAATAATATTGAAAATACATGCACGAATTTTTCTAATTTTTTTTATGATATTTGTTAGTTGATATAACGTATACACGTGAGTGCTACTATGTATAATACAACATGCAGGTAAATATAAGTCGTGCAAACGTCTTGAACGCATCACAAAGTATACTTTGAAGCTTTTTATTTGGAAAAAAGAATCAGCTAGAATAACAACAGGCACATCTATGCTTGATCCTTTTGACTCACAACATGGGTGCCATTTCCTACCAAGGTAAAACCAGTACGTCGACATGATCATGCCAAAATTGTAACAATCAAACAGGTGTAAACAAAAATATCAAATCAATCAAACTGACGAACTGAACCTAACAGATCGATACCCAATTCCCTACCTCCCAATGCATGAGAGAGAAGAAAAAAGAGAAATCATCATCCGCCAAAGAATCTCCCACCAATCACAACAAATTCGAGCAAAGAATGGTCACACAAGCAAAGAACGAAATAAAAAAGAAAACAAAATAATCGTACGGACCTAGTAGTGATCGAACCAACGCGGACTTCAAGCTCCACGGCGAGAGATCGCTCTGATAGAAGAGAGGCCAAGGCGCGCCTCCATGGACGCACCGCGCTCGTGCCGGCCGGCAAGGGATCGATCAGCCCGCATCCAGCGGCGGGACGGCCTGGATGTGGGTGCGGAGGCGGGGGAAGAGGAGGAGGAGGAGGAGGAGATGGGGACGAGAATAGGTGGATGGAGAGGACGAGAGGAGGGCATCGGCTAAATTTAAGAAGACGTGCGCGCGCGTGGGGCTCGTGCGAGAGAGGGAGGGGTGGGACTGCGCAATGCGGCGGCCGGCGGCGGGCAGAGGAGTGGAGAAGAGAAGAGGCGGTCGTCTCGTCGGCAGGGGAGATGGCCAAGCGCGGCGTTGTTCCCGAGAGGCTCCGGCGTCCGGCCTGCAATTGCAAAGGAGCGGCGGCGCTGGGAACTGGGAGTGTGGTTGGGTGGGCTTGCTTCGACGGCCCAGGCCCAGGCTACGTTGCTATACATCATGGTTCCATACGATTTTTCATCAACTTAAAAATGTGTTTCTTTGTGAAAAATATACTGATTTATATAGAAATGATGTAGCATTATACGAAGAGAAATTCAACATTTTGCTATTGGTAGATGATCGATCATATGAATGGTCATCGATGAACATGAAAAATGTTGGCTGCCTACACTAACTTAGGTGGACCTAATGGGTGAGCGTTCGTGGCCTGCGAACACGCCAAACAACCCACCTCCTCCTCCTCAATCCTTCGATCTCCATGGCTCCATGTCTCTACCCACCATGCATGTGACGACGTGAGGGAGAGCGAGTAGCATCCCTCCGATGACGACGACAACTTCCTCTAGCGAGCTCGCTGCACCTCCCTCCGACGAGCCTCCTTCTACCCCCGGCGAGCTTTCATCGACGAAGAAGAAGAGACGCAAATGAGATGTGTCTCTTCGAAGACGAAGGGCTCACTCCGGCGAGCTTCACCACCATGTCTGTACTTTTTTCCACCACCACTCCCCACTGTATCGCTGCTCGACCTAGTTGGTGCCGAAGGGCGTCAACGTGCCGACGCACCCGGCCAGCCTCCTCCCTCTCTCCTTTGCGTTGCTTTCCCCCGCCACCAACGCCGGCCCGCTGCCCGCTTTCGACCCCACGGCCGCCTCATTGTCACCCCTATCCACCACTCACCGCCGGTTCACCATCTTCCAGGCTATCCCTCTAAACCCGACCTCTCACTTTCTCCTCCTCAACACCACCCTCCCTCTCCCACCCTACCCCAAATACCCTAATCCTAACCAGAAATTTGTTGTTATGTCATTGGAAAGCATTCACGAGATGCCCATGTCACGAGCGTTCGCGCATTAGGTTTTCTGTGCTAACCCTGTGCAAAGAGTCCATTTTGCCTTACGAGTGAAATATTAGCCAGCACTTCATGCACATATATACAGGACCTCATGCCAATAAGGACAAGTATCTCACTGCCACGTTAACAAGGGGGCTAGCTTTCTCAAACTTTCTTAGGGGTGTTTGGTTATAGGGACTAAAACCCTGTCACATCGAATGTTTGCACATCGATTTGAAGGACTAAACGTAAACTAATTATAAAAATAATTACAAAATCGAAGGATAATTCACAAGATAAATCTATTAAGTCTAATAAATCAATGATTAGTAAATATTTACTATAACATCACATCATTAAATCATAGAGTAATTAGACTCATTAGATTCGTCTCGTAAATTATCCTACGATTATAAATAAGTTTTGTAAATAATCTTTACTAGCAACTGTGTTCGTGTGTTGTAACGGGTGAAGTCGGGGCGCGACGCGGATGGGGACGGGAGGAAGGGGCGTAGGCGCAGCGCGGGAGCTCCGAGAAGCGACAGGAGAGAGGGGCACAGGCGCGGCGCGGGACGTGGCACGGATAAGGACGGGCGGGAGGGGCGCAGAAGGTCTTTTTTCGTCCAAGCCCTCCCTTTCTTTTCAGCATTGTGACTGCGGGTTAATTTTATAAACACTCAAGAGGTTTCCTGCAAAATAGTCAGGCAGACAAAAACTTTGGATAAAAACACTACTTGCTTTATAGATAGTTATAGTTATAGATATAAATATATATATATATTGTATGCGTACGTATCTATACATAGTGTATGCACATAGGTAGGTTGAATAGTAGGCCTGCTAAAAAAAGACCGATTTGGTGTGTGTGAACGAATTGGGCCGACCTGCTAAATAATGAAGCCCATAAAAACTACAAAAGAGAAAGTTTGAAAACATGCAACCAAATTTGGTAACGGGCCGAATTGATCGCACAAGCTGGGCCAAAAAAGAAAATTCTCAAAATAACCAATAAACCGAAAACGGAAGTGGTCGCACGTATAGTGGGTCGTGCGCCTAGTCATCCATTAGGAATTTCGGGCCTGGTTTGTGTTGGTTGCGAGATGGCCTCGGAATTGGATCAAATCCGAGGTGGATCGCTGCTTGGGCCGCGGTCCTCCATTTCCAAAAAACTCAAGGGTTTTTATGCAAAATAGTCAGGCAGAACAAAATTTTGGATAGAAACACTACTTACTTTATAAATAACTAGCAATTGTGCCCGTACGTTGCAACGGATAAAGTTGAGGCGCAGCGCGGGAGCTCCGAGCAGCGACGAGAGTGAGGGGCGCAGGCGCCGCGCGGGACGCGGCGTGGATAGGGACGGGAGAGAGGGGCGCAGGGAGAGAGTAGCGTAGGAGGTCTTTTTTTTCCATCCAAGCCATTCCTTTCTTTTCAGCATTGGGACTGCGGGTTAATTTTATAAACACTCAAGGGGTTTTCTATAAAATAACCAGGCAGAACAAAATTTGAATGGAAACACTACTTACTTTATAGATAGTTATAGACTAGCAACTGTGTCTGTGTGTTACAACGGGTGAAGTCGAGGCGCGGCGCGACGTGGATGAGGACGGGAGGGAGGGACGCAGGCGCGGTGCGGGACGCGACGTGGGTGGGGATGAGAGGGAGAGGCGCAGGGAGGGAGAGGCACATGAGGTCTTTTTTTATCATCTAAGCTCTTCCTTTTTTTCAACATTGGAACTACGTGTTAATTTTATAAATAGATTTTCTGTAAAATAGTCAAGAGGACAAAATTTTTGGATTGAAACCCTATTTGTTTTATAGATAATTACAGATATAAATATAGATTATAAATTATGGCATTTAAAACTTTAAAAGAACATGCGACAGATCCAAACAAAATTTTGGGCTGTTCACAGTGCGCTATCGGTTCGCGTGGATTCGTTGCGCCACGTAAGACAGGTGTTGTGGTGGAAGAGAGAGAAGGCGGGGAACCATGGTTTTGTGAGGTTTCTCGGATCCTAGTATAAAGAACCGAGTTCAAGAAACTCGAGAACGCCGGCGAAGAGGGAGGTGCTCGGCTAGGAGATCTCATTGCCTCGCGTCGCTGGGGAGCTCGACCGCCGCTCTTCTCAACCGTTGCATGGACGCATTGGCGGACCTAGGATTTTAGGTTTGGGTGGGCCGATGACGATAATGGCGAGGCGAGGTCAATGAGGGTGGTTCGAGTCGAAAAAAATTAACATGTCACATATATAATGGTCAATATATATATATATATATAATTTACTAAAAGACACTAACAAGGAGTATATAAAACTAAATTTGATAAAAAAACTAAATTTGATAAAAAACTAACTTGATCTTGGCTGCAGACTATGGTTTCTTGTTAGTTCTGCACTTTCTTATGACCATAAATTATTTATTAGAACATCACCAACAGTCCACCCAAATTTTATTTTCCAATTTAAATGGATAGAGGATCACCCATCTAAATAGAGTATTCATATCTCTTCTATCTACAGCAGATCATCCAAATCTCCCACCCAAACATAAATTTCAAAATTTATGTGAGAGTACTCTTCATTTGGGTGATAGGAGAATCCCCTCCATCTGGGTGACCAGAAATCCAATTTGGATGGATGATAGTTTGGGTTGTTTGCTGGACCATGTTTTTCATCAAAAACACCCAAATTTAGTATAGAGCATCATTTAGATGAGCTATTGGTGATGCTCTTATATTCTCTTCATCCACTTTTAAAAAAATATCGCGCTTAATAAATATGACTAGACAATCATCGGTGAGACATCTTTCATAGAGAAAAATTACGCAGGACGGAAGGGGGTCCGGGTGGGCCACCTTTTGGGTGGGCCAGGGCCCACCCGGACCACCGTGTAGGTCCGCCAATGCATGGACGTGGTTGACAGCGGCGAGCGGAGACGGAGGTGGGTGTGGAGGTGAAAGTGAATCGATGGAGCTGGCGGTGACGGAGCTCGTCGCCAGTGCCAACGAGGAGGAGCTCCATGTCTAGCGCCAAATCCGCCCACTGGTGGCGGCGAGATGCGGGGACAACAAATCCTCTTCCCGCCGCCGCCTCCTGCGTCATCCTCGTGGTGGTCGCCGCGACGCTCCAGCCCACCGGGAGGAGAAGAGAGGTTGATCCGTCGCCGAGTTCCTAGACACGGGGCCTGCCATCGAGGTTGCCACTCCTTCGTCTCTCCATCTCAGGCCGCCTTCGCCTCGCCGCCGCCGCTCCGCCCGTCGAGGCCGCACTCCTCAGGCCGGCAGGAGTTGAGAAGAGAAAGAGGAAAGAGGCCGCTTCGGGAGGCGCCACCGCCCAAATTGCTTCATCTGCAGCCTCCAGCGACGAGGAGGGGCCTGCCACGGTGGGGGCGACGACCCGTCAACTCGCTCCGACAGGAAGCTCGACCATGGGATAGTGAGGAGGAGATGGGGTCGTCGGCGTGGAAATGGATGTGGCTGACGGCCGTGAGCAGAGACAGAGGTGGGGTGCGGAGGGAGCTGGCGACGGTGGCGCCATATCGATGGTGTGGAATGCGGAATGGGGAAAGTGCGTTGAGGGGGGTATATCTGTTTCTTGCTCTCTGAAATTGAAAAACTATGAGGACTCAAATACAAAATGTCATGGGCTAACATGGAAAATTACAGCACCCCTAGAGCCACTTTGCATGGCGGGATAAAGAGAGTTGAGACATGCTACCTTATCCTACATGGTACTCTGAGGCACTCTAAGAGAAAAAAAACTGAACCCGTCATCAAACCGCTAAACTCCTGGTTCATCGGTTCAGTGGTCTGATAGGCGGTTTGCTCGGTTCAACTGCTAAATCGATAGAGTTTTGTAATATGTATATTTGCCATGGAGAAAGTGAGTTAGCTTGCAGGACGGTTGTGGGGCTTAGCTTCCAACCCAAAGAACAGGGTTTGGTTCCCCTCCTTGCCTCTTACTTTTCAATGAATAGCACATAAAAACGTGTTGTCCCTTAAGCAAGTAGAGTGAGCCACTTTAGGATGGCCCATATGTTGGCCCATATTAAAAGAACTGTCGGTTCACCGGTTCAATTGTATGGTCAGTCTTTGAAGTGAACCGATCGATGAGGATGTTGGTTTCCTTCTTTTTGTTTAACCACCAGATTAGTCCATTTTTTACTATGCTCTGAGGCCCTTCATAGGAGGGTCTTGCACTATGAATGGACTTACAACATTTGGCCTCTCTTTTTCCTTAAGTTGTAGAAACCACCTTCCATTAGATAAACTTAGTAAATAGCACTCATCCTCTTTTACAAGTCATTGACGTGACATGAGAGGTATCTTTTCATTTTTCTAAAGCTCTTGGGTCCGAGTCTTGAACATACTCAAAGTCCAACAAAATTTACTCCTAGCCTCTCACTCCACAATGCTTAGCTTGAAGAAGGCTAAAAACATTCTTAACCTCTCTTTCTTAGCGCACGGTGAGAATGCCCCAAAGTAGCACGCACCAATGGTGGGAATGCCCATGCATTCGTAGCGAGCGAAAAGTGCCTTTTGGTACGGAAATCATCCATGTTTAATTGAATTCACAACTTAATGTCACACACCTACATGACCTAAAAGACTAGCTTTAATGGATGAGGATAACCCTTATATTTCAAGTCATGCTCATTCATCATCACCATCAATATCTTGTGGGATTAAACCTAAACAAATTCAGTCTCCTCCTCTAGATCCTGCACCTTCCTTGTCACCTACTATTATTTTGTAATCCCTTAATTTGACCAAAAAGTTGGTCAAGCCAGTAATTCTTGTTTTTATATGACATGTAAAAACCAACTATGGGTATATTGGTGTCGTTTTTTACAAGGCGTTCTTGTTGCCTACTCCCCCTATCCTAGAAAAGACTAATTCCTAGTGTCAGAGAAGTGGGAACGAGGGTTCCCACTCTAGTAGCTACTCAGGGTACTACGGGTCCCACTATGGTCGAGGTGAGAACGACATAGGGATCCAAGTGTTGCCCCGAGCCAAGGAAGGTGACCCAAGGTCAACATTAACTGGGGGCCACAAACAGTCATTGCAAGTGGCCGGGGACCCAAGGTCGGCATCGGCACCCAAGTATGTTCCGATCGAATCTACATCATGATGATGAGATTTGACCCGGTTCTATGTGTAGCCTTACCCTATCATTCTGGATTAATTGTGGAGTGATATGGTTCATGTGGAGATATCATGGGCAACGTGACGGTGCATGCCTCCCCTTGCTTGTCCATGTTGCCGTAGAGAAAAGGTGGGCGACATGGCATACGCTTTGTGCTCACCTAGTGGGCCCCCTTCATCAACCTCAGTGGTTGACAGGTAGGCCCAATGACAGCTAGGATGACAACTTTAGCTACCCCACTCCACGCATCAAGCGGTAGGTAAACCTGTCACATCTGGCCGTCTCGCTTGGAGGGACAATGACAAGACCAAGCCTACCAACTCTTGTGGGTTGGCCCCCACTTTTGTACGTATGCATAGGCACTGTGGAATGCCTTTAACGTATAAAAGGGGGATCCATGCTACCGAGAAGGGGGTTGGTTCGGTTAAGTTCGACTAAGTTAGATTCACAATACAGTGGAGAAGGCTTCATCCTCTTTCACTTAGAACAACATCTAAGAACTCATTGCAAACTTTATCATATAGAGCAAGACACAGGAGTATGGTATTATGCTTCTGAGTGGCCTGAACCTATATACATCATTTGTCCACATCCTCTCGCGTGACCCGAACACGAGCTCGTGTACCTGCATCCTGGCCGAACTTCCAAGGGAGGGTATCTTTCCTTCTTGCTAGAGGAGCTTCCTGCTCCAACACCTGGCATCCCAAGACAAGACAAGTAGTAAGGAAAAAAACTAAAATACCTCTTATCAATACGAAATTAGAATTAGCAGGTGGATAGGTAAGAGATGTCGAAGGGTTAAAATTTCTTGATATGTAGATGAGGGTAGGGAAGAAGATTGTCGGTGATATGGGCCCGGGGGTATGACGAGAATACGATATCTGAAGAAGGAAGACGCCTTCGCTCACCAGGGGCTCCAAAGATATGTCCTGAACGGCTCATGCGGGTCCGGGCCACGGGCGGTCATGTGGCCATCCCAAAGGGGACTTGGCCCGGGAGCTGCCCGGAGGCCGCCGCTCCCCAGATGGTAGGGTTCGGGATCACCCGGACCCCCGTCCATCAACCCGCACCTCTCCGAGAGAGGAACGAGATCAACCGCCAACTGCCAACCACCACATTTAATGCCTAGAGAGAGGCCAGACGCCTACGCCGTCACATTTATTACGATGTGAGGCACGTCCGATGCCCGCTCATCATCACCCTTTTGCTCGTCACGAGGGAGAGAGGGAGAAAGTCTTTGACGGCGACCGCAGTATGGCCGCACGGTCAGTCCACGCACGCCTCCCTCCACGCCCCGTCCAGTCGCATTAAATGTGATGGGCGGCCGCGTGGGAGAGAGGATACGGGCGCTAGGGGTGTCACGTCAACCCCTCTCCAGGCGGAGAGCCACTGACCGGTAGGCCCCACTGGAGTAGGTAAGTTGACCCCTCCTCTCGTCAACAGCATGGCAGCCACGATGCCCGTTTTTCTCCTCCAACTCCCGCAACATGGCAAGCAGGAATAGGGGTAGACCCCCGACAAGACAAGGCAAGAGCCGCTCCATCACGTGGAGCGGAGTAGAGAAAGCTAGGACTACTGTGGTGTCCCCTTGCACTATAAAAGGATACCCAAGTCCATTATAGAGAGGGTTGGTCTTTGGGTCAGCTTCTTCAACCTTTGGCTTCAAGCATCTCGCCTCAATCATTAGCTCCAGCTTCCCCAAGGAAGAATGTCACACCCGGGTTTTTCCCTAATTCATTTAAATAATTTACCCCGAAATAATCGGAATTTCGAAATTAACCGAGCCAACCAATAATTTTAAAATGCAATTAATAAATGGAAACAACATGGTAGGATTTTTCTTGAATTCTGCATGTCAAAATACGGTAACAGGATTTTTACTGGAATTTTTAGAGCACTCTAAGTATTTTTAATCAATTAAATAAGAAATTAGGAATTAATTAAGCCCCCAAAAATCCTTTTTCCTTTTTCTTTTCTTTTCCGTACAGGCCGCACAGTGTTCCCGCTCTCCCCCTTGGGCCGCCGGCCCGGTTCCCTCCCCGGCCCAAGCCGCCCGCGCGCGCGCGCCCCTTCGGTCGTGGGCCGAGGCCCGCGACGCCCGCCGCGTCGTGCAAGTCTGCGGAGCCTCCTCGCCGCGATTCACCGGCAGTGGGTCCCACCTGTCAGTCCCCGTCCCCACGCCCGGCCGGGCCGGCCGCCGCCCCGCCATGCGCGCCGCCACTCCGCTCCTTTCCGTTTGAATCCGAGCCATGTCGGAGCCATGCCGGGCCCAATCTCGCAACGCCGCATCCATCCCCGCAACCCTCGCGCCCGATGGAAACCCTATCCGCACGGAATTCGTTGCCGTTGTTTCCCTCTCTCTCTCTCTGAATCCGTGAACAACGGCGACAAATCCGTGTCGTTTCCGTGCTCGTTTCGGTCCCGTTGTGCCCCTATAAAACTCCCCCTTCGTCGCCGCGCGTTTCCCCTTTGTTTCCCCCTTGCGCTAGCCCCAAATCCGCCGTTGCCATCGTCGTCGTCTCCAACGCCGGTGAGTGCGCCGCCGTTCTTTTTCTCTTCGGTTTTCCGGGTTTCCTCCTGAGCCGCTCCCGTGCGCGACTTCTTCGCTCTCCGTTGTGGTCCCCGCGTCCGCAAGCACCCTCCTCCGCCGTCGCCGCGTGCCGCGGAGACCGCCGGCCGCGCGGCCATGGCCGGCGGCGAGCTCGAGCCGCCGCCCAAAACCCTAACCCTAGCGTCGTTTCCTCTGGACCGTCCGATCGGTCGGATCGGGAGAATCCGCGCCGTCCGATCGCGCCCGATCCGTCGCCGTTCGATCCGGCCGCACGCCGGATGGCCGCCGCGTGTCCGCCTTTGGCCACCGCCCGAACCCTAACCCTAGCCGCGATCCGCACCGTCCGATCCTTCGGATTGGGCGGATCCGGACCGTTCTCTCGCGCGCAAGCCGCCGCCGTCCGATCGCCGCCGCCCCTCCCGATGGTTGCCGCGTGTCCCCGCTCTCTCCGCCGCTGCCGTGGACTCGGTCCACCGTGGACCGCGCCCGTGCCGCTTGCGTCAGCCGCTTGCACCAGCTGACGTCAGCCCTACCGCTTGTGCCATGCTTGCGTCACCCGGGGGCTTAATTGCGCAATAAATAGTTTTAATCTTTTCAGTTTAGTTTAAAAATCGCAATTAAAACTTCTAAAATTCATATCTTTTGAATCCGAGCTCCGTTTTAGCCCATTCAAATTTTATTAAATCCAGAAAAATGTCAAGAATCCATTAAAAATACTTTTCAGTGCTGTTTCAGTAGACTTTTAGGGTGTTTTTGAGTGCTTTGTTTGTCGTGTAGATCCCGAGTTTTCCGCGAGCCCGTTCTCTTCGAAGTAGTCGCCGAGGTTCCTCGCTCCGAGCAAGGCAAGTCATACCTTACATTGACCATATTGTACCTATTTTATGTAAATACCTCTTTTTCTTTCAAATACTGCATATGTTTTAGAATGTCATTTCATGGGATGTTTATACCTATTATACTCGACCATAGGATTGTTTACCTTATACCATTGATAACTTGGGGTTCAATGTGACTAGATGATAGCTTAAGGTTTGCTTAGTTATGCTTAGCGCAACTAGCTCACTTAAGGGAATCACACTAATCAAGTTTATTACTAAAAGTTAACTCTCGATGATGTTAAGTTGTGATCCCGTTTCTAATAATATTGATTTATGAAAAGGTGGGTCGTGAGCACATGGTTGGACTTTGGTTAGCGTGCTCATGACGATTAAGGACCGGTTCTCGGGAAACCCTGGAAGAAATGCCGTGCATACCACAAGCCAGCATGGGTAATGGCTGGGTCTGTAGCGTAGCTGTCTCTAGTTAACGTATCCCAGAGAGGGTGGGCGTGATGGAGTTGGGTCGGCCCCGGTTTTAAGGGTTGATCAGCTTCCGGATTCACCGCGGCACTAGAGGGGGCTGCCCATTGCCCGATGGGAATGGGGGCGAAACCTTGGTGTGGTACGATTGATTAGAGGGGGTTATGTGAAGGGTCCTGTCACAGTTCCTTTCCGGGGTACCATGGTGGTGCACCGGCGCACGGTAACGTGTTGTGGGATTGTGTCTTGTGGGTACAGTTGTACACCTCTGATCAGAGTAAAAACTATTCGAATAGCCGTGCCCACGGTTACGGGCGATCGACCAGATTCACCTTGATTAGTCTCATTTATTTATTTGAATGAAATGTTGAAGTATGACTAGTGCAGGTGGATGGATGGGCCTGTTGCAACGTGGTTTGAGCGTTGGATAGTGTTTATTTAATACTGCTTAAATATTACTACTGTTTTACTGTCTTCAAATATTGTTATTATATTCTGCAAATGCTGTTTATGCAAATTGAGCCCTTAACCTTTCCTTGTTATTTATCTTGCATCATGTCCCCTTTTCCGGTGTGACTTGTTGAGTACGGTGGTTGTACTCAGCCTTGCTTCTTTTTCCCCCTTCAGTGTCAGAGGTTGAGATCGAGGTCTCCGAGGAGGTGTAGGCTTGTTCTCGTCAAGGTTTAGCTGTGGTGTTGGCGTCCTGCTTCGCTCGTGTCAAGTTTAGCTTAAGTCAGTTTTATTTTCCTTTCCGCTGCATTTGTGTAACTCTTTTATATTGTTTCTAAGACGAGGATTCTGTATTATCAATAACGTCGATTTGTGTACCTCGGCTGATGCCTGGACGAGGGTGAAATGCACAAATTAGCTGCAGAAATTATGATGTGAATTTCTGGGCGTGACAAAGAACAACCACACCAATCCTTGTAATTCATTCTCCACATAGTACAAAAACAGGAGTAGGGTATTACATCTCCTTGACGGCCCGAACCTGTATAAACTCTTCTGTGTCTTTTACGATTGCGACTTTTCTCCACCTTCCTACTTTCCCTCTACCTCACCCCGAGTTCGAACCCTGATTCACCGCTCCCCTGTGCCGAACCAAAAAGGGGGTCCCTCGGGTCCCCGCGTGTTGAGCACACGCATCGACAAAGATTGGTATTGATTCATTTTGATGGAACATACATCGGGAGGTGTTAGGTTTGACGGAACCTTTGTGGCAAACAACACTAAGGTTGCGTTCTATACTACAGTTTTTTAATTTTTACTCCTTCGTTTTTCTTGTGCATGCTTTTCAAATTGCTAAATAATGTATTTTTTAAAAAAAATCTATAGAAAAGTTGCTTTAAAAAATCATATCAATCTATTTTTTAAGTTTTTAGCTTATACTTAATTAATCATACGCTAATCCACCATTTTGTTTTGCGTGACGGAGGAAAGGGTTCACAACCCCTCAAACGAACATAGCCTAAGTTTTATGGGTAGTGTATGGAATAAGGTGGGTTTCAAGGGTAAAAAACTACTACCCTCAACCTCTGCAGCCGCACATAAAATGGTTTTGAGTTTAATATTAATTTGTAAAAAGTGAACTCAAAAGACAACAGATTTTATTTTCTTGATGGTTCATATTTCTATTTTTTGCAATTAATGCGATGAAGACCATTTCTACAATGACCCCGCTGTATTTATTACATAAAGATCACTTTATAAGGGTATTAACATTGCTTAGGCCAATCTCAATGGGCATTTCATCATAGTTTCATACATATAATAGGGTGACACATCAATAATTTAGGATCTTTTGCATGAAACAAAGAGGAGAGATAAAGGAATCGTTTCATCCCCACGACACAACCGAGCTTGGTTTCAAAGTCGTTGGAAATCGCGTGAAACCAGCGTTGAGGCAGAAAATTTCATTCGGATGATCCCCTGCTCCAGCCTTCAGGCGTGCGAATCGACCCGTCCCCAACGATTTTGCCCGTCCTTGCGCACGAATTGGCCCTTCCCCAATCCTTCCCTTTCTCCTGGCGATTCCCTTTCTCCCCAATCCAGTCGGCGGCGGCGATGGATGCAGGAGGGAGCACCCGGCGACGCCCATTTGCTACACGAGGTAGAGGACGCAGGGGCACTCGGATGGGAATGAAGACGACGACCTCGGCTGCGCCGTCGGCCTCCAACTCGTTGGTGTCGCTGACATCCCTCCCAGCGGCGCCGCAGGTTTCGTCCCTGTCTATTCCGACTTTCTCCTCTTCTGTATCGAGTACCACTGTAGCGCTTTCAGCTTCCAACTAGCTGCCGCCGTCTAATACCCTCCCAGCGCCGAGATCCCCTATTGTGCGGAGTTGAAGCAAGAAGATGAATTATCCTTCCATTTGAAGCAAGAAGATGATTTACTTTTGGAGGACTCTCTAGTCTCTACCAATTTGTTTTTAGTTTTCACGCGATACTGCAACGGCTGAACCCAACTGCCACGTTGGAAGCCCACGACTGTGGCGCGACCCTTCGCCGGCGATGAACTCCCCGGTGGTCGTGCCACATGACCAGGAACCACGACCCTAAGTCCCTCGCCGTCCTCCTCCGTGCCCAGATGCACCCTGACCCCATCTCTGATTAACCCACTGTTTTAATTTTGCAGTGTGCGCTCCGGTGGTTTGACTGATGATTCTCTTCTATTTTGTTTTTTAGGCTGTTCATCCAATTATGAATTTGATTGACTTGAATAAAAGATTGGGCGTTGGTCGCCGGTGCTTTGGGTGTAAAATCAACGTGTGTTTGATTCTTTATTGCATGATGCAAAATTGGCGTTTGGGATTTATTGGTTTGAGTGTTTTGATTTTGGGAGAGTTGAATTTTCGGATGATGAACAGTGCTCAGTCGGCTGCCACAGCCGATCTGACCGAGTGTGTTTTGCCGGTCTGATCGGAGGTGTCTTGGCGGTCAGACCGGGCAGTTGTCTGCGGTCAGACCGGCCGAGCCAGTCCGACTGGTTGCCGATTGCGTTTCGGTTTTGGTTTCGGTTTGTTTCCATACACATACATGGAAGTTTCGTGTTCCTATGCACGTGTCTGGTTGTTTATGCTAACAATGAGTCAAGTTTGGATAGCTTGTGCTCGGATATGGTATTCTTTATTTAATTATGTGCAGGTATTCTTTACGCCTCGGAAAAGTGTTGCCGGTGGTCGAGTCGGAGTCAACTTGGAGATAAGGTGACGTCCAAGATGGGGATCATGCGGGATGCTGAAGGGTAGAGATTAGTGCACATGATTGGAAAGTTTCCATATGGCATACAATGGAGATATTGTTGCTTATGGAAAGCGGAATTTCGGTTTTAGGAAAATCGAGATTGTTACGGTTGGTTTATGTATAGTTTGTTTCTTGTACGGGAAGGTTTCCTAGTGGATTAGGGCTTCTTGTATGAGTAGGATTGGACCACACCTTCTTCCCGGTTAGACCGCAAGTACATTGGCGGTCAGACCGGCGGGCATTGGACTTCATCAGCGTCGGCTACATCGACAATCGGTTGAGGCGATTGGCTACGGGCGGTCAGACCGAAGGTCATCAAGCGGTCGACCGGCCGAACAAAGACGGCCGGGATCGGCGCGATACCTACGGTCAAACCGGCCGAAACAGAGGTAAAGTTTTATTTTCGCTAAAACTTTGTTTTTTGGGGTACTCAACCATTCACCCCCCTCTGGTTGACTTTTCGTTGGGCATTCGATCCTACAAGTGGTATCAGAGCCACGTTTTTCTGCTTTGGATTTTCTTTGATCTAAAGTTTTTCATCTTGTCGGATAAATTTTCAACAAAACCGCATGTTTTCGATGGCACCGATTTTGCGTATTGGTGTAGTAAGATGCAATCTTACATCATGGCTCAAGACTATGATGTGTGGCAAAAGGTTACGCTTCCCTACACCATACCCGATGCCATTAATACTGATGCTTTGAAAACTGAGTTTAATAACAATTGCAAAGCTCGAAACATCTTGTTGAATGAAATTTCGCGTTCTGATTTTGATCGTGTTTCTCATCTTCAAACCGCAAATGAAATTTGGAACGCTTTGAAAAACTTTCATCAAGGAACTACAAACATAAAAGAACTTCGTCGAGATCTATTTAAAAAGGAATATATAAAAATTTGAGATGAAACCTACTGAAGCTTTGGATGACTATCTTGGTAGGTTTAATAAAATCTTGAGCAATCTTAGATCTGTTGATTCTTCTTATGACACTAATTATCCACAGTCTGAGATTTCTCGTCACTTTTTAAATGGTCTTGACATGTCTGTTTGGGAGATGACAGTAACTTCTATTCAAGAATCTGTTAACATGACAAATTTGACTTTGGATTCGCTTTATACAAAACTCAAAACTCATGAGATGAATATTCTTTCTCGAAAAACGGATTCTAAGTCAAGTGCTTTGATTTCTCCTTCGACTTCTTCAGATGTTGCTTCTTCGTCATCTCCAAATGCTCTTGCTTTGATTAACGCCATGTCCGATGAACAACTCGAGCAATTCGAGAAGGAGGACTTGGCTCTTGCTACTAACAAACTTTTCAGAGCTATGAACAGAGTAAGGTTCAGGAAGAAAGAAGGACCAACGCGTTGCTTTGAGTGCAGCGCCTTGGATCACATCCGCTCAAACTGCCCCAAGCTTGGGAGGAGCAAGAAGGAGGACAAGAGCGTCGAAAAGACAAAGGATGACAAGCCCAAGGGTAGGCGTTCCAAGGAGATGATCAAGAAAGTGCTGAGTCAAGTCTATGCCGCTTTTGAGCCACTCAGCAACATAGACTCTGATAGTGAGGAGGAGAAGGGCAAGAACATCTCCGGCGTTTGTCTCATGATGCGTGGAGATGAAGATTCTTCAGATGAAGAAAATGAGGTAAGCTCACTTGAGGATGCAATTCTTGTTTTAAGTGCTAAGAATAAAAAATGTGAGAAAATGTTTAAAAAACAAGAATTTGTAACTGGATCCTTAAATACTGAAATTGCTAGATTGAAATCTCTTATTCCCAATGATGATAATTGCAAAAATTGTGAGGTTTTAATGCTTGAAATTTCAAAGATTAGAGATATCAACGATTCTCAAGTTTTGGCTACTAAACCTTGTTTAACTTGTGATGCTAATGAATTGAAATTAAAAGATGCTTTAGCTCGTGTTAGGTATATGGAAGAACTAGTTAAACAAGATGAGGTAGCTTCTTGCTCTAGATGTCGCAAAGGTAAAGATGTCATGATTGGTTGTGAAAATTGTGTAAATCTTGAAAAAGAAGTTTCTTACTTGAAAAGTTCTTTGCAAAAATTTTCGATGGTAAGAAATAACTTAACATGATTTTGGACAAATCTAAAATGTGTTGCAACAACAAGGGAATAGGTTTTGATGCTCATGATTATTTCACCAAAGGTGTTTTGAATTTGACTGAAAGTGGTGAAATCTTAACAAAACCTAATGCCTTGAAAACAATTTTCAAATCTTGGAAATTTGCCTTCTCTTTGTTTGTTTAAAAGAAACTAAAACCAATATTTCAAAACCATCGGTTTCTACTTGTGCTCCTAATTATCATAAGAGATATAATTGTTCGTATAGTGGAAAAGATGGACATTTGGTTGGATTTTGTTTTAGATTTGCCCGTAAACAGAAAAAGAAAAGATAAATTGCTTTTGCAAAGCAACGATGGCAAAAATCGGGTTTTGGTTCGAGGAGCTCAGTTAGACCGACACTGACTAGTCGGTCGACCGACCACGACTCAGCGGTCGACCGCAGCTTGAACAGCGGTCGACCGGCAGCCGCTCGGCCGATCACAGTGCAGCCGCGGCCGACCGGCCTCGGGGTAGTTTTGTGCATAATTCAAATCAGACTTTTGTAAAGCAACAAGGTAATGTTTCAGGTAAGTCTGGTTCTAATTTTGTTTGCGCATACGTACCTACTAGTTCTACTGGTCGTGTGACTCAGTGTTGGGTTCCAAAATTTCTTATTTCTAACCCCAACATGGAGGCCTCGACAACTTCTTGTTTGTAGGTATTTTGATGGCATACTCCCCATATGTGTGTAATGTGAAGACAACGATTGTTTTTCATGATGACAACAAGAAGTGGATATATGTCATTTTATGAGAACCTTGGTGATATCATTTGCAATTGGATGTCTTCTTCAAAGATCTTTAATTTCTTCTTTGTTTTTCCTTAGGAAAATTGGAGGTTAATTTTAGGGGGAGTTTATGTTTTTGTGCATTCGTGTTTGATTCTTCTCGCTTTGCTTTTCTTCGAGGGGAATTGGGAATCATTCATCCTTTTGGCATGTTTTGAGGGGGAGTTTTTGTACTCTTTGTTTTATCAAGCTACATGATTAAAAAAGAGAGCTTTATCCATACATATTGTATTCATGTGCATGCTAGCAATATTATGAAGGTTTATTTGTCACTAGCATAGCTTATATATATTCTAGTATTTTTATGAGATCTAGATTTTATATTTAAGAGAAATAATGCATGACACTTTAATTTTACACTTGAATTAAAGAAATATGCAAATTGATACTCGTACTTGTGTTGGATTTTAAATGCTTATATATATTATGTTGCTTTAATATTCCTCAAATTACTTAAAATTGCTCATTGTAAAAAGAGAATAAATATTATCTATGAAAGAAAAAAAATGAATACTGAATCCTTGGAAACAGTCTTGACGACAAGGACGTATTCGATGTCAGAAAAATAATGAGTACCGAATCCTTGGAAACAGCTTGATGACAAGGACGTACTCGAAATAATTGAGAGAAAAAAAGAGCAAAAATATGGCTCAAATCAATATGAAAAAGTTTTTCTTGAATTATATGTGCAAAAAGGTATATTTGAGAAAGAATAAAGATTGCAATCGATATATATATTTGGGTTTATCTTTCAACCTATGTGCTTGTAAAGATGTTGCATTATAAATCATTGAAATCCATGAATCTTTATTATGTTATTGCTCTTAATTATAAAATATTTGATTCATGATTATACTTTAATGTATATTTTCTATCTACTTGATAAATTTATCTTCTTATTATTGCAACACATGACTTGACTTGCTTTATATATGGTGCTAAGCTCTTAAACATTCATAAACATAATTCCTATGCTTGACGAATTCATTGTCAAAAGGGGGAGAACATAATGTTGTTTGGGAGAACAAAAGTACAAGTTTACAAAGTTTTTCTTGGGTCAAAGGATTTTCTTTCTTTTAAAAAGGGGGAGAAATTTTCTTTGATTTTTGAGCACTCAAATGCTTTTTATCATTTTTATTTTTACTTTTTCAAACATCAAAACAACTATTTTATTTTGTTTGCCAATGTGTTCATCAAGGGGAGGTTGTAAAATCAACGTGTGTTTGATTCTTTATTGAATGATAAAAAATGGCGTTTGAGATTTATTGGTTTGAGTGTTTTGATTTTGGGAGAGTTGAATTTTCGGATGATGAACAATGTTCAGTCGGCTGCCACAGCCGGTCTGACCGGGTGTGTTCTGCTGGTCTGACCGGAGGTGTCTTGGCGGTCGACCGGCGGTTGCTGCGGTCGACCCGAGCCGATCCGGCCGGTTGCCGATTGCGTTTCGGTTTTGGTTTTGATTTGTTTCCTTACACATACATGAAAGTTTCGTGTTCCTATGCACGTGTCTGGTTGTTTATGCTAACAATGAGTCAAGTTTGGATAGCTTGTGCTCGGATATGGTATTCTTTATTTAATTATGTGCAGGTATTCTTTACGTCTCGGAAAAGTGTTGCCGGTGGTCGAGTCGGAGTCAACTTGAAGATAAGGTGACGTCCAAGATGGGGATCATGCGGGATGCTGAAGGGTAGAGATTAGTGCACATGATTGGAAAGTTTCCATATGGCATACAATGGAGATATTGTTGCTTATGGAAAGCGGAATTTCGGTTTTAGAAAAATCGAGATTGTTACGGTTGGTTTATGTATAGTTTGTTTCTTGTACGGGAAGGTTTCCTAGTGGATTAGGGCTTCTTGTATGAGTAGGATTCGTGGCTCTTGGCTGTGAATTTTAGGTATAAATACTGAGGGGAGGCGTGGCCTCTCAGTATCGCTTCTATTGCTTGGAGTTCAAGTTTTTAGGGTTTCGAGTTAGAGTTTAGCTTGAGATTTTGTTATGAGTGCTTTGCATGCACTTTGTAAACATAGAGAGTTTCAATAAAGATCAATTTTCTTGATAGTTCTTTGTGTCTACTTCTTCTTTGGTGTGGCGGCGTAATTGTTGGTTCAACCGGATCTGCTAAACGGTCAGACCGTAGATACTACGACGGTCAGACCGCGCCTTCTTCCCGGTTAGACCGCAAGTACATTGGCGGTCAGACCGGCGGGCATTGGACTTCATCGGCGTCGGCTACATCGACAATCGGTTGAGGCGATCGGCTACGGGCGGTCAGACCGAAGGTCATCAGGCGGTCAGACCGGCTGAACAGCACGGTCAGACCTGAACAACACGGTCAGACCGGCGCGATACCTGCGGTCAGACCGGCTTCAGAAAACAGAGGTAAAGTTTTATTTCCGCTAAAACTTTGTTTTTTGGGGTACTCAACCATTCACCCCCCCTCTGGTTGGCTTTTCGTTGGGCATTCGATCCTACATTGGGTACTTCCATCCTGCAATACCAGGTTGCTTGGAGTATTCTGTTGCTTGTTATGGTTTCTTGCACTTGTGGACTATTACTGATTGGCTGATTGCTGGTGATGGTATGACTAAATGTGACACTAAGTGTTGATATCTAGATGGTATTTTCCAAATGTTTGAGATTTTTGTAGGGACCAAATCAATGCATCATTTACAGTTCTTATACATTTGTGAACAAATTGTAGACCTGGTGCAGAATGATTGTTTTGAGTTGTAGTAACTATCTTTGTTTGAGTGCTCTCACTATCTTTATTAAAATTTGGGGAACCGTTGATTTTGATTGAAGTTGCTCTGCTCAAAGATACAGCCACATCTATACAGGTTAGTGAACTTATAGCACAGTACATCTATCTGAGCATTCCACTCCATTGCAACCTATTAACTTCTGTCATATCAGGAAGTTTTGTGGGATGACCCTCCAACTCCTGAAAGTGAAGCCAGATGTGCATTATTTTACTCAATATCATCAACCCAGGTAAACAAATCTTCTTAGGATTATGACAGTAAATGAGGTGCTATGCTAGATAAATTAGCAAGAGTGACAAAATGGTGCCTACCTGCTAACAAACTGATCGTCCATTGCTATCAGCTAGGCCTATCAGGTATTAATCTGGGAAGGGATATGCCTTCAGTACAGGTACCACTTTCAAATTCTGTGATCATTTTTCAACCTTACTGTTGTTTTATGCTTAAGTACTGGATATGTAATAGACAGTACTATATGGTGGCTGTAGCACCAGTTGTAAACTGATAGTTCATAATGGTAACTAAGCTTTTGTAGCCTATATTTACTGATAAATCAAAGTCAATATGCTTGTTTGTTGGCATTTCATGCAGATTTTTGCAACACTTAGTCCAATCCCTGGTTTCATGCAATGGCTTCTTGCTAAGCTGGCATCCCAAATAAAGTTAGCAGAGGCAGAATCACAGGATGGCAGTTTATTAGAAGGAACAAAGTTCCACTTTCAGAGAATCCATCCTTCTTCCGGAGGAAGAGAGGATGATACATGATGCGGTGTATGTTCCTTTTCATAAAAAAATAGCAAATTGTACTTCACATAATTTCAACTTTTTTTTCATATTCTCTGTACTTATATTAAAAAATGTATCTTTGTTTTTTATCTTGACTTTTGTTTTCATTTTCTTTCATAGACTTTGGTTTTATAAAAAAATCAGTCTCTTAATTCTGGAAATGCTGTCTCTTTTTTCTTTTGTAGTTAACGCCATTACATGTTCATGTGAAATTTTGATCAGTCAATAGAGGAGTAAAGGTCTGCTTTGTGATTTATAATCATCTGCGCTACAAAAGTCTATAAAACTGTGCAACGAAACTATCTCACTGAGAGAGATTGTTTCATGTTTCACCTTCCAAAACAAGTAGTATTGAAAACAATGACATAAAACGTTGCATTGAGACTGGCTTTATAACCAAACCAAGCAATAAGGGTGGGCTCGTTATTAACTAAAACAATAGTAGGAAAACCTCACAATATGTGAATGCAAGAGTGGGGAAACAAAATGGAACCCATCTTCAAGCAGCCTATCACAAGCCTTGGTGTGACTTAAAAAAGTGAGGTGGAACCCGTCATATTTCCTTACTACCAGCAATAATGTTGTGACCTGGTAGTAATTATTTACTAATCTCACAATGCTTGTTACATGTAATAAGTACCTATTTAATGCCTACTACATGCTTTACTATGTTGTAGATGCTCTAACAATTATGAGTGCCCTAAGAGCAAGTTTTATAGTAGAGGTTGATGCTACCTCTAATTTTTGCCACGTCATCTACTTATCAATCAAGAGCAACATATTACCTCTAATACACAAGCTCTAATATTTGTTATTAGTTAACTCTCACACAATCTCATTTTTCTCTTTGCCCCTTTTCTTGAATATTAGAGGTTGTCCCTTAGCATGAGTGGTGGCTCAAAATGGTGAGGTGGAGCAGAGATAGTAGGAGCCACCCCTCGTGTAAGAGCGGGTACAATAGCTTATCTTAGCCAGCTCCTGTGGGGATGCCTCCTCGGGGTAACCCATGCTAAGGAAAGAAGGTCGGGAAGGTCGGACCGAGAGCCCTCGGGCTAGGGTCGGAAGCCAGACCTCGGGCAAGGATGGCTAGCCCGACCTTAGCCCCTCAGCTCGACCTCCACGCGCGGCTCCGACCAAAAAAGGATTGGCTTTCTCCCTCGGAAAGGAGGCTTCCTTGACAAGCCTCGCATATGAGACAAGGGGGAACAAGCCGGCAGAGGATGATGTCACCTGGCAAGACTGTGCATAAGATGCCTGCAGCGAGCGGATCCAGAGATAAGACTGCGCGCAAGACGCCCACGGCGAGCGGATCCAAAGACCATTCTGTTTTGCTTTTCAGCTTTATCCTGTATTTGCTTGTTGATGAGAAATTTCTCTCACGGGCTGGCCTGGGAGATCTGCTTAACTCCAGTGCAGGTCCTTCTCGGCTACCTATGCTTGTACAAGGTGTGCCAGTTGGTTTGATCTGTTAACCAACAAGAAAAATAGAGATATATGCATTAAGTGTAAAGTTAGATCCTACTGGATCGGCTGCAAGAGTCAATTTATATATATATGTTATCCCGAAGTGTATTTAAACCAAGTGACTAGAATAGATCGGTTGCGCCAAGACAGTATTAACCACTTAATCCAAATATACAATGGGATAATAAATATATGCTTTAACAATCTAGCCGATGTCATAAGTCCAACTGTGAATCGGCTAATGCTCCGATTGATCTGATGAAAAGATATTGATCTGAGCTAAATGCCCTAAATCTAGATCAGTCGGCTATAGGCTGACAAACAGATTCTGCTTAGGGCATTTAACTAGAGCAAAATCTTAATATAAGAGGCAGTTTTAATAAATCTGATAGCAAATATATCAAAGGAATATTAAAACAGATAAGACCGGCTGAAACCCCGGCACTGTCTCTAAACATATACATCTAGCCGAATAGATCATAAAAGCTCTAAAAATGACTTAATAGATCAATAGTGATGCAACATTAAGTATAAAAAGAACAATCTGATCTAGTGTAGCTGATGTAAATACCTCGAGATGATAGATATCACATATAATTTAGGCCAACCCTTAGATCTAGCTCTATCAGTTGCTAATTCTTGACAGAAACGAGCCGATGTCGAGACAGATCTAAACATTGTTCTAGATTATATGTGATATATGATAATTATCGTAGTATAAATCATCGAATTTAGAGTGTCATAGCGATGGAAGCACTAAATTCGACGAGATACACCACTAATGACAAATATTTACCTTAACTTGGGGATCGAAACGATGTAGCTCGAAGCCGGATCAGTTGTTCGTCTGAAGAAAGAAGGAGGTGATGCGCCGAAGGTTGTATTGATTGTGTGAATGACTAATTACAAGGATCTCGGGTCCTATTTATACCCAAGAATAACATTATCTGTACAGACCCTGGTCTCTATCTAATCTACTATTTAAAATACGACAAAACCCCGGGATAAGGACCCATGCCGTATTACAATAGACAGTCCAAATAAATTACTAATTTACAGATACAATTATCGTTACAGGGCTCTATCCGTAGATGGCAATATCTTTTAGCGCTCAATTTGCGAACCAAATCTTCTATTTATTTTAAAGCACTTTCATTGGGAACGGTTTTACCTTCTCCTCTGACTCAGCATCGGCTATCGGCTATCCTTGTCCAATCCAACCTCAGCCGATTGACCTCGTAGCCCATGCACCGCAGTCGACTCGACCTCTTTTCTTCCAAATCGATTCCGTCTCTATCTCGGCAGGGACTTAGGCATTTGCTCACCAAATTTAGTCGTTAGCACATGCCCCCCAAGTCCGTGATAAGATAATATCGCGGATTTGCTGCATTTCCAAATTCCCGCTTTCTCCGACCGAAACCGTTTCGGCTGCCCAAAAATATCCTTTAAATACCGCCTTCGTGGCCACCGCCACGTGTCACATTACCACAAACCAACAGCCACCTCAGCAACCCTTGAGTTCTCCGGCGACCTCCTCGGCGAACTCAGCGACCTCGGCGACCTCGTCTTCCTCGGCGAACCCTAAGAAGCGGCAATCACCAACAATGGATTCTTCAAGCGCCCACTCCGAGGCAACCCAGACAGAATACCCAGAGGTAAGTCTCATCGGCTATCACCCTTTACTCCGCGCAATTTGGCTTTCAACTTTCGTAACCTTGTCTTTCCATCCTTTAAACTACAGCAGCCCCAATCAGTTTTTATTAGGGCCGATTGGCAACATAGACCCCAGCGAGCTCATCAATGCCGAAACGAACACAGTCTCCTTCAAATTTTCTACTCCCAACCTAGCTCACTGGTCTAGTGCCTTCAAATCCTGGCCCTCAACGGATAAAACTTGGCCAGCTTGGTACTCACGGATGTCGGCTAGGCTACAGACCCACTGGATTGAGATAGGGATAAATCAATGCCTAGCCCTGACAATAGCCGATATCTCAAAGGATGAACCTCTCTTATCGGCTGCCACCTATTTCTGGTCGGATACGCTAAATGCGTTCCTTTTTAGGCAAGGGCCAATGATACCAACCCTTATGGATATGGTGATGATCACAGGGTTAGACATAACATCAACAGTTGACCCAATCGGCCTCAATATCAAATGCTCTCACAATTTCAAGATCAAAAGCATAGGGGGTTGGAGCAAGTTTATTTCCATGAATATGAAGGACGGCCCAATCATTGAGAGAGAACACACCGCTTTCCTGTTAATGTGGTTAGAGAAGTATGTCTTCTGCGGGTCGAGCTGTGGGCCGACGAGCAACTGGCAGCATGTAGCCGAAGCCCTAGTAAGCAAGAAGCAAGTACCTCTGGGGAAATATTTGCTCGGCTACTTATACCAAATGCTAAGCAGTGCATCGGCTTGGCTAGCTTCTCAACAAGCCGTTCAACACAGGAGGGCCCTGGTGGCTGCTACAACTATGGTTAAACCTTCACCACCACCGGGTTGCAGAAAAACCATCCCCACTAAAAGCCGATTTCCCCTTAATCGAGCCGAGATTCGAAGATGATGAAGAAGTAACGACCCGCCGATGCTTATCATATGGGGAGGCAGTAGCAACCTATCCCTGATCCAAACTGACAGCCGAAGACTTCAAAGATTGGTTTGGCAACCTGTACAGCGGCTTCCCAAGCACTTCAAGGATATGGTTTGCTTATACAGACTTTGAAAAATTTGAACTCCCAGATAATCTTCGGCTAGATGAACTCAATTCTGAAAGCTATGATAAGCCGAGGGAAATCTATACATCGGCTATCACACCCTGCATACTACCAGTCGGCATCCACCAAGGACGCAACATTCAAAAGTCCTACGAATTTTATCATCCGATGGTAGCCGCAAGACAACTTGGTATGGGTCAACTACCGATCGGCCTGTATTACATAGACAAGATCCAGACCAGAGGCAAGATCGAGGGTGGCATCATGATGAATCGGCTGCTCAATATACCTGGCCCCCTTCTAGGCAATATTGACAACATCGATCTGGCAGTGAGGAGGACATCGATCTTCAGCCGATGGTGGAATGAATGGAAGCAGCACTTGTTCCACCAGTCGGCCTCTATGTATCTGACCATCATCGATCCAGAAATGACCCCATCGGTAAGTATCCCTTTCCTTATCTTAGTCCCTGTTTTTCTTTCAACCCCTCTCTATATTATCGGTTGATCATACTTCATTTCTTTGCAGACAACTGACTCCTCTCCTCCGCACATAAGCAATAAGGGGTGGCCATCCACTACACCCCTGGGCTGCTATCTAGCGGTTGCGGGCTGGCCCCGTCCATCGTCGGCTGCCATGCGCCGAAAGTGGGCACTTTGCTCCACGGCCAGACCCGTGCGCCGCTGCATCGGCCAAAAAGGGCAGCACCATTGGCTGCGGCTACTCCAGCTGCAGAGAAAAAGAAACGAGCTTCAAAAAAGCCGAGGACAACCCCAGCCGATGACTTGCCCCCAGTTGATCCGGACGTGGATGCGGCCCTCGAAGAAGAAGTCAGGGATGAGGAAATGGAGGAGGCCGTCAACGCTGCCGCAGCCGAAACAAGTTCTTTCGACCAGTACGCCCAAACTCCATCGGCCGAGCAAACCACTGAGCGAACTCCAAGCCCTCCGAAACGCTTCCCTCGTCCTCAGCCGGTAAGTGTTTTTACTACTCAATCCTGCCATCTTTCACCTTTTTCACATTGCAACTTATCGGCTTTTGGCATCCATAGGCCAAGAAGTTAGCCACAAAGAAGAAAACGACTCCCCCTCCTTCGGTAAACTCAATCCTCACTTCTTCCTCACTAGCGCAGCCGAATTTCTAACTCACATTTTCTTTTGCAGCCTCCCCGCGTTCCAACATCTGCCCTCCGTGCATCGACGGAGCCAACGCCAATTGCCGCGCGCCAAAGATGCTGAGGATGTGGCTACCTAAGTTCCAGCTGTCCGAGTAAGTCCTGCTTAACTTTACAAAATCAGCTTATTAGTCATGTCGGCTCTCTAACCAATTTCCAACTTTCAGTCTGTAGCTGATCTCCTGGACTTTGACTTATCAGAATTCCTTGATCCCGACGAGAGCGTCAATAAGGCCGTGGTTGTATCAGACAATGAACTACAAGCCACCTTGTCGGATATAGCCAAACGGCTGGAGTGCTCTCTGGATTTCTTGGTCATCGATTGCGGTTCCATCCGTAGTCGGTTCGAACATATCCAAGATCGGCTACCGGACCAGTTGGCTGACACCATCGCGCCAGCTACTTTTCTGGAGGCGCATCGGCACAAACTCGAACGAGCTAAATAGAGGATAGCCGATCGTCGTGAGAACAAGGCCCTAGAAGCTACCATCAAGGCCAGCCAGCAAGATATTACTGTCGAAAAGGCCAAATTTGACGCTCTGAAGACCGAGCCGATTGCCGAACTCGATCGGCTTCGCAAATGCCGGGAAGAGCTAATAGCCGAGCTTGCCAACGTTGATGCCGATATCGTGGCCAAAGAACAACGCGTGGCCGGCCTGCCGAAGGAGATCAAGGACCAGCGAGCAAAGATCAAGGCAGCCATGTCAAATCTGTCGGACATGGACAAGGCGATGAAGCTGATCCCGGGGAGCGACGCAGCCGACGCAAGGGCCATAGAAGAAATAGACATGATCCGCCGCAAGGCAATATCGGCCATCAAGGACTTCCTTAAGCGCTGAGCTGGTTGTAATAGTTGGGGCAGAATTTGTAAACCTTGCAATCTGGCTATCACTTGTAATCGGATTACATTGTCCACCTTTTGTAATCGGCTAACATTGTCTCTTGCAATTTCTTTTAATTATCGTCTGTAATCGGCGCTCTTTACTTGATCCCTACTTAATGCATGTTTGCTGATCACATTAAACTTTTGAAGACGTGAAAATTTTTGAAAAACTCACTCCGTCTCCTCGATATCATATTGTTTTGTATATGCATATGCCCCCAATTTCGTTGATGTCTTTGATGTCGACGAAATTATGAACTTAATACACTTGCGTCCCGTTGTCGTAACCGTCGGCCACCACCAGCAGATCACAGGGAACTAGGGGAAAAACATGGCTTGAAAATTACCTAAAGGTGATGCGTGCGTCACAACGCATCGGCTAACACGATCGGCTGAACAAACAGAGCCGAATCATGAGTTGATCCATACACTTGGGTAATATTTCTATAAATATTTGCCGTTCAGAGCCCTTCCAAACACTTCTCCATCCAGACCCTCTAGCATATAAGCTCCTTTAGAGATGCATTTGTGGATCTTGAAAGGCCCTTCCCAATTTGGTGACCACTTGCCGAATTTATTGTCCCTTGTTCCAATCGGCAATATCAGTTTCCAAACGAGTTCATCCTCTTCAAAAGACTTAGGTACAACTTTCTTATTATAATGACGGGCTACTCGTTCTTTATCCCTTGTTACTTTTTCCAAGGCCCTCATCCTTGATAACACGACGTCCTCTGATTCGTCCACCATTAGGTGATAGTAATCATCGTCTGTGAGCTGATCTTGTAGCTGAATCCGTCTTGAGCCGATGATATTTTCCCATGGCAATACTGCTTCGCGCCCATAGACCAACTTGTATGGAGGAACTTGGATAGATCCGTGGCATGCCATCTGATATGCCCAAAGTAATTCGGCTAATCGGCTATGTCATTTCTTAGGGTACTCAGAAATCTTCCTCTTTATTAGTTTGATCAAACTTTTGTTTGAAGCCTCTGCTTGCCCGTTGGCTTATGCATAGTATGGTGAAGAATTAAGTAACTTGATCCCCATGCCATCGGCAAAATGAACAAACTCGTCCGATATGAAGATAGATCCCTGGTCTGTTGTTATTGTTTGTGGGACGCCAAATCGGTAGACAATATGTTCATTAACAAACTCGATTGTGTCCCTAGAATCAACCTTTTTCAAAGGAATTGCCTCCACCCATTTTGTAAAATAATCTGTTGCCACTAGAATGAATTTATGTCCTTTACTTGAGGATGGATTAATCTGGCCGATCATGTCGATGCCACATCCTTTGAACGGCCAAGGCTTTATGATCGGGTTCATAGTCAATGTTGATGCTCTTTGTACGGTGCCGAATTTCTGACAATCCTAGCAACCTTTATAATACTTGAAATAATCCTCCAGCATCGTAGGCCAAAAATATCCTGCTCTCCAAAGCAACCACTTCATCTTGTGGGCCGATTGATGCGTGCCGCATATCCCTTCATGCACTTCTCCGATAGCCACTTTGGCTTGATCGACACTAAGACACTTGAGCAGCACACCATCAATCGTCCGATAGTAGAGATCTTCGTCGAGCAAAACATATCTTAGAGCCTTGTATCGCAATTTCCTTGAAGCCGATTGAGAGGGGTTCTGTAAATAGCTGTAAACCTCAAACCTCCAATCATCGGCTGTCATGGCAGCGACTGCTACCCCAACTTCTTTTACCATCGGCTTGTAGCCTGATGCCCCTTGAGCTAAATCATTGGCTTCTGTATTCTGCTCTCTGGGGATATGTTTCAATGTAACTAGCCGAAAGCTATCCATTAATTCTCGGCACTGTTGATAGTAGACCATCAACGCATCATTTCTGCATTCATACTCCCCTTACAACTGGCTGATGACCAATAGTGAATCCCCCATTATCTCTATGGCGTCGGCTTCGACTTCTTTGAGAAGATGCAACCCCTTGAGCACTGCTTCGTATTCGGCTTGATTGTTTGTAGCATGGGGGTTGATAGAAAAAGCAAATTCAAAGCTTGCCCCCCTAGGCGAAATAATGACCAAGCCGATACCACAGCCGTTGGTGCACACCGAGCCATCAAATGTCAATGTCCAAGGCATAATTTCGACTGAGTCGATTGAGCCATCTCTGTGCTCCACGATAAAATCGGCTATAGCTTGCCCTTTAACTGCCCTGGGTGCTTGATACCTCAGATCAAATTTCGTCAGGGCAAAAATCCACTTTCCAATCCGCCCTTTTAAAACCGGAGCCGATAGCATGTACTTAACGACATCGGCTTTGCATATTATTGTGCACTCGTTGGATAGCAGATAATGCCTTAACTTTGTGCATGAAAAATATAGGCACAGGCATAGCTTCTCCATTGGTAAATATCTTGTTTCTGCGTCCAATAGCCGTTGGCTGAGACAGAAGATAGCTTTTTCTTTGCCCTCAACCTCTTGGATTATGACTGAGCTGATTGACTTGTCATCGGCCGACAAGTACAGGTTGAACGGTATGCCCTTTCGTGGAGAAATTAGAACCGGAGGCGAGCTTAAATAATTCTTGATATTGTCTAAGGCCTTCTGCTGCTCTGCCCCCCATGTGAATGCTTGATCGGCTTTAAGCCGAAGCAGTGGTGTGAACGACTCCATCTTCTCTGAAAGATTGGCTATGAACCGCCTGATGAAGTTGATTTTGCCTATCAATGATTGAAGCTGCTTCTTGTCCTTCGGAGGTTGTATCATCTTGATAGCGTTGATGTTTCTTGGTGTAACCTCAATTTCTCTTTCATGAACAAGAAACCCTAGAAATTGCTCGGCTGACATGCCGAACGCACACTTCACCGGATTCATCTTCAGGCCATATTTTCTTGTCCGCTCCAAAACCTGCCTCAGATCGGCTATGTGGTCCTCTATCTCCCTGGACTTGACAACGACATCGTCGATGTAGATCTCCACCAGCGAGCCGATCATGTCGTGGAAGATATAATTCATTGCACGTTGATATGTTGCCCCAGCATTTTTCAGCCCAAACATCATAACGACCCATTCATATAAGCCGATCGCCCCAGGACATCGAAAAGCAGTTTTGTTAATGTCCTCTTCGGCCATGAAGATTTGATTGTAGCCTGTGTTGCCATCCATAAAGCTGATGATTTTGTTGCCTGAAGCAACATCTACGAGCAAATCGGCTATAGGCATTGGATATTCATCTTTGGGGGTAGCCTTATTTAAGTCTCTGAAATCGATGCATACCCTAAGTTTGCCATTTTTCTTCAGTACTGGGACAATGTTTGAGACCCACTCGGCGTATCGGCAAGGCCGAATGAATCCGACATCATATAGCCGAGTTATTTCGGCTTTGATCGCGTCATACATATCGGCTTTGAACCTCCTGGGAGGTTGTTTGAACGGCCGATAGCCTGCTTTGATTGGCAGTTGATGAGCAACTATAGATCGGCTAAGACTAGGCATCTCGAAGTACTCCCAAGCAAAACAATCTTTATATTCTTTTAATAAATCGATAAGCTGGGATCTACAATGAGAAGATAAATTTTTGCTGATATACGTCAGCATAGGCCTGTCTCCAGAGCCTATGTCTATTTCTTCTAACTCGTCAGCCAACGTAAAACCTTGCCCTAGCTTGCCATCGTCTTTATCCGCGGTGTCCATGTCATAGACGTTCGAGCCCTCCACGACGTCTTGCTTAGAGCAGCAGCTGCGGCCCGTCGTCTCCAATTGGCTGTATGGAAGAATCGGACACTTTTAGAAAATCGGCTTGCCAGATTTTCCCAGACAAACAATCAATGTCGTCGATTTCCCAGAGTGGCAAATCGGCATTGGTGACGCTTACTGACCTGTCGGCTGGTACAATCTCTATCTTGTCGCCATCCCATTGAAGTAGTCACTGGTGCATAGTGGAAGGGACGCAACAGTTAGCATGTATCCAGTCCTTCCCGAGCAGCAGGCTATAAGACCCCTTCCCGTCGATGACAAAAAAGGTTGTGGGCACGGTCTTGCTGCCGACGGTCAGCTCGACATTCAACACGCCCTTGGTCTCTGATGGGTTGCCGCCGAAGTCCTTTAATACCATGTTAGTCTTGATCAGGTCTTCGGCTCCCTTTCCCAATTTCCTGAATGTTGCATAGGGCATCAGATTTACTGCGGCTCCCCCGTCTACTAGCATTTTCGACATTGGCTTGCCGTTGACGAAACCTTTTACATATAGCGACTTTAGATGCCGATTTTTTGTCCCCTCTGGCCTGTCAAAAATTGCTTGATCTGGGGACAGCGCTAGCTTGACCAAGGTGTCCTTGATATTGTCTGCATCGGCTTCAGGAGCACTGAATTCGGCTGGCAATATGAATACCATGTTGACCGATGCAGAGACTTTGCCTTTCCCTTTGGTTGCCCTCCTGGCTTGATCGGCTGAACTCTCTCTGGCTTGTTCCTCGTCGGCTGTGGTGGTTTTCCTTTTGGGGATCCATCGCCTCTTGATTTTACCCAGCCGACGACGTTGTTCTTCGATCATCTGCCAAACTTCTTCTTCCTTCCTTCACGTTTTAGCCTTTGAATTCTTCGTTTCTACGTTTTGGTGAAGAGGTCAGAGGGGCACCATTGAGGGTTGGCTGATTCTTCATCATCGGCCTCTTCTTCGTCGTAGTAGTCATCGTTCTCATCTTTGTCGAAGAAGTCTTGATGGATCGGCCCTAGCCGATCGTGAACGGACGCCCGAGCCGGTTGAGCTAGATGGGCCTCGGTACGAACTGAGTTGGACTGGTGATCGGTCGGCTTCTGTGTTCGTCCTCGCGGTACTCGCTGCAAGCCGGGCAATTTTCTAGCGTTGACAACCTCATTCTGGTCTTCCAGCAGTGCCTGAAAAATTCACAATGCCAATGGGGATCAGCACCGCTGTGATTCCCGTCGTACCGGCGGCCTCGCGTTTCTGGCTCTTGTCGATAAAATCTTTCAAACCGAGCCTCTTCCCGCCAAAATTGCTGTTGGGGGCGGCGTCGGCTGTTCGTGTTGATCGGCCGTCGATCAGTCGATCGGGCAATGGGGCGCACCATGTTGATTGGCGCGGCTTAGCTTCCAGTCGGCTTATCCTCTGCATCGACCCCTTTCAATGTTTCGGCTAAGCTGTACGTCATTCTGTGCTGCCGATCAGCTTGCCTAGGGCCGGTTTGAACCATATTGATTGGGAAAGGGTTGCCATCTACCTTCATCGGCCGAGTGGAATCGGCGAAATTAAGTTTCCTAGCCTCTATTGCCGACTGGATCTGATGTCTGAAGAATTTGCAATCGTTAGTGGCATGGGATGTAGAGTTGTGCCACTTGCAGTATTTCTTCTTCTTCAGTTCATCGGCCGATGGGATCACATGGTTCTCGGGAAGCTGAATCTGCTTCTCCTTGAGTAATAGATCGAAGATCCTATCGGCCTTGGTGATGTCGAAATCATATTTCTTCTCTTTGGCCGTCTTCAGCAGCCATTGACAGACGATGACCTTTTTATTCTTAGCCCATTCGGCTGCCGCCACCTCTGCTTCATCGTCGTTGGAATCGGAGTCTGACTCGACGATGACTTGAGTTATGTTTTTGACGGCCTTCGTGGTGTCTTGAAATCTTTGTTCATGGGCCGTCACCTTCTGCGCCAGATGTGCCAGGCTGTCGAAGTCTTGAGCGGAGAAGCACTCGCGGATCGGCGTGATCAGGCCATGGAAGGCCAAATCGGCTAGCTGGGCATCCGACAGCACCAGGCTGTAGCATCGGTTCCTCATCTCTTTGAAGCATTGAATGTATTCTTGAACCGAATCGTTGTGCTTCTGCCTGGTACTGGTGAGGTCCGACAACTTCATTTCATGGTTGCCGGTGTAGAAGTAGCTATGAAACTGTTTTTCGAGATCATCCCAGCTCTGAATTGAGTTGTAAGGCAATGAAGAGAACCAGGTGAAAGCCGATCCCGAAAGAGACAAAGGGAACAACCGGACTCTCAAGGCGTCTGTAGCCGATGCTTCGCCGCATTGCGCCAAGAATCGGCTGACATGCTCGTAGGTTGACACGTTGTCTTACCCTGAGAATTTTGAAAAGTCTGGGATTTTGTATCGGTTGGGCAATGGAATCCGCTCAAAATGTTTCGGATAAGGATACCGATACATGTTTCCTGAGTCCTTTGGCTTGAGGCCGAATTGATCGCGCATGACGTCCGCAATCAAATCGGCCCAGGTCCGGTTGTCTCGCTGTATCGGCTCATATGGATCATATGGTGTGGGTGCTTGCCGATACAGTGGTGGTGGTGTCTGGGGCCTGTAGTGATGATCTTGACGGCCTCCTTGATACTGGTACTGGAACGGGTGATCAGCGGGAGGCGGCTGATTTGTCGGTGGTGGCGTTGGTGGGCCCGGGAACAGCTGTCGGCCACCGGTGTTGTACTTGTCTATCCAGCCGATCTCGAGCAACCGTCTCTAACCGCGATTGTCGTCGAACATGTTGGCGATCGATCCTGGGCGGCGGTTGCTGTCGGTTCAGCATGGTGATCACTGGTCTTGCAGCCGATCCGGTTGGATTCGGCTGGCTAAGGACCCCTCCCGGTGGCCCTGGTTGTGCTGGTGGTGGAATCGGCCGATTCTGGGTGGCCAACGTCCTGTAGCCAGGAAATTGGCCGTCTATGAAGTAAGTCGGCCCCCGCTGCAGTTGGTCGGCTATCTTGGCGTCGACCACAGTGGCAATCATGTTGTTAAGGGTGTTGACAAGAATGCTACTCTGGTTGACCAGCGCGTGGTGGATGGCCGAATCAATTCGGTCTTGCAAAGTATGCATGGCCGAATCGTCTTGTTCTTGAATCGGCTCTTTCGCCTTCTGTTTGCCCTTCGATCCACTGGAGGAGGACACCTTGAGTTCGTCCATGCTGAATTTGTATTTTTGATGCACGGCTCCAGACCTTGTCTGGGTGAACGACTGTAGGTAGTTGGCTTGGAGCTCTTCTACCATCTTTTTGTAGTCGGCTTGTTGTTCAGCCGACAATTGTTCCATCTTCACAAGCATGACGTTGTCTTGAGAAACCCTGGGCCTCTTGAGGTCGACCATCTTGTCAGCTGCGTCGATGCGTCCTAGCCGAGTTGACAGAGATAGTCCCACTGGGCGTGCCAAGAAGCGTGTTGATGAGAAATTTCTCTCACGCGCTGGCCTAGGAGATCTGCTTAACTCCAGTGCAGGTCCTTCTCGGCTACCTATGCTTGTACAAGGCGTGCTAGTTGGTTTGATCTGTTAACCAACAAGAAAAATAGATATATATGCATTAAGTGTTAAGTTAGATCCTACTGGATCGGCTGCAAGAGTCAATTTACATATATATGTTATCTCGAAGTGTATTTAAACCAAGTGACTAGAATAGATCGGCTGCGCCGAGACAGTATTAACCACTTAATCCAAATATACAATGGGATAATAAATATATGCTTTAACAATCTAGCCAATATCATAAGTCCAACTGTGAATCGACTAATACTCCAATTTATCTTATGAAAAGATATTGATCTAAGCTAAATGCGCTAAAGATAGATCAGTCGGCTGTCGGCTGACAAACTGATTCTGGCTTACGGCATTTAACTAGAGCAAGATCTTAATATAAGAGGCAATTTTAATAAATCTGATAGCAAATATATCAAAGGAATATTAAAACAGATAAGACCAGCTGAAACCCCGGCACTGTCTCTAAACATATACTTCTAGCCTAATAGATCATAAAAGCTTTAAAAAACGACTTAATAGATCAATACTGATGCAATATTAAATATAAAAAGAACAATCTGATCTACTGTAGCTGATGTAAATACCTCGAGACGGTAGATATCGCATATAATTTAGGCCAACCCTTAGATCTAGCTCTATCGGCTGCTGATTCTTGATAGAAACGAGCCGATGTCGAGACAGATCTAAACATTGTTCTAGATTATATGTGATATATGATAACTAGCGCAGTATAAATCATCGAATTTAGAGTGTCATAGCGATGGAAGCATTAAATTCGACGAGATACACCACTAATGATAAACATTTACCTTAACTTGGTGATCGAAACGATGTAGCCCGAAGCCGGGTCAATTGTTCGTCTGAAGAAAAAAGGAGACGATGCGCCAAAGGTTGTATTGATTGTGTGAATGATTAATTACAAGGATCTCGGGTCCTATTATCTGTACAGACCCTGGTCTCTATCTAATCTACTATTTAAAATACGACAAAACCCCGGGATAAGGACCCATGCCGTATTACAATAGACAGTCTAAATAAATTATTAATTTACATATACAATTACCGTTACATGGCTCTATCCGTAGATGGCAATATCTTTTAGCGCTCAATTTGCGATCCGAATCTTCTATTTATCTTTAAGCACTTTCATCGGGAACGGTTTTACCTTCTTCTCTGACTCAGCATCAGCTATCGGCTATCCTTGTCCGATCCAACCTCAGCCGATTGACCTCGTAGCCGATCGCACCGTAGCCGACTCGACCTCTGTTCTTCCAAATCGATTCCGTCTCTATCTCGGCAGGGACTTAGGGATTTGGTTACCAAATTTAGTCGTTAACATTGCTTTATGCTTTACGACCAAACTTTCTTGCGTCTCAAGCCCCCTGTAACTGTCCCTCTTGGATTATAGAAGGGAGGACAGATGGTTCGAGTTGGGGGATCACATCCAAGAACTCTCTCTCACACCTGTACTTAAACCCTAATCTTTAATCATCCTAACACAGAACATAGGAGTATGCTTGTTATCCTCCGGGAGGACCGAAACTGTCTAAAAATATTGGCTCACCTTGTCTCGAGTCGACCATCAAGCCTTTTGGTAGACGTCCCGATCACTCTTTTACCTTCTTGAGCAGTCCTCTTGAAAGATTGTTGATCACCCCGGTGACAACTCCAATAGTAAACATATTGCACGTAAGATAAGCTGGAAGAAAGAAAGTGTGAAGAGAGATAAAAGCGAGCGATAGACTAAGCGTGGGCTGCAACATAACCTCCTAGGTTTGCATGTGATGTTGCTCAATCCAAAGAGCTTACAACGACATACTAGTGGCTTGTTAGATTAAACAAATAAAAAGTGTGCGCTAGAGAGCAGTGCATAGAGGTACTTACAAGCTCACTATTGTACACATTATCTCCTATTTTGTTGAGGTAGGAATTGTTTAAACTAGCATAAATAAAATATTAGAGTTAGGATTGGACAAACAAATAAGATAAAAATATTGGAGTTAGTGTATAGGTGACATATTGCGTACACTATCTTTTAAAACAAAATTAGAGGTGACCATGGACTCTTCTATAAAAATTGGTCTCATCCACTTTTTTCATCTCTCCTCCATCTACCTGCTCTAAGAACAGTTGTATTTCATTCTCCCCAAATTCAAAATCATACTATTTTCGTCTCAAAATATAATAACCTATGATCAAATGAGATATTCTACAAATATAAACATGCAACCAAAAAAATATCACATTATATCGGTTTTTATATGTTGGGACGGAGTAGTAAATTCCAAAGATCTTCAATACACGTAACACTTGCATTTCTTTTGAAGGAAAAAATACTACTACTATATGAACAATTCAATTCTCCTAAAAAACGTATTACTAAATCAATGTATCCCCAGATGGTCTTTTTAGCATTTAGTCTCATTTACAACATAGGATTTTGTCTTCTATTTTTAGAGAAGCTATCGAATCATTTTCTATAAAATCCAAAGACAAAAAAGATTTGCCAAACACAAAGGGCGCGTTCGCAAGTGGATGCTGAGGTGGGATGATTAGCCGCACGCAAAACGAGAAACGTAATTAGCATATGATTAATTAAATATTAATTTATAAAAAATAATAAATAAATTTGTTAGATTTTTCTAAACAACTTTTATATAAATTTTTTTTTCACAAAACGTAATATTTAACGTTTGAAAAGCGTGCTAACGGAAAACGAGGGGAACATTAACTTGAAAATCGGTTACGAACGGGGCTAAACATTAATACTACTAATCGACGGATGCGATTTTTCCACACCCCGTTCACCAGTTCACTACACACGCATGAACAAAACGGTCACTGAAGAAACGGCATCGCGGCCACGGCGACAGGCAGGTGGGCCCCCACGTTGTCTGCCGCAACGTTCTAACTTTTTTGAAATTTGAACGAAATGCACACCCCGAGATCCCAAATCACTCTCTCCCCCAATCAGTTCGAAAAAAAATTTAAATCCAAACGAAACCCCTTCCGCTCACCTCCCCGGTAATCTCACCCTTCTGCCCTCTCACCCAGACCCAAAAAAGGAAAAAAAAAAGCCCAAGGCGAGGCGACACGTGACCTCCCTCCGCCTCACGTTCGGTGAGCGCACCGCACCGGGGCTGACAGGTGGGGCCCAGCACGCTCCTCCACGCGAGGGGGCGTTCCCCGCCGTCGCTGAGCGGATGGACGGCTGAGATGGATCGACGATTCAAACGCGCACGTTTCCCTCCACTGGATGTGGCGATAAACAAATGCGGATTTGTTTTTTTTTCTTTTGGGGGGCGCAACCGTTGAACACTCCATCCACGCAGCCTTTTGCTGTGCTTTGCTCTCTTTTCATGCACACAGGAAGTAGTAGTACATTGATGAGTGATGACCTCTTCTTGATTGGTCCTCCCTAAATTGCACTGTGACAAAGGAGTCCTCGACCACCCCCATCTCATCTAGGGATTCAAATTTCAAAATTCAAAAACAGAAGCAGGAGTATCAACTGGCCACAAGGGACAAAAGACAAATCTTAATTTTAGTGCTTTGACAGCTGATGATTTGAGAGTCAATGAACAGGAATTTGGAATAACCAAAGCAAAAACAAACATTGTCCGTGTGCAATTGGGGTCGCAGCAAAGTTTTCTATAGGTGCACGAGTAGGTAAATTGTGTTTGTATGGGGTATTTTCATTGGTAATATTGTGTCGTTTATGGTCTTATTAAAAATTTCCATAATAGCCTTTCACACAATTAAGAAAGGTTTAATGACCCGGCCGTTAATTATAAATATCTAAGAAAATATGTCTATTGGGACACATTTTAAACTTTTCGACCGTTGGACGTATTTTAAACTTCTCGACCGTTAGTTATAAATATATGATATTATACCATGTTGCTCCCTGAAATATTAAAAACATATCGTTTTGGACACATTTTAAACTTTTCGACCCTTATACACATTTCAAATTCCTCGACCGTTAGTTATAAATATCCGACATGTATGGTAGCATAGTAATGCCTTCAATCTTTAAAACACACCGTTTTGCATAAGTTTAAGACCTTTCTGGCCGTTTTGTAATAAATCTTAGGTATGATAGTCGTGTCATAGCGCTCCATCCACTCTCGAAAACAAAAGTTATTTTGGATACATTCCAAGTTAAAAAATATGAAACTCTAAGGATCAATATCATGTTAAATATCTGTTATCGCCCACAACTAATTTAGCTCTACATCCACTATATTCATGAAAAAGGTCGGAAATGTAATAACCCACCACAAGATAAAGAAACGACCGAATAACTAAAACCGTTTACGGATAAAATAACCGCAACCTAACCGGATTATACCAAGGTTGAAGCACATTGCTACTGTTTGAAATTTGAACAGCTGAACTGAACTGGTTACTACCCTACAAGAAAATGTGAGCAGAAATAGATGGTTAGTAGGGTAGTAGGACCAAAACCGGAAAGAATCGAAAGTACAGGGGTGTTTTCTTAAAATAGCACTCCTCTCCCTTTTCTTTCATCCCCTCTCCTCTCTTCACTTCTCCTCCTCCTCCCAATCCCCCTCCTGGCCTCTGTCGGGAAGGACCCAAACCCTCGCCTCCGCTCCCCGCCGCTGCCCTCGCAAACCCTAGCCCCGTATCCGGAGTAGCAGGAGGAGGGTTCCGGTGGTAGTTGCCGTCGGCCGATGTCGAGCAACCTAGCCGCCTCCTCCCGCCGCTCGTCGTCGTCGGCGGCGGCGGTGGTGTCGAACGCCGCGGCGAAGCGCCCCGCGGTGGCGGAGGGAGGAAAGGCGGCAGCGGGCGCCGCCGCGGCCAAGAAGCGCGTCGCGCTCAGCAACATCAGCAACGTCGCCGCCGCGGGAGGGGGAGGGGGCCGCCTCCGCCTGTGGTGGTGGTGGCGCCTCCCGGAAGGTCGGCAATGCGGTACGTGATGGATCGCTTGTGGGGGGTTGGGAGGTTTCTTTTCTCGAAGATTTGTTCTTCGCGCGGTTTGGGTCGAGATCTTTTGGTCTGTGCTGTGTTTCGAATGGTTTGGGGTGGCTTTCTTAGTTTCTTTTACTTCTTGGTTCCTCTTGGGCTCCTGGGACGGATCGAGTGCGCTTTTCTGCGTTCTTGGATAGGGGAGTTTCTTAATTCGGAAATTGCCGAAGCGATCTGTATATGTTTTTGTTTTTTTCTTTTCATCTTGTGGAGGACATACGCCTCGATCTGTTGGTTTCAAGCAAAAATAGTGTTTCTTGAATTCGTCTTCTTGAGTTCTTTCAGCCTACAAGATTTTCATTTCTTCAATTTCTCGTTGTTCAGCCTGCAAACGATTCTCCTCTTACAATCCCCAAAATTTTCTTGCTGTTCCCGTTCAAATTTGGACCTCTGCCACATTTTTCCTTGCTGATTTTGAGGATTCTCCTCCTTCAATCCACAAGATTTTTCCTTGCTGATTTCTAGGCTTCTTTTCATGGTTATTTGATTGATTGATTTATCTTGGGGAGCATCCAGGGTCAACAGGCTAAATTTCAAAAGTCCAAAATCAAGCTTTCTTGGTATTTGTGAAGTGTTTTGTATGTTTGCTTGCTTTGGAATCTTCTATTGGTAATATGATATTTGCGTGCTGCTAATGTTTCTAAATTTTTATTCCTTTTCATGCTTGTGGTCTGGAATCCCAAATGAACAGATTGAAATAAGTTGTAAATTGATTTCTTTTGTTCAATCCTCCTGCAGAAGTTGAATTCAGCTACCTCAGCTGCACCTGTGAAGAAGGGATCTTTGGCCAGTGGACGCAATGTGGGCACGAATCGGGCCTCGGCGGTGAAATCGGCTTCCACCAAGCCAGCTCCGGCCATATCTCGTCATGAGAGCGCCGCACAAAAGGAGTCTGTTCTTCCTCCTAAAGTGCCTAGCATTGTGCCGACTGCTGCATCCGCACCTGTCACTGTACCCTGCAGCAGCTTCATCTCTCCTATGCATTCAGGAGATTCAGTTTCGGTTGACGAGACGATGTCGACGTGCGACTCAATGAAAAGCCCAGACTTTGAGTATATTGATAATGGCGATTCCTCCTCAGTTCTAAGTTCCTTGCAGCGAAGAGCAAACGAGAACCTGCGTATCTCGGAGGATAGAGATGTAGAAGGTGTGTTTTGGATGCTGAAATGTGCAGTTATAGCTAGAATTTGTGCTATATGGCGCATTTTATTAGAATGGTTGATTGATCTTATCCCTTGTCTCTTTTGCAGAAACTAAGTGGAAGAAGGATGCTCCTTCCCCAATGGAAATCGACCAAATTTGTGACGTTGACAATAACTACAAGGATCCACAGTTGTGTGCTACTCTTGCTTCTGATATCTACATGCACTTGCGCGAGGCTGAGGTAATACATTCTTGTCTGCGCCTTATTTCTCTGAAAATATTTCCCTTGAGCACTGTAAGGAATTGTTTTTCATTGTAGTATGCTTTCAGAGGAAGGCTTTGTTTTGCTTCCTCATGATTTCAGACTTGATTGCATCCATATGAAACACAAATAAAAAAGTTTACTTTGATGACACTATAAATTAAGAAGAGAATAAGTGCACATTCCTGAGACTATATAAGGCATTATTCCAATGTAATTTATCAGGATATTTTTCACATTTCACCACAATCCGTTCTTTTCTGCTTTTCCCTATGTTGGTGCACACCTACATCATACGCCTTATCATCAAATACCAGACATGCTTTGTGACCATCAATTTTCAGTAGTTTTGTTCTGCATATTATGTAAACACCTTACATAAAACATTTTTGAATATTTTTTCTCTGAACTGTGGGTTCCATTTAATGGCCTTCATTTTGAAATTCCTTATAGAGCCAGTGGAAGCACAGTATAATATGGAGAAATTGTAATGGAGTTATTTTGAAATTCCTCTGAACTACTGCAGTCAGTTTGATCAATGACACTTAATATGAACTGAGCACAGTGATTTCAAATCTAGGTTGAATTTCATATTTACATTTTGATTTTCTATTTGACTTGAAGCAGACCAGGAAACGTCCATCAACTGATTTTATGGAAACAATCCAAAAGGATGTAAACCCAAGCATGAGGGCGATCCTGATAGACTGGCTTGTGGAAGTAAGCTTTTATACGGAACACATTTTTTAGTTGGTAGGAGACTAAAGACCACACTCGTTACTTACCACTGTATTTGCGCTTTTCCTTTGCAGGTCGCTGAAGAATATCGTCTTGTTCCTGATACATTATACCTGACAGTTAACTACATTGACCGTTATCTTTCTGGCAATGAGATCAATCGTCAAAGACTGCAATTACTTGGTGTTGCTTGTATGCTTATTGCTGCGTAAGACCTGACTAGCATTTTTTTCAATTTATTCTTAGTTTGCATCTGATTGTTGCGTAGTGATTTTGGCTTGTTCATACATCAGAAAATACGAGGAGATATGCGCACCTCAAGTAGAAGAATTCTGCTATATAACTGACAACACATACTTCAGAGATGAGGTTTGTTTTGCATATCTGTGAACATTGCTATGTTTATCTCCATGACTAACACATAGATTATCAGGTTTTGGAAATGGAAGCTTCTGTCCTGAATTACCTGAAGTTTGAAATGACTGCACCTACAGCAAAATGCTTTTTGAGGTTCTATTCTCTTTCATCTCATCGATGTCCATAATGCTGGAATGAATAATCGAACTCTAATAACTCTCTTCTTGGCTACAACAGGAGATTTGTCCGTGTTGCACAAGTATCTGATGAGGTGCTGCTCTCTTAATCATCTCCTGCTTGCTGCAATTCCATACTTGCTATATGTTGCATTGCATTAACAGCTTTTCATTGCGCAGGATCCAGCATTGCATCTTGAGTTCCTCGCCAATTATGTTGCTGAGCTATCACTGCTGGAGTATAGTCTACTTTCTTACCCTCCTTCACTAGTAGCGGCATCAGCTATTTTCCTGGCCAAATTCATACTGCAGCCATCAAAGCACCCTTGGGTACGTGGTGGCATCATCGTATTGAACTTTCCATACATCTTTTATATCAACATTGAAATAAAAAATTTACAAGAGCTAACATATGCTTCTCATTGTAAATTGGAAGCAGAATTCCACCCTTGCTCACTACACACAATACAAGTCATCGGAGTTAAGTGACTGTGTGAAGGCATTGCACCGCCTTTTTAGTGTTGGTCCTGGGAGTAACCTTCCTGCAATCAGGGAGAAGTATACCCAACATAAGGTATAAACTGCATGTCCTTCCCATTTCTTCAGTTAGCTGTACTGTTTCTAATGGTGGCCTCCTGCCTTTGTTTCTGCAGTACAAATTCGTGGCGAAGAAGCACTGCCCGCCCTCAGTTCCAACCGAATTCTTTCGCGATGCAACATGCTGAACTGAAAAAAGAACAGGATTAGTTACACTTGCTGACTGAATTCTTCCTCCAGAGGCACCTATTCCGGATTGCGCCACAGACTGTCCATATAACCTTGATGCAAGACATGCTGATTGCCCCCCCTCCCCTGTTCTTTCAGGTGGTTTGGCTGAGTGTAGATTCTAGATCGATGCTTCTGCTGTGTGTGGTAGTAATTTTTATGGTACTGATGCGCTTTCTTCTCTCTTCCCCTTCTGCTGTTCTTTTCCCTGTACCTAGATGATCCATGGTTCTCAGTACATTGTACATCGGAGTCCTGCAGCAAAGTTTAAACATCTTGTTTGTACTGGGCATGATACTTGGAAATATTAGCTGCCAACCTGGGCGTCTCCTAGGTTGATGTATGATACAGAGTCTCTGTTCGCGTTGCTCTTGTGAGATTCTCAATAAGAGCACCACATTTTCAACAGTGCTCATTCTGAATAAGTGCTACTAGTATTCTTGATGTTTCTAGTCAAAAGGAGTATTTGGATGAATTGGATGAATTGCTTCTCATCTTATACAATATCAGCATCAGTTTTTCTTATTCAACTTGTTCTGTTCTTCTGTTGACAGATACATTCAACTGATGTGATCGACTTAAACATGATGATTCAGCGAGATGCTTAGATCAATGTATCTGGACATATCTTTTCCAAGAAAGAAATGCTTTTATGGACAAATGCATTTAAGAATGTGAAAAATATTTTTGTCAATGCAACCTTGTTGAAGAAGTGATACTCAAGCTATTTCCATACATGAAGCTAATCACAGCTGTTTAGACATGCATACCTGCGTGTTGCACCATCATATTGTACTTAGAGCTAATTAATCATCTATACTAATATAAAAAGAATTACTTGTACTCTTTGCTAGCTACACTAAAGAAAAGCGTACACAAATTAACCCCAGCCATTCTCAGCGGTTTAATCCTGCCATCCAATGGTTGAGATTACAAGTTTCAGCATGTGTCTTGCAATGCAACAGTTGAACTCACTCAGCTAGCCTAGCAACGAAGCAATCAATATCATCAATGCAACCCGGGTGCTCTCTCTACTGTCGCCTGTTCCCCTCTTGCCTTGGTGTAGTAACTAATTTTGTTTTGGATGTTTCAGATTTTCTACTACAAGTCCAGAACAACATCCATCGGCATGAAGACGAGTTGTTTCAGGTTGTTGAATTGCTTGCCCATCCCCTTCGATTTTCCGTAGGAAATCTATTCAGATCTTGCATCCATCTCCTCATGTTGATTTCTATGTGATTTTCTATTGCAGAGCATAGCTTCGTCAAGCCAAATTTAATGGTTTCTAATTTCTCATGTTTAATCTTACGTGATATTACTTGTAGCAGCTAAAATCAAGATGATGTTGCTTGGGTAGTTTGACACATAAAATACAGGATGTTGAAAAAATTGATTAACCTTTTGCATGATGCCTTTGGTTTTCAGGCTGTGCTAGTACTAGGTAAGGTGACGTGATGTTTGTTTTTTTGCAGTGTCATCATTTTGTATGGATCATATCTTAATTTGGTACCATTAAAAATCATTCTGAATTGTCTCTTAATCATTTCTTTAAACATTCTTAAATGATGGTTTGCCTTATTCATTCTACAATTCATATGTTTTCATGATTGATGATCAAGACTTGAGTGATTGTTCTCTCTAAGAAATGATATATGATACCATTGGGAATATGTGAGGAAGATAATTATTGTACTACTCTGTATTCAGAAGTGATAAGTTGTTAGTTTTTTTAAGTATCAAAATGTTTTGAATTTATTTGTTTACATTCAATGAAAAAATAACTTTCTGATTCGGCATTAAAAACAACTGATCTTGCTAAATGTTTTTCACCGGTTTGAGGCAATCAACAATATTAAAACGTGTTGATCTTGCATCTAGTTGAAACAATTTTTTATTTTGCAATGAAACATCTAAAACATTTTTTGCTGAAACATTTTTGACTGAGTGATAAAAACATATAAAATTTTTTTTACATACTATTAAACATCTAATAATATCATGTGCAATAAAAATCTGCTGCAACATAAAAAAATAAAATATGCAACATAGTCGAGATCCAATCGAAATATTTATTTATCACACGTGAAACATCCAATTTAAACGGTTACGACATATGTATTTTTTCATCGAAATATAATCATGTGAGACCTTCTTATAGAGATTTATTTGCAAAGACTATAACGGTGTAATCGGATGGTAAATCAAATAATAGTAAATAGTTTTGAGGAAAAATAATTTGAAACTTGTTATTATCCTCTACCTCTTTCCTCTCCTCTGCTGATGTCATGCTCTCACGCGCAAACAAATTCTCTGTTGCTCCTGTCTACATGCATAGAAGGTTTTTCTTCTAATCGGATGGACATAAAAAGATGGACGTGGATCCGTCAGGAGCACAAGCATCTAAAAAATACGATCAAATCTGGCGTCCGATGCGAAGTAGCCTATGAAAAATATCATTACTCTAAGTAAAGCAATTTATTTGTTTTATAAAATAGACTCATTTATAAAGAAATGATGCAGCACTGTACCACTAAAAATACTTCAAGAAAGACATATAAATATTTAAGATGACAACCTCTATATAATGTGCGATGCAAGGGAGGAAGAAACTACCGATTACCTCTTCTTTTTATGCCCCTTTGCTGGGCAGTGCTGGTCCGCTTTGTAAATCCAGTGGGATAATTCTCTGAGCATAATGGATAGAATGGTTCAGATGGTCTCATATCCCCAACGCCATGTATTTCTGAGATAGCACTTCTGGCAACATGGGAACTTTGGAAGCTTAGGAACGACAAAGTTTTTCATAGAGCGACCCCGAGCCTAGCGCTCTGGAAAGAAAACTACATCAGTGCACTCTTCAGATACTTAGACTAAAAAACAAGGACAAATCATCTTTCTGTGCTTGGTTAGATGCATTCAGTTAGATGTGTTTCCATTCCTTTCATGAGTACGGCTTTATTGTCTAGACATCTTCGCCTATGTTCAAAAAGTTGTATCATAAACCCTTAACTTTTTTCTCTAACTATGGGGCCCTCACCCTAGTTTTTACGGTAAAAAAAGAAATGTTACGTTTTGCTATTGATAGGCGATTGATCCTATAAATTATCTTCGAGGAACATGTCATTGTATAAATATTTTTTCTTTCATTTTTGCCATTGCCTTCAGTTGACTGTTGGTTGCCTCCACTAACCATAAAAAAGTTCAAATACAGTAGCATTGTTTTTGCAAGGAAAAAATACCATTCTACTCCTACAAACAATTCAATTCACCTATAAAAGGTATTACTAAATCAATAAAAGACACATGTATCCCAAAATGGTACAACATAGATTTTTTCCCTATTTTTTTGGAGAAGCTATGAAATCATTTCCTATAAAATCCAAAGATAAAATGATTTGCCAAACACAAACAGTAGTGCACTTCTACTAGTAGATGCGGTTTTTCCACACCTGTCAACCAGTTCACTACACCTGTATGAACAAACAGTCACTCACTCCGAACAGCATCGTAGCCACGGTGGCAGGTAGGTGGGCCCCGTGTTATCTGCCACAACGTTTACCCATAGGCCAGCTACACTGCCACTTCCGAAGCTTTCCTTTTCAAGCCTTAAATTATTTAATAAATTGTTCAAAAGAAATTTTTAAAAATTAGCCTAGACCAAAACTCCAACTAATAAATTTGTTTAATAAGTAGAGTTGGCTTGATGAGAGTTTCATATGCTAAAATATATTAACAAAATTTTTATGGAATTTTTCAGAACAAATGAAATAATTTTAATAATTAAAATACAATTATCAGAATTAAATTAAATCCAAATTCTCTTTTTCTTTTTCCTTTTCCTTTTCCTTTTTTCTCGACCATGGACCGTTTCCAGCCCATCTCCCGCCTCCGGCCCGTGCCAGGGACCTCGCCTCGCCGCTGGGCTGGCCTGTGGCCACGGCCCAGCCCCGCCGCTCGCCCCTCCCTCTTTCTCCCGGGCGCCGACAGGTGGGTTCCATCTGTCGGGCCCGTCTTCAACCTCCAGCCGGAGAAGGCGGGGCTGACATCAGCCACGCATCCATTCTCCTTGCGCCCCTCAAGCACGCTCCGCGTCGCTCGAGATGCCGAGGCCCCTCTCCCCCACTCCTTTTGTGCGCGCCACGCCCGAATCGAAAGGGATTCAAGTTTCGAATCCACGCCCCCCTCTCTCTCCCCATGTCACCGGCGAATCCACCCCATCCCGGCCACGTCCGAGCCCGTCCCCGAGCTATAAATGTCGCCCCGAACACCTCTCTCCTCCTTTTCGCAACTTGTCACCGTTCGTGCTCTCTCTCGCTCCTGCGCCACCGAGCTCCACGCCGCCGCTCGTCGCCGATCTTCGGTCGCCTTTAGCTGCCGCTAGGGTCGCCACCGGGTAGCGTCGTTGCCGCCGTTCGTAAGGCCGTGAAGCACCCCGGCCGCTGCTTGGACGTCTTTCCCGCCGCCGGAACCCCTTTCCCTTCGCTCGACGGTGAGTTCCTCCCCTTTCCCACCCTCCGACCGACAATGCCCGCTGCCAAACTCCTCCTTTCCCCCTCTAACCTCCCTCCTCTCCTCTCCTAGGTACCTTCGGTGCCTGTCCGCCCCTCAGTTCGCCGCATCGCCGTTACCGTCGTCCTCTCCACGCCGGCCGTCGTCCATCACCGGTGAGGAATCCCTCCCTTTCTCTCCTCATATCCCATGTGTTGTTGTTCCTGTGTGTGTCGCTGCCTTCCGTGCCACTCGCCGCCACCTTTCGCGTCGTTGCTGTCGGTGGCCGTGCGTTGCCAGCGTCCGTGTGCCACCATCCGTCATGCCGGTTGGGCCTGGTCGTTGCTGCGCTGTTTCCCGGTCGTGTGCCACCCCATGGTCGGCCTATCGGCTTGTGCTAATCCTGGCCGTCAGTTTCCATGGACTGGCGGTGGATCGCCTCGGTGGTCCCGGTCCATGGTGGACCGACTGCCTTGCATCACCGATGGGTGGGGCCCACTTGCTGGCGCCGGCCTCTCCTCTTGCCGACGTCAGTCCCAGGCTTCAATGTACAATAAACAATTAAGATTTTTTTTGTTTATAGTAAAAATATAGTGGATCTTCTAAAATCCATAGAAAATTCATCCGAGCTTCGTTTAATTCCATTCAAATTGCGTAAATTCATAAAAATGTCTAGAATCTATTAAAATTGTTTTGTTTTAGACTTATAGCCTGTTTGCTTTCTGTTTTATTTGTCGCGTAGATTCTGGCAGTTTTGAAGCTCCGATTTATTTTGAAGTCGTCGTAGAGGTCTCAGCAGCACCAAAGCAAGACAAGTCATGTATTTCTCATTGAACATATTGTACCTACTTGCAAATGTCTCGCTTTCTATTAAATTTTTATCATTTTTATAATGTCATGTGTGATGGTTACTAGCTTGTTTTTCATATATCATTGATAACTTGGAGATTAATATGACAAGATGTTGACTTAGAAAATGTTTAGTCATGCTTAAATCAACTAGCTCACTATGAAAAATATTACTACTACCTTATATCTTGGATTAATGATCAGAATAGACATGTACTAAAATATGCCTAATGGAACGTAAATCTCTAACTAATATAGAAGGTAAAAATCTGATACCATTTGATCATACTCCACATAGGAGCTGCCTTTCATAAACAACCCATAAAATCAATCCTTATGGGCTTTAGCCTTGTCAAATTCAGTGTCCTGTACCTTTTTAAAAATCATTATCCTATTTCTGTCTCTAGCAAACTGATCAGAGTCTCATACTATGCGGCTGATGCCCGATGAAGCAATAATTCAAGCATCACCAAACAATTTTGGCACGATATAATTTGAGGAATCTTTTAAAAATAACGAACCAACCAGCAGGCCAGGGCTGCTGCCTCGGTGGCGGAGTTGCAGGCATCTTGTAGGCATTTCGCAACATTTCACAAGCACGCATAGGGTTAGCATCAAGGTTGAACCATATATAGGGGAGGAAAATTAATGTAAGAACACTGTGCAAATTAATGATCATCACTGAATGGATACCTGCATCTGCACTGCAAGTTAAATTCAGAGAAATACCTGCAAATTCAGAAAAAATACATGCAAATTCAGAGAAATACCTGTTGTCCGACTATTCAACATATCTTGCTGGTGCACTACCACAACCTGCTTGGTGGCCGTGAGTTTCGTTTGTCCCAAGTCGCTTCTTTGGGACGACGGCGCCATGGGGATCGCATTTCTCTAGCAGAAGATGCAAGTTAATCACTTCTGTAAATCTCCTTGGAGAAAGAAAAAATAGCTTCAGCTATGAACCTTCTTCAGGAAATTACGATCATATACATTGTGATTAACATTGCTCTAGCAGAATATGCAAATTAATCATTTCTGTCATATAGCAAAATAACTTGAGCTATGAGCCTTCTTAAGAAATTATACTCATATAGCTTGAGCTATGGACATCATATACATCAATAGCCACCATAGTGTGCCCTGTATTATCATGGACTCACCCTTATACTGCCACTTAAGGGCGCCATCAGTTGCTAGGGGTAATAACAGGAGTCCGTGTCCCCAGCTATGAACCTGAGATGAACTTGAGGAATAAACCTAGTTGATGTCCACTCATCACAAAAAGGAAATCACATTAATACAGAAATGGATAGTAAGCTATGACAGTCAGTTAGCAATCATCCGATAAAAAATGAAGAAAAATCTCTCTTGTGCAACAAGGTAGATCATCAAATGACCCTTCAGAAAATATAGGTCCTCCATTTTCCACTATGATTCAGTTAATTCCTCAAAATAAAACTGATGAGCACATTATTAGTATAGATAGCAAAATATAAGCTAAAATCAGTTGATGACATGATTTCTCAGAGAAATATATGCTAGATTTACTTGCATTGTATTGTAGAAAGGAAATACGCTGACTCCCTGGCCCATAGCACAACAAAGTTTCAGTTAATAATTAGTTCATGAAGAAAGATAAAAGAAAAAGCAATGTGTGTATGCTTACCACCATGGCGAGCGAGACCAACAAATCGAAGGGCGCGGCACTATACGGTAATCACGAAAGCCAATAGAGCACCTCAGTCATCAGGATTAGTCGGCAGACCACCAATCACATGAAGGATGGAAGAAGCAAATTCCATATGTTTGTAGTCAGTTATTAGCTTAATTGTTCTGAAATTTTTCTATTAAGTTCAGTGCAGTAAACATTTTAGATACTCAAACCTTTATCTATACTGATACATATATATGTAGTTGTTGATATATTGCTTAATATCTTAGTTTTACAATTCATCTGCACCTGTGGTCAATACGTGTACATATCCACGTTTTCAAATCCATTTATTTTCTATACAATTCATATAGAAAATAAATGAATTGGGGACCAACATGCATGTCAAAATGATGGCACTGTCATTGGCTCACTTGAACAGCTTTTCAGGACTTTTTTCTAGTCACAGGAATTGCTTCAACCTCAGCCTTTTGATTGCTCTGCTGATGTTCCTATTCAAGAACAAGCACAGGATAAGGAACAACATAAGTCGTGACCAGACTCAGAACAACAGATATGGACCAAAGCACATATATGAACAACATGAAGAAGAGGTAATAAATTCCAACCAGGTCCAGAACCTGCAATTGATAATACCAGATGATTCAAATGAATATACCTATCAAGAGTAGCAAATATTTAAGATAATGAAAGCTTTATTCAAACTCAGTTAATTACATCAAGATGATACAATTAAACCGAGTCACTCTCGATCTCTGCATAAAAAATAACCAAAACATCTCCCAAACACAAAAGTTTGACAGAAACATATATATCCATAGAACTAAGTCCATCTTCGAGGATACAAGCTAGTCGATCTAGCCGAGGGCGTGAACTGGAATATGACAAGGTGTGGCGGCGGCGGCGAGCGGGGATCGATGGCACCATCAGAGGGTGAGAAGGGGGGAGGCCGGTGCGATGACAGGGAAGGAGCGAGGAGCCCGGCGGCTAACGAGATGGACATTGGAGTTGATGAATGAAGTACGAAGGATGTACGATTGTGTTGGTGAAGTACAAGCTGGAGTAAATAATACTAGAGATAGATGATTTTATGAGTGATGATGACCTCTTCTTGGTTGGTCCTCCCTAAATTGCACTATAAGGAATCCTCCACCCCATCTCACCTGGGGGATTCAGAATTCAAAATTCAAAAAACAGGAGTAGCAACTGACCACAGGGAGACAAACAGGTGATGATTTGAGAGTCAGTGGACAGGATTTTGGAACAACCAAAGCAAAGTTGTACATCTTGCAGAACATTATTCGTGTGCAACTACAGTCGCAAGTTTTCTATAGGTAACACAATTAGGTAAATTGTGTTTATAGGGGTATTTTTCATTGGCAATATTGTGCCATTAGTCTTATGGGAAATTTTCATAATTTCCTTTGGCACAATTAATATAGGTTTAATCTTATGTCCTGACCTGAGCATCATTATAGATATCCTGAAAGATGACGTTTCAGACGTTTCAGACCTACTTTAAACTTTTCGATCGTTAGACGCATTTTAAATTTGTCAACCGTTAATTATAAATATATGGTATTGTACCATGTTACTCCCTTAAATCTTGAAAACATGTTGATTTGGATATATTTTAAACTTATCGATCGTTGGACACATTTTAAACTTTGACCGTTAGTTATAAATATCCGTCATGTATGATAGCATATTAATGGCTTTAATCTTTAATACACCTTATTTCGCGCAAATTTCAAACTTCCAAACCGTTTGTAATAAATGTTTGGTATGATACTTGTATCATAGTGCTCCATCCAGTCTTAAAAACAAAGTTATTTTGGATACATTCCAAGTTCAAATATAAAACTCTAAGCAACAAAATTATGTTAAAATCCGTCGTCTTCTACGACAGAAGTAGTAACGCACGCAATTAATTTAGCTCTACATTCATTCTGTTTATGAATAACGGTCAAGAACATAATAACCCACCCACAACATGGAAAAAAAGGTCAAATAACTAAAATAACTTACGAATGAAATACGGCAGCCCAACCGGATTATGAAGGGTGATGAACTGCTATTTGAAATTTGAACAATTGTAACGGCCAGGGTAGGAGTAGGCCCAAAATTGGAAAGAATCGAAAGTACAGGGGTGTTTTCTTAAAATGGCACTCCTCGCCATTTTCTTCACTTCTCCTCCGCTCATCTGTCGGGAAGGATCCAAAACCTCGCCGTCCTCCCCGCCGGTGCCCTCGCAACCCTAGCCCGTAGCCGGAGTAGCAGAAGGAGGAGGAGGGTTCCGGTGTTACTTTCCGTCCGCCGATTTCGAGCAGCCTAGCCGCCGCCGCCTCCCGCCGCTCGTCGTCGTCGGCGGCGATGGCGATGGCGGCGAAGCGACCCGCGGTGGGGGAGGGAGAGAAGGCGGCAGCGAGGGCCGTGGCGGCCAAGAAGCGCATGGTGCTCGGCAACATCACCAACGTTGCCGCCGCGGGAGGGGGGAAGGTCGGCAATGCGGTACGTGAAGGATCGCTTGCTTCCTTTTTTTTTTGTTTCTCGAAGATTTGTTCTCGGTTTAGGTGGAGATTTTTTGGTGGGTGAGGTGGTTGGAATGGTTTGGGGGTGGCTTTCTTTTGCTTCTTGGTTCTTCTTGGGCTCAAGTGAGTTGCTTGATGCGGAAATGGCCGAAGCGATTTGTATATGATTTTGTTTTTTTTTTTCATCTTGTGGAGAGCATACGCCTCGATCTGTTGGTTTCAAGCAAAACGTCTTCTTGAGTTCTTTCAGCCAACAAGATTTTCATTTCTTCATCAATTATGCAGCATTTCTTCAATTTCTCCTTGTTTAGCCCACAAACGATTCTCCTCTTCCAATCCCCAAGATTTTCTTGCCTTTTGGTTTTTCATCGCGGTTCTCATTCAAATTTGGACCTCTGCCACATTCTTCCTTGCTGATTTTGAGGATTCTCCTATTCCAATCTACAAGATTTTTCTTGCTGATTTTCTGGTTTCTTTTCATGGTTATTTGATTGATTTCTCGGGGAGCATCCAGGGTCAACAGGCTAAATTGACTGGAGCATAAAGTTTATTGGCACCTTCAAAATAAAGCTTTCTTGGTATTCGTGAAGTGTTTTGTATGTTTGCTTGCTTTGGAATCTTCTATTGGTAATATGATACTTGCGTGCTGCTAATGTTTCTAAATTTGTATTCCTTGTGGTCTGGTATCCCAGATGAACAGATTGAAATAATTTCTAAATTAATTTCTTTTGTTCAATCCTCCTGCAGAAGTTGAATTCAGCTGCCTCAGCTGCACCTGTGAAGAAGGGATCTTTGGCCAGTGGCCGCAATGTAAGCACGAATCGAGCCTCGGCGGTGAAATCGGCTTCCACCAAGCCAGCTCCGGCCATATCCCGCCATGAGAGCGCCGCACAAAAGGAGTCTGTTCTTCCTCCTAAAGTGCCTAGCATTGTGCCGACTGCTGCATCCGCACCTGTCACTGTACCCTGCAGCAGCTTCGTCTCTCCGATGCATTCAGGAGATTCAGTTTCGGCTGATGAGACGATGTCGACGTGCGACTCAATGAATAGCCCAGACTTTGAGTATATTGATAATGGGGACTCCTCCTCAGTTCTAGGTTCCTTGCAGCGAAGAGCAAACGAAAACCTGCGTATCTCAGAGGATAGAGATGTTGGTGTGTTTTGGTGGCTGAAATGTGCAGTTATGGCGCATTTTATTAGAATGGTTGATTGATGTTAACCATTGTTTCTGTTGCAGAAACTAAGTGGAAGAAGGATGCTTCTTCCCCAATGGAAATCGATCAAATTTGTGATGTTGACAATAACTATGAGGATCCACAGTTGTGTGCTACTCTTGCTTCTGATATCTACATGCACTTGCGCGAGGCTGAGGTAATACATTCTTGTCTGCACCTTATTTCTCTGAAAATATTTCCCTTGAGCACTGTAAGGAATTGTTTTTCATTGTAGTATGCTTTCAGAGGAAGGCTTTGTTTTGCTTCCTCATGATTTCAGACTTGATTGCATCCATATGAAACACAAATAAAAAAGTTTACTTTGATGACACTATAAATTAAGAAGAGAATAAGTGCACATTCCTGAGACTATATAAGGCATTATTCCAATGTAATTTATCAGGATATTTTTCACATTTCACCACAATCCGTTCTTTTCTGCTTTTCCTTATGTTGGTGCACACCTACATCATACGCCTTATCATCAAATACCAGACATGCTTTGTGACCATCAATTTTCAGTAGTTTTGTTCTGCGTATTATGTAAACACCTTACACAAAACATTCTTGAATATTTTTTTCCTCTGAATTGTGGGTTCCATTTAATGGCCTTCATTTTGAAATTCCTGATAGAGCCAGTAGAAGCACAGTATGATATGGAGAAATTGTAATGGAGTTATCTGCTTAAAGAATTGACTGAACCGACGAATTGATGCTTAATCTGAACTGAGCAATTTTGACCAATGACACTTAATCTGAACTGAGCACAGTGATTTCAAATCTAGGTTGAATTTCATATTTACACTTTGATTTTCTATTTGACTTGAAGCAGACCAGGAAACGTCCATCAACTGATTTTATGGAAACAATCCAAAAGGATGTAAACCCAAGCATGAGGGCGATCCTGATAGACTGGCTTGTGGAAGTAAGCTTTTATACGGAACACATTTTTTAGTTGGTAGGAGCCTAAAGACCACACTCATTACTTACCACTGTATTTGCGCTTTTCCTTTGTGCAGGTCGCTGAAGAATATCGTCTTGTTCCTGATACATTATACCTGACAGTTAACTACATTGACCGTTATCTTTCTGGCAATGAGATCAATCGCCAAAGACTGCAATTACTTGGTGTTGCTTGTATGCTTATTGCTGCGTAAGACCTGACTAGCATTTTTTTCAATTTATTCTTAGTTTGCATCTGATTGTTGCGTAGTGATTTTGGCTTGTTCATACATCAGAAAATACGAGGAGATATGCGCACCTCAAGTAGAAGAATTCTGCTATATAACTGACAACACATACTTCAGAGATGAGGTTTGTTTTGCATATCTGTGAACATTGCTATGTTTATCTCCATGACTAACACATAGATTATCAGGTTTTGGAAATGGAAGCTTCTGTCCTGAATTACCTGAAGTTTGAAATGACTGCACCTACAGCAAAATGCTTTTTGAGGTTCTATTCTCTTTCATCTCATCGATGTCCATAATGCTGGAATGAATAATCGAACTCTAATAACTCTCTTCTTGGCTACAACAGGAGATTTGTCCGTGTTGCACAAGTATCTGATGAGGTGCTGCTCTCTTAATCATCTCCTGCTTGCTGCAATTCCATACTTGCTATATGTTGCATTGCATTAACAGCTTTTCATTGCGCAGGATCCAGCATTGCATCTTGAGTTCCTCGCCAATTATGTTGCTGAGCTATCACTGCTGGAGTACAGTCTACTTTCTTACCCTCCTTCACTAGTAGCGGCATCAGCTATTTTCCTGGCCAAATTCATACTGCAGCCATCAAAGCACCCTTGGGTACGTGGTGGCATCATCGTATTGAACTTTCCATACATCTTTTATATCAACATTGAAATAAAAAATTTACAAGAGCTAACATATGCTTCTCATTGTAAATTGGAAGCAGAATTCCACCCTTGCTCACTACACACAATACAAGTCATCGGAGTTAAGTGACTGTGTGAAGGCATTGCACCGCCTTTTTAGTGTTGGTCCTGGGAGTAACCTTCCTGCAATCAGGGAGAAGTATACCCAACATAAGGTATAAACCGTATATCCTCCCGCATTTATTCAGTTAGCTGTACTGTTTCTAATTCTGACCTCCTGCCTTTGTTTCTCTAGTACAAATTTGTGGCAAAGAACCACTGCCCACCCTCAGTTCCGACTGAATTCTTTCGCGACGCGACATGCTGAAGTTGAAAAAAAAAACAGGATTAGTTACAGTTGCTGACTGAATTTTTCCTCCAGAGGCACCTATGCCGGGTTGCGCCGCAGACCGTCCATATAACCTTGATGCAAGGCATGCTGATTGCCCCCTCCCCCTGTTCTTTCAGGTGGTTTGGCTGAGTGTAGATTCTACATCGATGCTTCTGCTGTGTGTGGTAGTAACTTTTATGGTACTGATGTGCTTTCTTCTCTCTTCCCCTTCTGCTGTTCTTTTCCCTGTACCTAGATGATCCATCGTTTTCTGTACATTGTACATCGGAGTCCTGCAGCAAAGCTTAAACATCTTGTTTGTAATGGCATAATACTTAGAAATATTAGCTGCCAACCTGGGCGTCTGTTCGTGTTGCTCTTGTGAAATTCTCAATAAGAGCACCATATTTTTAACAGTGCTCATTCTGAATAACTGCTAGTATTCTTGATGTTTCTAGTCAAAAGGAGTATTCGAACGAATTGCTTCTCATCTTCTACACATATCAGCTTCAGTTTTTCTTTTTCAACTTGTTCTGTTCTTCTGTTGACAGATACATGCAGCTGATGTGATCGACTTGAACATGATGATGATTCAGCGAGATGCTTAGAACATTGTATCTGGACAGTTCTTTTCCAAGAAAAAAATGTTTTTATGGGCAAATGCATTAAGAATGTGAAAAAATATTTTTGTCAATGTCCCTGTCTATGCAATCTTCTTGATTCTTGAAGAAGTCATGCTCAAGCTATTTCCATACTGGAAGCTAAGCACAGCTGTTTAGACGTGCATACCTACGTGTAGCACAATCATATTGTACTTAGAACTAATTAATCATAGGAAAACAATTGTAATCTACAGAGATCGTGCCAACTGTGCCTTTAGCAAATCACGGTTAGCAACGACAGGTATATATCGCTTCTCTTCCAGTTGTTATGACAGCTAACTAATTGGCCTGGAGGGTTCGAGAAGATTACGTTGCATGTTCACCACAGCAATGTTTTGAACTTGCATGATTGATTGGATTAATTTGAGCCTGATTGGTTCATAAGCATGATTGATTCATGTATTTATTAGTTCCTGTATTTTTCATGATCTGTGGTTTAAGGGTCATTATGTATTTATGCGTGTACTTCACTACTTACATAAGAGAATATTTGCATGTATATGCATATGTAGCTTTGTATATGCATTGGAAAACAATAGCTAGCCTACTAAACTTTTGTGTTTGAGCAGAAGTAGTAGTTGGACATAGATGCTCAGGAGGTGTCACTGTTTAAGAATTTTATTAGTAGTATAAAAGCAACTAACACTATTCTTTATATGTTGTGAATACTTGTAAGAAATTGTGATTGCAGGATTCCTAGATCACTGTGAGATGGTACTATGTAATCACTTCATACGTACAAAGGAAATATGATTACAAATACATCTTCAATCATTGTAAGATGGTACTCCTAAATCGGGTGGGTTGAATAATTAATACCAAGTGTTCCAGAATTAAAAAATAGTTGTACAATTAGGAATACATATGTACAATGCATTTTTTGTGGAGGGTAGGTGATGTATAATTCATATTCTATTGCCAAGAATTTTAGGATGTGAATAAATGTTTTCTTGGCAAATGCCTTTTGCATGTCCCATTGCCATGGCAAATGTGCTGGCACAAAGAGGAAGGACCTTAATTTTTCTCCTCGCAAAAAATCCCCAAAATTTCTCTTTTAATTTTGAGGAAATACTCCGCAATTTCTGTCACAGCTATACTTATTTTCTCAAGAAGGCAACAAAAAGCTTACTATTTGGCTGGCTGGTTGGTTATCCCGAATAATAACCTGATCTGATCGGTGACACAAAAAGCATTTGCTCGGAAAGTTTTATTCCGTTGGTATTAAACAAACTAATCTTACCTCACCAGTTGAGTGTTCAGTCATTACAAGTAACTTGACCTGGAAAATTTGATTCCTGGGGCTCCTTGATTATCTTTTTCAGGAAGCCATTTCTGACCTAATTAATTGTGCGCAGGAAACAGAGTTGAAGCACACCACCATAGTTGCTTGTGTGCTGCACAGACTCAAGCATAGCTTGCTGACTAGAACAAAACAATGCAAAAATAAAAAGTAATAATTTTCAGGTCAAGAAATGGTGTGTTGATTAAGGTATATGCGTCAGTTAGCTGGTCTCGTTACTTGGCTCATAAACAGGTGACAGCAAATGAGGGCTGTCATGTGCCAAGTGGACATGAATTTTTATTATTGAGGACAGTAGAGGAGGGCCTACGTTTTTGTTTTATTTTCTTTCATTTTTTTTCATGGCAGTTATCAGTATTATTAGACTAACTTGGCAATTTGTCATTCAAAATACAAAAAAATATTGGTTTATAAAAAAATTGAGTCTTGTAAATTATGTATAAAACATTTTATTCCTACTTAAATTCATAAAAGAAATTCTTATGTCCCAAAAAAAAATCGGAGACATGCATGCCGCCGCTGCTGCTTCTGCTGCTTCTTATTGACAAGTGCGGAAGTTCTCACAATTTGCTATAATTTGCGAGGATTACTTAAGAAATACTTTTGCTATAGTTTGCAACAAATTGCTTCAGTTTGCAAGAATCACTTAAGAGTACAAGAGAACATAACAAGAATTTTCCCTTAATGTAGACATACATTGCGTACATCCGACGTGGCAATGCATACGGTCACTTGTGAAGGAGGGGAACTGTCATGCTGGTAGATGTACCATTTCATGCCAGCACATTGGAGTACAACAACCTCCTCTCCTCTCCTTAAAACCCTAATAATAAAAATCTTGGAGAAGATCACAAAAGTATTCTAGCTAATATAATGATGCAAGTTATAACTAAACAATAGTACCAGCAGGGCTGCTGGATTCTGTCCAACCTGAGACCATTAGGTGGCAGGTTTAGCTGGGGCTTTGTTCCATTAAACTTCTGATTAATCCAATTGTTTTTTTTGTTGATTGCGAGTACTCTCTTGCTGCGTCATATTGGCTTCTTGGGCAGGATGAGCGTTTTGATTGGCTTTTGTGGGGGTAGTTGCTTCTTCCAGGAGCTCACGCTACTTTCTCTCTCGGAAGGTGTGGGCCACACGCAGGAATGCCAGTGTCATGGACAGTGTTAGGATTATCTGGCTGTCCCTGATCTTCTGTGGGGGCAACGGTGTGTGTTAATGTGTAGGCAGTGATAGATGGCCATAGTGGAATTTTAAACGGCGTGTTAACATATTATATTGTTTGTGATATGATCGCGTACATGTTTTTTTCTTGTTTATATAAAGAAATCTAGTTTGGATAGTGATATATTAGTTATTGCTATTTAGTAAGAATCAACTGAACATGAAATAACTCATTAGATTACATAACCATATCACATATAGTATTTAAAATTATTAATCTCTTAATTGAACGATTCTATTTTTATAAAATAACGCCTACGCATAATCTACAAACTCGTTTGGCTGTGCTAGCTATGAACAGTACCAAAATTAAACCACGCCAAGCTTTTTCTAGCAATAATATGACGGCTGCACTATAACCATATGTAAGTAGCTAATGCTAGTCCTATATTTTTTCTAACTTTTTTCTACATTTTTTTTCAAAAAATTATTCTAATCAAAGGGGGTAAAATGCTAGATGTGGCTTCTTTGCAGTAAAAAAACAAGAGGATTTACAACTGTAATGTAGTATAGGCGAACATTTTTTTTGGGGCGGGGGGCATCCATTCAGTTGATAAAGACCACAGAGTCAATAGTAGCGCAGAGGATCCCAGCAAAAATACTCTTCTTCCAGCGCAGCTTGCAAGCCTCCCACGACCCACCATCATGTCATTCGTGGCTTAATGACACCCCTTCCATAATCTTCTCCATTTTGACATTTATGCCCCTGCAACCAATGCTGTCATGTGCAGGGGCAGACATGTAAATGTCTCCCAAGTTCAGGGTGGCTTTCTGGCCAGCCCATTATATATCACTCTCATGGCAAGGTGGCTCCTGTACTGCTCTGCTTGCTTGCTGCCCATTGATTCACTGCTGGTGATCACAAGCTACACAAAGCAAAGAGGCATCTCTCTCTCTCCCTCTTTTCTTCTCCTTGCTTCATGTAAGCTGCTAATTCTTCTCAAGCTTGCTTTGATCATTTCCTTGGTTTCATGCATGCATATGTGTTTTTAGTTCCATGCATGATATATGTAAACAGTAAACTCTGCTATGGATTTTTGTTTCGTTTTTCTAAGAAGGGATTTTGTTATGGATTTTTTTTTGATGATGTTTTGTGTTTTCACCATGTTGGACAGTTGGAGTAGTTTTAGAGGTTAATTTCTTCAAGGAGAGAGATGACAAGTGTTTGGAAGACCAAGGTTCTCCCTGGACTCACCAAGATCTTTGACAAGGATGGCAAGAAGGCTGCTGCTGCTGAGTTCTTGAAATCATTCAACAAGGTAGCTACGAATTCATACACAGAGATACTTGAAAGTTGATATTATAGTTTGTGTTTATTTTCACATTTTTTTATTGGTTGGGTGTGATATGTATTTGTGTAGGAGGAGATTGGCAAGGAGATTGATGACAAGAAAACCGAGCTAGAGCCCAAGGTTGTGGAGGTTGTTGAATCATCTCCTCCTGAGATTAAGGTAAGAATTTTTCAGGTGTTTTTTAGGTTGCTTGAGGACATCCTTGCTCAAGTGATAATAATTTGCATGCTTATCTGTAAAAATATTGTAGGCTTTGTTAAAGGACAAAAAACCAGCCAGCAAAATCAAGAAGAACGCTCCTGCAGTCACTAAGTTCCTTGAGGAATTGGCTAAGATTGGTAAGAACTAACAAAATCAAGTAGTTCTTGGTTTGTATTTGATTACATGGTGTATTGAATAGAATAATTACAATATATAACCTGTCTTTTTTTTACATTTTCGTTCAAAAATGTATATTTAATGAAAATAAAGAACATTTATCACTTATTATTCACTTTAGTGTATTTCCAAAACAATTCGTAACATAAAAAATGAGTTATTTTATAAAAAATAAATTAGGTGTCATTTATGATTCACCTTTTAAAAAAAATAGTAGAATCCCTAGTTTCTTTTTGCAATCATGTTTATCCATTTTCTTATGTTTTCATTCGATAGAGATCTTTACTGTTTGCCCTCTGAGCAACAATCTAGACTTTATTCCCTCTTGCTAGAAAATTGAACTTCAGAGGAATCTTCTCGTCTACCATGTTTCTTTGAACAGAATCTCACATGCAAACTCCGTTTCTTTAGCTGACGCAGACAAGAACCAAACCAGTCGAACAAAAAACAAACGAAACTAACACAGTTTTTTATTTAAACCTCAGACGCTTATTTTTCCCAATCATATTTATAGTTTACTAAAAGTCTACCAAATTTTACACTAGCAAATATTATACCTTCTGACGGTAAGATCATTCTTTATGTATATCTAAAAATATTTTAACATGTCTATTCCTGAATAAACATATTTACTCGTTAGGTAGTGTTAAAAAAAATTTTTGCAAACAGTAAAAAAGTATTTTTAATTTCCATTAATATTTTTACGATGAAGCTAATGCACTCTTCTTTTTTTTCAGATTTCCCCGGAGCCAAGCCGGTGAGCGACGCGGTGGCCAAGTCCGGCACGACACCGCTCTCCCCGGCGATCGCCTTCATCCTGGAAAAGGTCGCGCCTTTCGTTCCCAAGGAGGAGCCCAAGGCCGAGCCGGAGGCGGAGGCGCCGGCGCCGGCGGCGGAGACCACCTCCCGGGAAGTCGCCGTGGAGGAGGAGAAGAAGGAGGAGGCGGCCCCGTCCGAGCCAGCCGCCGCAGCGGAGGCAGCTGCCGAGGCGGCACCGTCGACGGAGGTGGTGGAGGAGAAGAAGGAGGAGGAGAAGCCGGCGGAGGCGGCGGCCGAGGCCGCGGCGCCGGCAGCTGAGCCGGAGAAGCAGTGATCACTGCAGAAGCAAGCAAAGCTAAGCTAGCTTAGCTACCAGCATGGTAGCTTAGCTAAGCTTAGCTGATGGTAATTAAAATCAAGATTAAGTTGATGTGATCACACTCCTCTGTCTGCACAAAAGTAAGTAAATCAAGATACACACACTTGGCATGCAAGAACATTTGTTATTAAATTCTTTCACCCTTTGATCCTTTCTCTCTCCTAATATATATGGTTGCCTCATCGGTTGTAAATTAATTTACGTGGGGTTTCTTGTTTTTTGGGGGTGATTAAACATGTGTAATTATATTCATATGTTTGTTGGTCATGATAAGGAACTTGTGTATACTATCCATATTTTTTTCTCTTTTGTTTTGAAAATTTCAGCTTGAGGTGTGATGAAGATATATATAAATATATACACACAACCTCTCCAATTGTAATACAAATTAATGGCTGTGGATATATGTGCATGGTACAGTGTGTTGTTGTGGATCCAACTTCACATTTTGGTTACCTTGGGGGGGGGAGAGAAAATGTTGCTTACATGTCGTGGTCAACTTAATTCGATTGCATATACGTAAACAAAAAATGGTTAAGTGGAAGGACATGTCTGGCCTTTGCAATTAATTGTTCCAAGAGTGGTACTATGTATGATATGCATCTTTTCATATATAGTACTCATCTAGTCATAAATATTCAACTTCAACCAAACTTGTAAAACTTTGACCATCAAATTTATATTAAAATAAATTTATAATAATATAATAATATTATGGTACCAAGGAAATATAGGCATATCATTTTTCAAATCAAACATTTAAAAAATAATTATTGGTAGTCAAAGTTTAACTAAATCCTGTCCTAGATAATATCCTAATTAAGTATGTTCTTTTGTAAATCTAGAGAAACTACGTGCGCACTTAGATGAGTCTTAATTTATTGACTAAAATTAATTTTATTCAATAAATTAATTTATGAGGGTATATCTATAAAATCTAGGTAAGAAAGTGTATTTCTCAAATATCAATATTACCCCGATATATCCCATATTTATGTATCAAATATTTATACATGAATAAACTCCACCAGAGAGCAACATCATATATAAGAAATTTCAAAGTTTGAACATTGGACTTCAAGCTAGGGATCTATAGGCAATGACTTCATCTTGATACATCCAAACTTTTCCTCACAAGATAAGCACGAGGAATATAAATTCAGTGACAAATAAGCTGGACACACTACTACTATACATGTGTACCAAATCATGGCACGGAAGCTTAATTATTTAGAGATAATTACTAAGGAGCCTGAAGCAAGCAAGCTAGCTGAGCTAGCTAGAGCAAGATATCAATCAGTGCCACGGCGAAAACGACGTGAGCTTGATCCTAATCACGCTCTGCTTCAGCTTCTTCTCTCGATCGTCACTGCACGCAAATCTTTCAGGAAAAATAAAGAGAGAGATTGAAAGAGGAGTTGTTAAAAAAAAGATTGAAAGGGGAAATTAATTAATTAATTCAACAGAAAGAGAGAACAGAGAGTGAAGGCTCAAAATGAAGTTAAGATGTTGTTTGGAGTCTGTTTCTGTTTGGTTGTAGGGACTAAAGCTCATTAATTGCACTGTACACAAACCATGTTACCTTTATTCATGGGGAAGAGTGTGTTGTGAGAAAGTATCATTGAAAAAATAACATTTTAGTCCCAATTAGCTCCTCCAATAGAGACTAATGGACTAATAATATTTTAGTCCCTTTTAATTCCTCCTGTTTGGAAGTTCAAAGACTAAAAAGACTAAAATAAAGTGATTTATGCTTTTACTCCTCCAACCAAACACCCCCTAAGCCCGAAGTAAAGATGTTGATTGATAATTAAGTTTTGCCTTGATATTTTCTTTTGCTGTTTAGGTCAGGGGCAAAGTAGTCATTTCAGCTCTTCTAAATATTTTTTCCCCTTCTAATTAAAAACCGTGGGCGCTTTGTCGCTGTTTTGGTTCATCACTCAAGCGTGCATCACAAGGTCCACACACACGGGGTAATTCAATGACAATATTACCCTATCTTGCGCCAGGAGTTTGTGATACAATTTTCACCGAGAAAAAGAGGCTCATAATATGATTAAAGCTAGCTAAATTGTTCAACTATTGAATTAATTGGGATTTATTCACTTTTTAGTTATGAAAAAAATACCTTTGGCTTCCAGTTGGTTCGCTTTGTTTGGTTCTACTAATTGAGGTGCCAGGCTGTGTTCGAAAATATTTTTTAGGCGGATTATTTCCTTTTTCTATTGTAAACATGCATTCTAAACTGCTAAAACAATATTTTGTAAAAAATTATATAATTTTTAAAAATTTAAACAAATTTATTTTTAAAATTTATAACAGTTAATAATTAATTAATTAATGAATGCGCTTATGGTTATCCTCGTTACCTGTAAAGTTCAAACAGCTAGAATGAACGGAGCCTTAGCTGCAACCTGTGGCTGAGCCTGAAATAAATAGATAAACAGAATTGCTTACAGCTCAATGAAGTGCCCCAGAAAGATGTGGCTATTTTCAAATTTACGCACTCTGTAGGAAAAAAGGGAAGATTCTAGGAATCTAAAGCTTGTTGTCAAAGGCACAGTACATAATAAACCATATGGGAATTAGATTCCTTCCATTGGTCATTTTCGGAAAGGATAGGTTTTTGATAAAGACAAACAGAGGATGGAATCTTCTTTTTAGTTGTATTTACCTTATCTTTTCTTTGACTCTCTTTAGTTTGTTTCAATATAATTTGTCTACTAATATTATCTATTATCTATTATCTAGGGGTAAATAATATAAAACATATTTGATGAAGAAATAGTATTGTAGAAAAAAATCTAACTAGACACATATACTCTCTACAAGTTATTATTGTTATGGAAAATTTATGTCATGCGACAATATCGATTTACTGAGAGAAGCTATTTCTAAATATAGTTAGAAAACGAATTGAAGAAGACATTTTCATTTTTTTCCTAATATTAGCTAGTGAAAACAGTTCTTTCAAGATAAAACCTGATCTCATGTTATCATTTCTTTTTGGAATTTAGTTGGACAAGCTACATAGAGTTGTCTTGAATGATTGGGATGTGTTGGTGGTTGGTCCGGTGGTTTCGCCAAGCCAGGAACTCCAGGGGGCCACAGGGCCAGGAGATCAGGACCACCATATATGTCTCCCCGACCTAATTACCTCATGATAAATTTAAATATTTCAATTTACAATTATGAATTTGAAATCATTACTAGCTTCTCATTCCTCATTGAATGTATGTTTCTTCTTTTACTTAGAAAACCCACCCATGCTCCCTCGTCACGGAAATATGTTACAGATATATTCATAAAGCCGACAAAATCATGACATTTTAAAATTAACTCAAGGGCTCAAACGAGTCAAATGTTACTATCTCTTATACTTATAAATAATCCAATCAAGCAACCATATAATTCGTGGGAGTTGAACTTTAGGTTTAGCCCAAGTGATACTGATGCTCACGCTATATGGAATATTGGATTGATACAACTCGCAAGGAAAACTTGTTAATTATCCCTGAATGTCCTTGTAGTGTGTAGAAGAAATTGTGTCATGATATTAGTAGCAAGTGTCAATGTTGATGTAGCAAGTGATGCATGTGTGCCATCTACCCAATTTACATGACAGTGCTATGATTATGATAATATGGAAATTGAACCACAAGCTATGCTCACTAAGGAAACATCAGCAGTGCCTCTTCTTGATTGCTAGTAAATCCTCCCCGTGTTAGTTATGCCATGGTGGTGATAGCTTATTATTGATTAACTATAACTAGTATTACGCTGTTATTGATTACATGAATTGTTTTGTGAATGAAATAAAAACGTTTACAATGTTTATCTATTGTCATTAGATATAATCCAGACCTTTCATCCAAGTGACATGTAAAAAAGTAGCTATTTTCTGCATGAAAAGAAGTAGCTCAAATGTCTGAATATATTTGCCACAATTACATGACAGTGTTAATATTTATGTAGCATTGTACTGTAGTAGTAAAATCTGCATGGGGCTGTACGATTTGACATGAATCAATGCAGGTGAGCAGAGTAGGCCATGGTATTGGGAACATGTAACATGGCATGCTGCTGAGAGCTGCGTATAGAGTGCACTGTCGCCATGATCGTGTTTGGGATTCACAAGCTTTTCCTTTCCATTTTTGATTGGTGATGACAGCAATAGCAAGTGGTCGTAGACAAATGTACTGTGCTTCACTATGCAGGTTTGCTTACCCCATCAGGCCCGTTAATCTCGGCCTATCTGGGCCAACATCTTGTACTACCGGCCCATCAATCTCGGCCTGTCAGGCCCAACGTCTCGTTTTCACCGGCCCATTAATCTCACCTCCCACTTCTCTCGTATTCTTTGCGTGCAGCTCCTCCAGGCTCCAGCTTGGCCGCGGGTTTGTCAAATCGTTTTGGATGGGATTATCGTCATCTCATGGTTTGATGGTTATAACCGCACGGTTACTGCAAAAACCATACGGTTATCGCAAGGTATATCGTGGTTTTAAAATTAAAAAGGTTACCGCACATGATAATCGTGATAACCGCACGATTTGAAAAACCCTGGTGTCGAGCGGCGTGGCCTATAGATAAAAGGAGAGAGAGAGTTAGGTGAATAAAGAGCGATAAGGGGCCTAACACACGGATCCCATGTTGACTCAGCTAGGTTAACCGTAGCTAACCCGTCACGTCAGCTGAAAACCAGACATAATATTTGTCTAGGGCCTCAACTACTCTGGTATTGCAAGTTGAGAGAGACGTCGAGATGAGAGACATAAAATGAACTTATTTATTTGCTTACCCCATCCGGCCCAACATCTCGTACTCACCGGCCCATTAGTCTCGACCTATCCAGCCCAACATCTTGTAGTGACCGGCCCATCAATCTCGGCCTTTCCGGCCCAACGTCTCGTTGTCGTCGTCTTCGCCTCGCGAGTCGCGAGAGTACAACCTACCAGTGGCCAGTGGGGGCGGAGGCGTCTGTGTCCAGTCCACCAACCACCGGCGAAGCCTCTCCGCGATGGCGGGATACCGCGGCAGGGCTCCGCCTCGGGCGGCGGCGGCGGAGGAGGAGGGGAGGCGCGGGGGCGGCGGCGTTCGCGACGCGGGTGCTGCTCCTCCTCACGCTGCTGCCGATGGCGCTGGCCGCGTTCGCCTTCGCGCTGCAGTGGCGCGGCGGGATGCGCGACCCGTCCGGCGCGGCGTGGCCCGCGGAGACGCAGAGGTTCCCCGGGATGGAGAACAGCCCGCTCGGATCCTCCTCCTCGGGCGGGGGTGGCGCCGGCGGCGGGTCCTACTTCGCCATCACCTCCTCGCTGTCCTCCTCCGCGGCCGCCGACTGCGCAGAGATCCTCGGCCGGAGCGCGTCCTCCTCACACGGTGGCATCTCGCTCTACCGCGGGTGGGGCTTCGACTCCGACGCGGGACTAACCCCCAAGGTGCGGTTTCCGCTCCCGATCTGATCTGCGCCTGGAGATCTCGTCTCCAGAGCGGCCTCGATGTGAACTTCCAGCCACTGAATTGCGCTAGCTCTAGACGTTGATCCAATTTAAAAGCCGCGATATTAAGAGATCCACAAGTAGCCTGAAATGTTTTGGTGAGATCGCATTTCTGTCCTGCGAGGATGAGAGAGTCATCTTCGTGGAATGTAGCAATATTTTGCAGTATGGGAAATGCGGCAATGGCATCAAATGGTTATTCCAGGGTTTGAGTACCGCTTGCTCTGTGTGTAGGCCTGTTCTGCGGGTAAACGCCTATCTTAAGTATTTTGTTACTTCACTGCTGATTTATTTGTCGTAGATTGTGGTGTTGCTGACTTGTTTCTTCACTATCGTGTCAGTTTGGCGTGATTTAGTCACTTAAAGATTGTCTTTTTCAACAACATTCTGTAGCTCAGAGATAGGAAACGTGTTTGACACAGAGCAATGTCGGGGTGGGGCACTCTTCCAAGAACTTTGATCGACAGGGTTAGTGGGTGTTGGTTGATTTGCAGTCTTGAATGTTCCTTGTGTGTGCCATTAAAATTTTGGTATTTGAACATCTTGTATTTTGCATTGAAATGGATGGTGCAAGAATGATTCATGCACCCTCCTATGGTTGTACAATTGTTTGCGTTTATTTTCAAAACTAATTCCTGTCTTATTTGTGAGAATGTGGTATGCGAGTCTCACGCATCATGCTATGAGCTTATGTTGAGCTGATTATGCCCCTGAATATATCTTCATGATTCTGCAGATCTGTATCACGGGAAGCACATCTGCAGGCTTACACCAAATTCTTCCATGGTTGTACTACCACAAGGTCATCGGTGTTTCACACTTTTTCCTTTTTGTTGAAGGAGAGGCTGCAAAACCAGCTGTTACATCAGTTCTTGAATCCATTCGGGTAAACAACTCTGCTCCATTTCATTGTGTACTTGTATGACTTTTGCAGGATCTAGTTCTGACTTCCTTTTGTTTCTAATTTAGGGTGTAAAAATCATTTACAGAACTAAAGAACTGAAAGAGAAACAGGACAGAAGGTATGGTGATGCACTGAGAAGCCGTTTGGAGTTTCTTTTTGTAAAAATTGAGGTTTTGTTGGAGATTGGTCCACTGACTATGTAAAATTTAATTCTTCTAGGACACTGCTTTAACAAGATATAGATTGGAAATGCAGTGATTAAGTCTTGTACTGTTTGCTTCAAATGATGTAGTTGAGTTCTAGTAGTAAAGATGGAACCAACCTTCTTGCTTCTATAACATTTTTGTTAATCAAATCCATTTTTACAAGATCTGAGCATGGTATTCATGTTGTTTGGGTCCTGTGCAATTGAAATGTGTATGCTGCTAACAAGTTTATGCTGTATTTTTCTTGATATTTTTCGTGATCTGATTTTCTACCGTTAAACCATTTTCAGTCGCATTTGGAATGAAACTTGGCTGGCAGGTTTCTTTTACAAACCATGCAATTATGAACTATTTGTCAAGCAATCGCTGAACATGGAAATGGCTATCGTTATGGCAAGGGTATGAGTTGTTCCTTTACATGTTTATGCTCTTTTGATTCAATATTGACATTCATGCCCTTTTGCAATGATGATAATTATCACTCTTTTCATTCCAAAGCACCAAAGCCTTTTTGATTTACCCATTGTTCAGCTACTTCTATGCTATTTCCCCTCAATTTCTAAGGGAACCATAATTATCACCATATCATGTTCCAGCCTCGCTGTTGAACTATGCAGCATAATACAACACAAACATGTAGATGTGAGGTGTAACAGTAGTACAGAAATAAAATGGGAATGACTATAATTAACTTATCAACTTTTTTGTCATCATAATATTTTCTTCTCCCTCACATGTAGGGTGAGTAATGGTATGGTGCAATGAATGTATGTAAAGTTGAAAAAAAATATGAATGCATGCACCAGTTAATCATCATTCATCAATAATTCACATATCCTTTTTCACGGTCCACTATAAGTGTTAGCCCAGTTGCTACTGCTAGCAGCAAAAATGGTTTAGAAATCCCAATCATTGTAGTATGTTATGCGACCGTGTCAATGCCATATGAATGACACAGTTTTACATTAACCGTTGTTGGCAGTTGGGACGCAAGATTATAATCATATACTTACATATGAAGGCATTTTTTGCATCATGTTGTTTGTTTAGATTTCGAAAAGCCCTGTATGGCTGTATTTGGCTTTGAGCTTCTGCCTGTTTGATTATCACAGGATGCTGGCATGGATTGGATCATTCATCTTGATACTGATGAGCTAATTCATCCAGCTGGTGCCCGGGAGTACTCCCTTAGGCGATTGCTTTTAGATGTTCCTGATAATGTTGACATGGTTATCTTCCCCAACTATGTGAGTTGCAGAATAAATTTGCTGTTGAAGATGTAGCCTGTTTCACATCTAATTGTTATTTATTTTCCCCAGGAGAGCAGCATTGAGCGGGATGACATCAAAGATCCTTTCACAGAGGTGTGTAAAGATATTGCTAATTCATATAAAAGTAAGAAAAGTAAAGGAAAAGATTGCCCATACACCACAATAGAAGTCGTTTAATGAAAATCACTGCAAAAATATTTCTCCAGGAAAAAAAAACAATCATTGCCATTTCGCAAATACATTATGTGAGGCTGTAGCATTTCTTGATGTGTAGAAGACAAGATTTCTCCTGTAATTTGTTGTGTTATTAGAACTATATACCCATGGAAATTGTAGGAGCAAATCAAAGAGAAGCTCACCAATTTTGGCAGCTGTTAGCAAGAGCCCTTGTTGCTGGGCCGGTGCATGCTTAAAAGCTAAAAGACTTGAAGTATGGATTCAGAATTGCCCTGCTTTAGTCACAGTGTTAGCTTTCACTTTGCATTATGCTAAGAAATTGAAACCTTAATTGGTGGAACTGTGGAAGGTAATACTAATTCTCCTTTATGTAGCCTGTCAAAAGAAGAAAATGTTCATGATGATAACGTTTGGTTGCTTCATGGAGAGATGGAGACTACTAGTCAATATGCAATACCCACATTCTGTTATCCTCACTACCAAACAACCCTCATTTATCTATGTTGCAACTTCTATAACTTCATTACATATTTTCTTGAGTGGTTATTGTAAGTTGTGTATGATCAAATAATGTGTGTCCATATGCTTCAAGTTGTTGTTTAGTTTTCTTGCCAAAATCTGTTGTTTACAGATTTCATAGCTCAACTATCATCCATCAAATTCTCTGCAAGTTCTTATCAGTTCTTTTTATCCTGCAGGTTTCCATGTTTAAGAAAAATTATGATCATCTTCCAAAGGATACATATTTTGGCCTATACAAAGAAGCAACACGTGGTAATCCAAACTATTTTCTCACTTATGGTAATGGGAAATCAGCAGCAAGGGTTCAAGAGCACCTGCGTCCAAACGGTGCTCATAGATGGCATAATTACATGAAAACCCCGAAGTAAGATGACAGACGTCTGAAAACATGGACTTTTTTTATATAAAGCTAAAGTTGTTCAGCAGACAAATTTTAGCCTGTTTCTACTGGTTGTTTTAGTCGTCAGTTATTATATTCATGTAGTGAAATCAAGTTGGAGGAAGCTGCTATTCTGCATTACACTTACACAAAGTTCTCAGACTTAACTTCAAGGAGGGATAGGTGTGGCTGCAAGCCCACAAAGGAAGATGTGAAGCGTTGTTTTATCTTGGAATTCGACAGATTGGTGAGTTTATTTGTGTTCTTTCCCTTTGTGTCATTTGTAACGTTGGTTGACTTCTTTTTGTATGATACCAACAAAATCTCTGTATCATAGCTTTGCCAAGAGCTACTGTTGTAGCTTGCAATGGGACAACTTGTTTGTGACGTTGCAGAGCATAGCTAATTGTGTAAGCAGCTAGTTTGATAGAACTAAAATTTGGATTTCCACTCTTATATGTCAGGCCTTTATAATTGCATCAACAGCTACCGAGGAGGAAATGAGAAACTGGTAAGGCACCTACCCTCCTGCAACCTGCTACCCCTCTCCCTTAACTAGAGATTATATTTTTCTGACTTATTCTGTTCAGGTTCCGGGAACACGTTTTGTGGAACGACAAAGATACCAATCTGAAGCTTTTGAGGAAGGGTGTCTTGACACGCATATATGCCCCAATGGCAAGTCACAATCTCAAACTTCTATTAGGAGTACCATTTATCTCAACATTGAAGGCAACAACTCATAAAAATTATCGGCTCTTGAATATATCTAAAGAATGCTTCATCTTTGCAGGCTATCATTCGTGGTCTCAAGGAATCTGGCGTGTTCACCACCGCGGTAACTTCAGCAAAAGCGCATCCAAAAGTTAAGTCATTGAATACGGATCTCAAAAACAAGGAGTCTATTCATCCGAATACAACCCAAGGCAGTGGTGATCATTTGCAAGCCACTGTAAGAAAGATCCTAGAAATGGTTGGTGCCCAGGAAGAAGCGATGCCACCAATGTCGCCTCCCAGTTTCCTTCATCCAACCATCGAAGCTGCTCTATCGTGATGTGAGATTCCAGAGTAAAAACTAGACCCGCTATGCCTGTCAATGGCAGCAGCTGTTTCGGTGCTTTAAGATGGCTAACCTTACAAAGAAGATGAGGTTATTATGGACTGCAGACTGCATATTGCCGCTTCACTTATGTGTATAGATAAGCACTGGGGTTGTTGGAGAATGGACATTGTATAAACTTGCAACTTTTGATGTCTTGTGCTGATGTAAAATCACATGTTATACCTAGATTGGCATTATCAAATGCAAGTCATCACGGTAGCTACCGAGAAACATATAGCAAGTGAAGCCCTGTGTCAATTTATTACTAAAACTGTACACCGTTGGCACATAGGTTTACCCCTCTAAATACTTTTAAAAGTAGTAACATCTACACTTCACTGTCATCACATCAACTCTTTTATAGAGTTTTTTTTAACCAACTACTACTATCTATGTTTGTTATGTTTGTTACCAACTACTACTTCACGTGCCTTAATATTACCTTTAACAAAATAGGTCTTCTATGTATAATTCTATCTATTTCATTCCTATAATACAAGTTTATCATCAAAAACATCAACTAGGACAAATTGTGTCCAAACAATATTAGCGCACACATAATTTATTTTAATTCGTAGCAAAAACACAGATTTATTTTAATTCGTAGCAAAAGACAGGTATTTAGCTAGCAGTCAACAAACTTTGTATTCATAGATGGACCAAAGATTCAAAATAGACGAGCCTTATTTCGAGTAACAGCAGCTGGATCATCCCTTTTCCTTAACAGTAGTGTTCACTGATTTCTTCTTCTCTTGATTACTTGAAAGTGTAACACAATCAAACAAACTTCATATTCAAATATGTATAAAAATGGATTAGCCTTATTTCGAGAAACAGCTGGATCATCCCTTTTCATTAGGGTGTTCACAGATTCTTGTTCTCTGCATCAAGTTGGCCCCTAGAACAATCGATCATGGTAACACATCTACACGGTTACAGTGGCTTCGATGTCCTGAAGCCTGAGGGTAACGGCTCTTCTGTGAGCCTCTAGCCCTTCGACTTCAGCCATCTTTGCGACATGAGGACCCAGCCTTTTCAGCCCTTCCTCTGATAAGGACTGGACAGTGATGTACTTGAGGAATGAGTTCAGCGACACGCCGCTATACATCCTTGCATAACCATAGGTTGGAAGGACATGGTTTGTGCCGCTTGCGTAGTCGCCCACGCTCTCCGGGGTCCATTGTCCCAAGAAAACCGACCCTGTGATGGAAAAAACAGTCGCCTGAGATTACTATTGAAGTATGAAAATTTTCAGGTCAAGATTAAGAAGCTGACAAGTATGCATATACCTGCATTCTCAACAAGATCCTCCCATTGTTCAGCATCCTTTACATTGATGATCAAATGCTCAGGGGCATACATATTGGAGAATGAAATTGCCTACAGAAAGAAGAAAGAGAGGGGGCTTGTCAACAATCCTTGGGAGCAGCGATAGATCAGATAATTCCTTACGGCTTTACCTTCATGCATGATGCAAAAATTCTACGTCCTCAAACTCCAGTGATGTATGGTGTGTGCCTTTCAAATTATAAATAATCTGAGTGGGAAGGAATGAAGAATTACCTCAACCATGTCTTTCGCAAAAACAGTGAAACTGTGGCCGAGAGCTTTCGAAGCAAATTCTCCTCTAGGAAGAGCAGAGCACTGCTTGCTAACTTCTGCCTCGATAGCACCCAAATCAACACCGTCTCCCGCAACAACTAGAACAACTTGACTGTCTGGGCCATGTTCTGCCTAAAATTTTGAACGAACAACTTGTTATATAACATGGTATGATACTTAAAAAAGCTTCACAACAGCATGCAATTTTTATGCCTCGGATTCTCAAATATGGCATTTCAAAGAGTAAAGGAAGTTCAATAACAAGTACACATTTCACCGGTATGAAGCAGGATATTAAGAATAGAAGATACCTGAGATAGCAGATCAGCAGCAACATGAACTGGGTTTGCATATTTATCCGCAATCACTAACACTTCTGAAGGGCCAGCAGGCATGTCTATAGAAACCATGGCTTCACTGTTCTGCCATTAAACAAGAAAAATATTGTCACCAAGACAGATATTGTTCATGATTTTACAGAATGATCAGAATAGAACAACCTGAAGAATCATTTTTGCAGCCGTGACATACTGATTACCAGGTCCAAATATTTTTTCAACCTACAAAGACATTACATAAGTTGATCACCACAAATAATGAAAATGACACAATTATTATGAATAAATGAGGACAGAAAAATAGTAGTGCATATGTATTTCCCTAGTTTGTATGACAAGAATATGAATCCACTCAGAATATAGTATCACAAAAACTGCTTAGGCTAGTTAAGTCATATACTCACACTTGCAGTTCTTTAAAATAATAATATAGATTAAAGAGACCCCTATCCCCTTCCCCTGCATGGTGCACCTAAAAATAAGCCCTACAAGTTACAGAACAAAAGATTCCAAGTACCTTTGGGCATGAGACTGTTCCCCATGCCATGGCTGAGATTGCCTGAAAGAAAACAACATTA